>CM042754.1:22320192-22350192 GCA_022496165.2 Catalaphyllia jardinei | reverse complement strand
TTACTTTTATGTTTGCCCACAAGAAAACTTCTGCTCTCCAACATGGATATATAAGTGTTTACTTAGTCATGGTCAGATGCACACATACTAATTGCTCCAGGTATGACAGTTTCCATGTGCACAGAGACACTGTGTTTGTCATGTCCCATGGGTGTCAGCTTAAGGAAGTTACAGTGAAACCTCATTTATATTAAGCAGACACCAGCCTCAGCAAGACCCAAATGTTTCTAACAATATTTTGTGTAACTTTATTAAGCAGACATGCACCTCTACTGGGCAGGTCTAAGCAAAAGTCCTCTACTTACGTACTGTGCATTTCAAAAACAAGTGAGCTCTGCTTGGTCAATGGTTTAGTGTTTCACTGATGTCAGTCATCTCAGTAGACCTCTCAGGAAACAGAAGTTTACTTCAACAGGTTCAAAATGTCATGCCTGTTGGTAATGATGGGTAGATTTTGATCCATTTTGTATCTGTCATAAATCAGGTTCAAAATGCCAGATCTGTGGAGAGCCCTGTCAAAGTGCATCGACAACCAGCAATTTAGCAACCAACAGTAAATTAAGGGACTGTGATATGAGCTGGGTCACCTGTAGTGTTTTCCTTATTTTTAAGGTGACCAAATAAACTTTTTTTTGCAATCCTTGAAGGCATTTGCTTTTATACCTGTACACACAGCAGTGAACGTTTTAATGTGTGTTTGCTAATGCAGCACGGTTAATTTGAGACCTTGGCATGTGTTTTACGCTATTTTTAAATGTATCTTTAATTAGTCTTGGTTGGCCAGTGTAACTTGTGATCCAAGACAGCTGGTGTCGGTGAGAGGCCATCCAGTCGGTTCGTTAGATTCAGAAAATCATTGCAGTCAATATCACTGAAAGACTTGCTGTCTAACAAAGGCAATGTAGTGGGTGTGATCTTATTCTTGTCAGTTTTTGATTCTTCAGCCAGGATCTTTCTATTATCCCCCAAAATCTCTATCTTGCGTGATGGTTTTCTTTCCTTGGAGTACTTTCTTTGTAGCTGTGAAAACCCTAAGGACAGGTTTTGGCTTTTAAGCTGTGCCGCACGGCGTTCATTCCGAAGCTCCTGTGCTCTCTTTATGATGCTAAATTTACTTTTGGTATCTAGAGTAGGTAAAGAATGGCTATTGTGTTCTTTCCTTTCTTTGTTAATAGTAAGTTTTTCTGGAATGGTAGGAAAAAATGCTTTTCTTTCACTGTGGTTTTCTGGTGCTTGATTCATGGAATGTTTGTTGTTAGTTGTTTTGGCTTGATTCATGGAATGTTTGTTTTTATTTGTTTTCTTTGCCACTTCTTGAGTAGATGTCCTGTAAATATCATCCAAATTATAGCAATGAGTTTTTGTTGTGTTGTTTATTGACTTTCTGTTGATCTTTGCATTGTCCTCAAGTGAAGTGACTGGCAATTTTTTGGTTTGTTTGTTATCTTTTAGATCATTTTGTATTTGATGTGAAGGTTTGATTTCTGAACCATCCTGATCCTTTGTTGACAGATTTGACAACTTATTCAATTCTCTCTCAGCCCTTATCTTGCAGACAGTTTTATGACATTTCTGAATTCTTCTTCTCTCAGCAAATTCATAAGCACTGTCAGTATGTTGCATAAGCTTATCACCAGCGCTTAGTATGCTCATCATGTTTCTCAATGTCTGTTGCACTTCAACATTTTGCATCAGTTCAACACGATTTAATCTTTGAAGCCATTTGCTGCGGTAGTCTGACTTTGGAACCTTGTGTCCTTGTGTGACTGTTCCTAATCTGGATGCCCATGATCGCACAAGATAATTTGGGTCTTTGCCACCATTAATATGTTGTTGTGGCCCTGATTTTAGCTCACTGTCTCTCATCTCAGTTAGAAGTTGTTAGCAGCACTCTTTTAAGCTTTAAAAGTCTCTGGTTTGGACCTGGACATGTGTAACTTTAACCTGTCTATTCTGTACTAGTTCTAATTTCACAGAAAGGTGAAAAAGTCTTGTACTATATATACAAGTTACACAACCAATTAAGATCTTTGAAATACCATTTAGTTTTTGTGACTCTAATTAAACAAGTTTACTTTTCTAAAATGTTCCAAGCTTGAAATTTCTCTTGCCTGCAATATATCGGTTTGTGATGTTAATTGACATCCAGCTTTAAAATGATTCTTGATCCTTTCTTGGTGATAGCTTGTTACATAACTGCCAAGTTACATTTAAGGCAGATTGAAATAGTTTTCTCTTTTCTCAAGTGACCAGCTTTGAAGAGAAAACTGAAAAGTGTGTCATGCATCCTTCTGAAGACACATGGTAACTGATTTATGTATGATCAACAAAGCTAGACAGCAGCCCTAGAAACCTTCTGAATCTATAATCAACTTACTGATTAAATGATGACAAAGTATTAACTCTCAGGGGAAATAAACAAACTTACAATGAATGCTAGCAACTATTTATGAGAGGGATTAGGGCTTTTGTTTCTTTGTCTTTATGCTGTTGTTGAATATTAGGGTCTGATATGTTGATTCAGTTCTGAGTTTACTTAGTAAGAGTGTTTTGTTGGTTAAGAATTTATTAAACAGTGTAAAAATTGAACATGTTAATATTAATAAAGAGTTCTGTTAGATATTTTAAGACTTATTTGAGGCAAGGTTTTCAAATCTAAAATAGGGTCATTAGAAGTTAATCAGGACTTTGTTGAAGTTGTTTTGTTTACTGTGACAGCTTGAATTTGCACATCATTGTTTTAGCACGGAAAATAATTTTCATTTTAGGCAGAGATGTGCATGTAATGAGTAATCCTATCATATAACACTATGTTTTCACACCTGTAGAACACTGCAGATATTAATGTAGCTAGCTACAGTAGTATGTGAACCTCTTATGTAGAGTTTAAGCCAAACATGTTGAAAACTTAGTCATTTTCTATGTTATGTATGTCTATGTTGTGAAATATTTACATTAAATCATTACTAACAGTACAACTGATTGAGCTAGGTCTTCTAATAATAAAATTGTTAATTACAAGTATTTGTGCAAAACAAGTGCCTGTTATTGATTAGAAATGAATAATTAATGGATTCTCAAGATTGATGCATTTTGGTCCAATTCCTGTTCTTTGAAGCTTGTAGTTAACTTTCAAAACTGTTTGTTTCCTAGTTCTTATTTTAATAGACTTGAAATCTTCAGAGTATTGGTTAAATTAATGGCTGGAAAAAAATGCAGTCAGGCTAGATTAAAGCTGTTTAGGAAGAACTTTAGAAAAGATAAAATTGATATGGAAATAAGATGTTGTTAACATTACTTATTAAAACATTTTACCCTAATCTTTCGTGTGACGTCCAAGGCCAGTGCCAAATTACATGTACTTAAGAATTGGGAACTTTTATCATTTGCTGATGATGTGTAATCCTTGTGCCTTTAGTAACTTACCATGCAATATTATTATATAATTATGTAGTTTGTAAAAAAATGCTGTAACCCTGTACTATGTACCAATTTAAAAATTGAATTGAATTTCCTTAAAAATGCTTAAAATCTCTCTTTAGTTAATAATTTTAAAAAAATGACAATTACTTGTAAGAGAATACAAAATGAGAGCTGCCAGATATCAACTGAAATTAAAGTGTTGGATGTTTTCATGGCATACATGTATATTTGTCACTGACACCAGCATCCTCATTAACAAAATGAGGAATCAACAACAACAAGCTTTATTACTGTCTATTAAAAGTTAAACTTAAATAACAGCATACTTACATATTAAATACATGTACAAGTGAAGGTAACATTTACTCAGAATAACTAGAAAGCTAATTGAGCTGAGTAAAACTTGAGGAATGCAAGAAGATGAAAAGAAGCGAAAGAGACAAAAATAAAAACAATACAACAAATACATACAATGTATGTCAAGCTATCGTCCACTGTACAGGCATTTTACATGTATTTGCCTCTTTGTTTTCTTTTAGTTGAGCACACTACTTGACTGCCAGAAGCCAGCTAGCACCACATATGGCGAGGCAACCGTCCATGATGAGCTTCTGTTCATTGTCACACACCAAGGTATCCATATATTTTGTGAAGTGTCCCACCACTGATGACGTCTTTTGTAGTGTTGGAAATTTAGTATTAAGGTCAGCAAAATTCATCATCTAGTCTGTGATCTTCTCAGGCCTCAGAACATTATTTTATTTGTGACTTCTTGTTTTATAGATGCAGTTGACTTAAGTTTGAAGTGACGATTTGTTGTGAAGACTTAGAAGTTATATTAAAGTTATTTATCTATTCCATTAGCCTATGAATTGTGGTTCAAACAGATTATCCATGAGCTCGACTCCATCAGAGATATCTTTACGCTTGAGGAACTGGTGAGCTTAATTAGTTATTAATTCTATGAGGGTATTTTAAATGATCTTTGTAAATTTTTTGAGAGGTGGATCAGGGAAAAGATGATTCCCAAGTTGTCTTTCACTTCTGTCCCTCCTACTTTCAGATTTGCCCTCATTGCATCAACTGTTCTGTTGGGTGAAGATCAAATCCTTGTCTTGTATGCACAGGTTTTCACACCGACCTCTTAATCTGGAGGCCCAGTGAACTGCAACTGTTTTGAACTGTTGAATACCAAACTATAAGCCAGTGAAAAATACATAACTGTAAATCTAATTACTGGAATCGAACACTCATGGAAGGACTCAGATACATCGCAGCATTCTTTGACCTGTTACTCTCTTGAGTTTATATACTTAATTTTAAGTACAAAAGATGACTGTTACAAAACATCTATGACAGACACAGAATCGTTTAAACTGCCTGTTTATCAGTAGCAATTAACTGTGGACAATTGTTTTGGGCTAAAGGGCATGGATGAAAGAAAGATGCTTGTTTTAATCTCAAGACTGGGCCGCATTGTACAGATTCAAAAAGTGAGTGATCTTATTCATTTTGCATCCCAACGCGTTTTCAACTTAACTTTAATTTGTTGTGGGGTTATAAAAGTGACATATACATGTAAAGGAGCTCTAGCTGCTCCCAGTCTATTGCTATTACTGAGCATAACAGGAGTGAGTGCAGACTTTGTAAAGTTGTAAAAATTCACTGGTGTTTATCCTTTTCTGATATTCGGTAGCTGTTACGGGATCAGATCATGATTTTGGAGACCATGACTCCACTGGACTTCATGGAATTCAGGTCAGTGATTCTATGGATATAGTATGAAGTGTTGCATGGTCAAAGTTAGTGTAGCGATAGAGTTTTTCCTGTTTCCTTAAGCCGCTTACCTTGAGAAGTATGCTTGTAGTTGTGCACCAAGTTAAACTGTCCCCTTCTGTAGGAACATTTAGGAAATTAAAATAATTGTTTTTTCTGCTTGTGGTACACAAATGAAACAGGTCGAATGACAAGGTGATCAGATTGTTTTTATTGTTATAACCAAGGTTAAATGTACAAGTACAACATCACTGGTATTTGACTATTTGAGTTGAGAAACGTTTGTACTGCCGTCCACTGATGATTCGGTCAAGCCGAGTCCATGTTTGATATAGTTATCTTTTGATAATTTCCCGCTTTTTTGTCATGTCTTATGTAATTTATTTATACAAGTGAAATTGCTCAGTCGATTGTTCTTACTGAGCTAGAATCCAATCAAAGCAAATCTGTAAGTGAGCTATTTAATTTTAAATTTAGAGGCGCCACGCACCTCTCGTAAGGTCTAACAGGATTGGCCGAGAAAACAATAGAATAAACAACAGAAACAATGGCCCTAGTCCTGAAAACAATAGAGGTGGATGACTCCGGGAGCAAATAAAATTAGAGGTTCCGAAGAGGTGCGTGACTACTGTAAATTTATGCCTTTCGCGATTTCGAACTCTGAATAGGGAGCTTAAGAAACCACGGCGGCGACGCAGAGGACAACGTCGATTAAAAGATGAACTTATATTTTACCTACGAATCTCGCGATACCTCAATGTTATTTACTTTGTTTATCTCTGTCAAAGCTATGACGAAACTGAATCTAGGACACATCAATAAATCTGGCATAAAAATTTAAATTAGCCGTCGTGGTTCACGTTCTTCAGACAACGCAGAACTTGGTCATTTCACGTTGCTGTTTTGCAGAGGACGGCAAAGAAATGTACCAAGAATTATAACGCGCGTGCACAGCTATTGTTCTGCTCATTAAACCTTTTGTTTAGCGACGTTGCCGCTTCCGTTGCCGTCGTGGTTTTCTTGAGCTCCCTATTAACTCAGGGAAAAATAAAAATGTGCAGATTTTTTCCCAAAACGTCAGATAAATTGTATGACACAAAAGAGTTGCTTACCTTTGCTTGCCTCACTTGGCTGAGGACGAAAAAATGCGCTCAGTAAAGCTTGCCTCTTCGGCACGGATGCCATGTTGTTTCGTCAGATTACGCGCGAGACTGGGAATTTTTAATTTAAAATGTCCCAGGCGTTCCACGGCGTTTGCCTGAACCTTGGAGCAAATCCGAACGTGTAATCGATTCACACTTCGGAAACAGGTCGTTTCGCCCCAGGTCTTTTCGCCCCAACTCAAAGTCGTTTCGACCCAACTTAAAGTCGTTGTGATGTATTTACAAATTACCAGAGGAATAAAATGTCACCTTTGTAAGATCAGGGGCACCCAACGAGCAACTTCGATGAAATATCTGTTCGGGAGAGTCTACTCGTTCTAAGACATTCGGATAATGTATTGACGAAAAGCTACTGATTTCTTAACTAAAACATCACCTAAAAGATTCGCAACCACGGATTTCCAGGGGGAAATGGTCCCTTAGATTTTCGCAAGGGATATTTTTGCAGGTTTGGCTCTTAAAAAGGTCGCCTAGCATTTTCGGGTTAGCAAATAGTTCGTAGAGACGTTCTTCGAAGGAACCGTTCAGCTAGCAATTTGTGAAATGAAGATTTCATCCCCTAAAATTTTCGGGCACTTCTATTTTCAGCTAAGAAATCCGAACAGATCAAATTTTTCTAGCTGATCAAAACAACTCTTTGCAAGGAGCCTAGAAATATCCCTCAAAGGTTTTTTTGCTTGATTTGCTCGTTGGTTGCCCCTGTAAGATGAGGTTGTTGGTGACATTTAAAATTGTTCATTTCACTTTTTTCCTCCCACGCCATGTTGATGACGTGCCGTTTGATCGATGGCCGGTCATATTTGTAAAACTTATTAAACCTTCCGAAGCTTTTACTTGCAGAGCATCAAAATCAAACGCCATTGAAACCTTTTTTATTAAACATTTGCGGTTGAGACTAAATGTATTTGTTTGATTACGCGCGTAGATCAGAAGTGTTGTTGCACTCGCCATAGTTAGTCGAGTAACTATGCACTCGCATAGCAAAGTCAAACAAAGTCCGTTGATCGATCGATGGCCGATTGTATCTGAAAACTTAATAAACCTTCCACGGCTTTTACCTGTAGAGTAAATTAAGGGTCTCAACAGTGCTTGTTTTGTTCAAGTTAACTATTTATTGCTTTCTAAAACGTGTAAAAAAAACTTCGTGCGAACTATCTTTTGGTTGGGGCGAAACGACTTTGAGTTGGGGCGAAGCGACTTCGAGTTGGGGCGAAACGACTTGGGGCGAAACGGACCTGAGGCGAAACGACCGTAATTCCACACTTCTCCTCAAAACTGGGAAACGGATACTTTACAAGCTTCTTCGATGGTATTTTAATAAGTGTAAGATTTTTCGTCAGCAATACTGGTAGTGGTAGAATGACAAGAAAGTAGCCGGCTAAAGATGGCTGACTAGTTTTGGCCGGCTACCGGCTCTTAGTGACAACCCTGTAAATATAACACACGAACCTTTATTTTTTATCATGCCATAGAAGATACAACGCACAATGGGAAGGTTTGGTGTGATACGGTTGAATTGTACTGATCGATGGGAAGGTTCGGTGCAATATTGACGAATTAACCTGCGATCAGGCGGTTTTTTTTTGGGGGGGGGGAGGGGGGACTTGAAGAAGGGAAAAAGGGGAGGGAAGAAAACGTCTGAATACAGGTAAGGAGGGTATAATCACAAGTTACTGACGAATATTCAACGGCTTTCCTGCATTCTGATTGGCTGTATATTCTATGGCATGGTATAAATGTACGTATATATGCAGGTGTTACCAGATTGGTAACATCAGGATCCTTCAACAATGATATAGTACATGTAGAACCCCACTTTTCCGAATTCTCAGATAAAATGAAAACTAGTTCGAAATAGCGGGAGTTAAAAAGTTCGAACTAACCAACTTTCATTACAAATCAGCAGAGTCCAACCATTATATTTCTAACTCGTACCGATTTGTTCCTAGGTGAATAACGTGGAAAGTCACCATTTATTTTAAGCATTCAAAGTTGGTGTTGGGCTTAAAACTCCCCGACCAGTGTGGACAGGTTTACAGACCACATTGAGAATGGCACTTAAATTAATTTCTTCTTGTGTTTTCCTTCGTTTTGTTTGCAGAGATTATTTGGCCCCTGCCTCTGGATTTCAGAGTCTTCAGTTCAGGCTGATTGAGAATAAATTAGGCATCAATAAGGTGTGAAGAATACATGAGTTGAATAACGTTTCCCCTCCAGTCTTGTTTATAAATTTAGCAAAATTTAGGCTAAACTTTTCAAGACCTTAATCTAGCTCCTCCCCTGTAGAGAAACGAGTTAAGAGTGGCAGTTTTTAACACCGTAATAAATCTGTCTAGTACCCAGAAGAAAACTTGTGAATGGGCCATAGTTGTTTTAGCTGGCGTGGCAGGCGTCCGAAAGGTAGGGAAAGGGAAAGACAAGCGCGCGAAGCGTGCTCGATCCTCCCTGCGCTTATTTTCACCCTCTCCCTCCCCTCCCCTACGACCTGGCACGCAGGCTATGGTTCTTTCAACCTTAAAGAGTAATATGCACTTAATTATAAGTACCTTACTAGACAACAGAAGTATCATCTACGTTATAATTAAAAAGACCAATGATACATGTTTTCTTATTTCTATGACAGAGTCACAGAATACGTTACAATTATCAGGATTACAGGTTAGACTGAATAGCTTGTTGTGCGAACTCGCTGGATTATTGTTTATTTGTTTTTGTAAATTATACACATGTTAAATGTAATTGCATGGTTTATGTTATAGCAAAGTACCTCTAGACAAGTGCAGAGTCATGACGCGCGGCTGGCCACCATGATCAAAACTCTTTGAGTTTCATTCGTCTTTTACCGGAAAATGCAAAAACATTAATCGTTAAAACATTAGTCGATCTATGTTATGGCACTACAATTTGAACCTGTGGCAGTTTTTACCGCGCTGATTTTTCGGTGCAATTGCGTTTTTCTTTTTGGGTGAAATTTTTTTCCTTGAAATTTTCCAGCAAAGCATTCGACTCCCTGGACGGAAAGCAACTGGAAGAATCAGAAAGCACACCCTCATTGCTAGAACAAGTCCAGGTTAGTAATTTTTTACAGCTGTATGTACACTAGTGACTATCATAGACGTGAGGTGCTTAATTCTAACCAGATCTTTAGACAGACATTTGGTTTAAAAAAGAAAAAAAGAAAGTAGTGGAACCTCACCGTAATATTGGAATGTTACAGTCATTCTGGATGTTGTTTACTTTTGAACTCTGCAATGCTGGGGCGCATTTACAATGTCCCAATATTAATGAACAGTTTGTTGGAAGCGACTTGCATCTTTCAGTTGCAATTATCTCTAGCAAGTTGCCAAATGCTGTTTGACTTATCAAAGGCTCATCTGGTATGACTGTAACAAACATACTGAACTTGAACGAGTATGAATTACGGAGTGGAACTGGAACGTTTTTCCACAAGCTTTAGTGGTAACAAAAGTTTGACGACCTAAGATGTGTACCAATAGACCACTTTCGATATATTAAAATTTAGCATGGCAGCGAGGCTTAGAGGACACAAACAAAAAAAATTGAATGACCATTTTTATTTTATTAATTTCTTTTGTTTGTGTCCTCTAGACCTCACTATCAAGCTGAATTTTAATATATCGAAAGTGACCTATTGCTAGCAATAAGAAACATTTCTTTGTCATTTTTCAACTTATGAACAGAATTACAGTTAAACCGCGCTACTTTGAACTCTCAGTTGAAACGATGAGATAAGCGGGAGTTCGAAAACTAATAGAAGATGGCGCATGTAAATAAATGACAGGAAAATCCAAGGAGAATGGTTTTGAGTTCGAAATAATGGAGAATTCGGAATAATTGAGTTCGGGTCGAACTGTATCAGCTTGACACGCCTCCACAGTAATATTATTGGTTCAATATCTGCAAACCTGATGCTTTTTTGTAGAATTGGCTGGAGAGAACCCCTGGTCTAGAGGAGAATGGGTTTGATTTTTGGAGGAAGTACAAGAACAGCGTCCAAACCATGCTTAAAACACAGAAGGCTGAGGCCGAGGTATGATGTTTGTTTAGCTCTTCTCACTGGTATCCTACTTGACTGAAGTGTGATTAGGTTTATCACTAGCTGTGAGTCAGTTTAGAGTTCCAAGATTTTTCACCGGGTTCATGTAGGAAGAAGCCTGAACCCCACCATGACCAATGACGTCGCTGAATAGTACTCGACGCAGGCTTTTTGCTTCTCGATCTGGCTATGAAGGCCTTGGTTCTACTTGAGGTTTTGTTGTTTCAGTGCATGAGAGCTCTCTACATGTAAGTTTGTTCTTCATCGTCGCGCTTGCTTGTGGTCTTACAGTATTGTAATTAGTTTGAATGATTAATGATTCTTAAAGTGAATCGTTATTGGATGTTATTTGTAGGTTGAAGAAGATGAAGAAGTTAGGGCTGCGTTGCTGAAGGAAGTAAAAAAACAAGAGGTACGTTTTTCGAATGATTGCTTCTCAGAAGGACAATGACTCTTAAAATACAACACGCAAGTGCACCAAGGATGGCCCATCTCTGGTGAACGTATAGCCCGCGGATGGATAAGCCTCCAATCGCTCCCGACCAGGAGCAATTCGACACGGCTCTGCTCACAAACTATTTAACGTTGCTTTTGCTGTTATTTCAAGTTTATAGGCGATGCAATTTTTCAATCTCTTTCCTTGTTGACTCTTTCTCTAACTCAGTCAGTCATTTGTACTTGATTGTCCTTTGGTTTTGCTAACAGGACCATTTCGAATCAATCTTCAGTGAAGAAAGACACAACAAACTTGTTGTTCGAGGTAATAATCTAGCTGTTTTATGAACTGAGAAACGTAAGGAAAGATTGGCTTTTGTTTCTGTTTTACTGTAGCAATAGAAGATATTCTACCTTGAATAATAAATCAACATTGCAGTCACTTGTCTCTAGCCACTAGCGGGATTTGTTTCTCGGTAGTCCGGAGTTCAAATACTGGGTCACACTTTGTAAATAGTCAACTAGTCTGTCTCCTGCGAGTTGGGATTTTTAACTGTATTTCGTTTATTTGAAATATTTGGTAGCTTTGTTACAGTGGCATGCCTGTAAACTAGCTAAGCTTAGTGCTTGTAAGCTAAGTGCATGTCCACTATAAATCAGATTTACATTTTACATTTTGTTTTTTACATTTTACATAGGCGAAAGAAGGTTCTCTCACAAAGCGATGCAAGGGGCACTGATGATTTACTTTTATCGGTGAGAATATTTTATGTGTTAAATGTCTTACACTCGGCTATGTTGGTTCCGCTTTATGTAACAGCCCTACAGGGCAAGTAGCGCTTGACGTGTTCCCGAGACGAGAGTATGAAATTCAGTATTCAGTAAATTTATTGATTTATCTACACAATTTAATTCGCCCATACAATAGAACACTAGGTCCCTTGCTAAGTATACCCATCACCTAACCATCCCATTAAAAAGAATTGATACCCATTCCCTGGAACACAATAAAAGAAAACCAAAAGAAAGAAGTATTCAGAAAAAATAAAGTTAACAAGAACAAGGTATAACAGTATTGGCACGGCGGCACTTAGGACAGACTTATTTGTAGGAACGAAATTGTATTGGATCGAGGTCGATGGATGTATTTGGTTGCCACTGGCAGGCTTTCCAACTTTACTTTTAGCGACAGGAACAAGAATCTAGCACGCTTGTCATTATTCTGGCGGGGAAACAGCAAGAACTAAATTTTCCCTGGATAATATTTCGGCATTATGTAAAAAATCGTTTGGGTTTTTAAGTGTCCCAAACTTGCGTCATTTTATTCCAGTGTCTTAACTTTTCATCCTTGTTACTTCTGCAGTGACGAGCCTCGATTTAACCAACCGTTCCAAATTCTTCAACTATTGATGGACATCGACTCGCATTTGATCAAGTGGCGATGTAAGTTAAAGTTTTACTGTAATCGTTAGCGAAACATTTTTCTTACAAAGACGAAAGAACCTTAGGAGGGGTGGTTCAATGGTTCTAACTTCCCGAGAAAGCTAGACTAGTATAAGAAGGAGTTTAAACAGATCTAAAAAAACGTTAAAACTGAATTTTTGATCGTCTTCTGCGGTCTTCTTCAGAGAAATGTAGAGTCTGTAATTCAAGGAATGCAAATGTACAGCAAACGACGTCAATATTCATTGCCCCTCAGAGAGGACACCAGTGATGCCTAAGCCCTTGGAAAGGGTGCTCTCAACCTCGCTCCCAGGGTCTCTCAAGATGAGAGACCCTGGGAACGAGGTTGGGGTGTTCTTACATTAACAGAGTTCTTGTCCAGCAATGAATGTAATGACTCTAGAAAAAGCCTTTTGTCCTCGGATTTTACGCCTGTTTCCAAAGTGCTGGCATGATTAGGGCATATGTCGTTGCCTGTGGTTTGGGCATGCTATTTTACTGCAGAGCTCATATTCCCATTCGTTTCAGGCTTGTGTTCAGTCCCCCGAGACAACTTCTTCTACTCTCTCCAGTGTATGTAAATGACACATTCTGCAACTCACTTTGTATATGATTCCTTTCAACTGTTCTTTTATCGGCCGGTCTTAGGTTTTATAAAAACATTACCCACTGTTTGACATTTTTGCTCTATTGGTAGTTTTCACGTCACGCAAGTAAACTTAATTATCACGCAAGTGAAAAATAAAATCGCTTACCATTCAATAAATTGACTCAAGAAATTGAAATATCGTAGAAGAGTAATAAATAAACAACGTGCGAACATTTCGGGGATGTGCGATATTCCGAACTCGAGTTATTTGGTTAAAGGTATCACTGAAAATTATAGTGTTTAGTATGGAGACGCCATGTTGTAGCCCGTCTGAGGGACTCCAACATGGCGGCCGGAAACCAGTTGCAACATCTGGAGTTTACTTTGGCTCTTCTGTTAAACTTGAAGACGTTCGCATATGCACTTCTCTCAACATATTGGTTACTCAAAACTCGAAAACATAAGGCGAATCGATATTTTCGTGCACGTAACATGTTACCCAGAAACAATGCCGATGTCACGCATTGTGAAAAAACCGTGTTCTATTTTCAAAACAAAGCGGTCTACCGAGTTAAAGACAGGCCAGCAGATATTTGTTTAAAAATGACTTTTACCTGATAAAGGTAAAAACTTAAAGTTTTTAATTGTAGTTTTTTTTGACGTCACGTGAAAACCAAAAATACTTGCATTTGCGTTTCTCTGAAAAAGACCACAGAAGGCGATCGAAAATTCAGTCGCGCCAACAGTTTTATAACAAGGTTCTTACCTGGCCTTCTGCTCAACTGTAGCTGCTGGAGTTAATGTACTGGGTCACAAAAAGGTGCAAAAGGCGCCCGACTTAATAGCAGTCGACACAAGTACGCACAGTGGACCTATTTATGACATTTTAGTAAGATGCTGTTGTTGCTTTGCAGACAATCATCTAATGATGGTTCAGCGAATGATTGGCAGCAAGATGGGCACTGGGGGTACATCTGGGTACCAGTACCTTAGGTCCACGGTCAGGTTGGTCAACAAACGTTTTGCAGCCCATATAGTAATGAATTAAAACTCAAGAGTACTTTGATCTACCCTCCACCCTTTTCTTATCAGAATTTTGCCATTTAATTCTTAGCGATCGTTACAAGGTATTCGTGGACCTGTTTAACTTATCTAACTTCCTGATACCACGTGACCGAATCCCACCACTCAGCTCGTCCATGAAGGTGCGCCTGCGCACTGCCCTGGTGGACGAAAGTGACAGTGCTCACTTCAGCGACAGCAGTGACGAAGATCAGGTGTCAGCGCTGAACTCCCTGGTTGAAAACGCCAGCATAGCAACCACACCAACTGTCGATACCGACAAAGGCGAGGAAGCCAACAACTAGTTAATGTGTAATGTATAACATTTTGAGCATGCCCACAAGGGACACTTTCTAATTATGAAGTGTATAATAAATAATTTTCAAACGATAGTTACAAAATAAAGCAAAGTAGCATAGTTAAGAGATAAAATTATAATGCATGCAGTTGGTAAATCAACTCTAAGACATTTTCAGAGGTCCATTTGTTACCTGAACATATATGTCGACATGTCCTCGGTAATTTTGTTTTTCAACAGAAAACTGTTTTTCTCTTTCTTTTACCCAATCCTTCATTTTAAAGGACTAGCCTAGATCATTTCGAGAGTAATGTAAAGATATATATTTTTTATTTAATCTTTCTCGAAATTATTTCCTACGGATTGTTTATGACTGTTGCAACGTCAAATTTTGATCATCGAGTTTAACTTGTATCTTGTTTTTTCTTTATTTTTTCAATATCTGTTAAATGCTAGAGTAGTTTGTAAAAGGAATGAAGAGACGTCAAAATAATTTTCTCAAGGGCGTTCGCTTTTATACGTAAAGGCCGGGTTGTTTCAGAACGGATTTACACTGATCCACCATTCGTTTCAGAGATAAAGCGTGTGGAAAACTACCCTGATTTTGAAAATTGGTGCACGTAATTCAGCATGGTCTACAGGGTTTATAGTAAAAGAACATCGAAAGTGAGTCAACGGATGCAAACAATCTTAGTTATATTTTGTAGTATTGGGGCTGTTGCGTAAATAATTCCAAATGTTACCAACGTTTCCACAAAACGTAGCCGTTCAAGAGGCATTTGAAACCGTCGCACAGGTAAACGAAGAGCAAAGAATGGAATTCGATGGTGTATTTGGCAGAGAAATTAAACTTCTAGTTGATAGCTTTTCTTCATTTTCTCGCTAAACGTAGAAAATCGGTAGAGAAAATGATCCATTAAAAGAAAAATAGGGATCGACGAACGTCCAAGATCGCTAAATCCTGGCAAAGCTATAGCAATGACCATCTACCCTATCATTGTTGTTCATTTTATTGTTTAGTGCAGGCGCTCATGCATGACGTGGCGTATAAATTTGTGCGCGCTTTAAGGATGCACAAAAAAAGTTAGCGCGAACCTACTCAAACAACCGGGCCCAGTAGAGTAAAGGTATATTGTATCGTGTCTACCCATGCGCCTGTTGGCATCCTTGAGTCTGAGCCAATCGAAAGGCACGCACCGTTCCCCGTGTAGCTTCATAAACACGTGACTTTCTCCGTTTCCTAGGAAACGTCGTTTGATTGGCCAGTCATCAGGTATCACCAACACAGAGATGCGATGCCAAAATCATTTGTAATCTATTTACAACAATGTTTATATTTAGGAAATATTTTCAATACAGAAGCACTTTGCTTGTAAAAACTGAAGTAACTGCGCATTTAGTATACTATTTAAGTTCAAACTGCTTGATGTTCAGTTGTATTTAATGAAAAATAAAGGTCGTTTTTGACCAAAGTTTAGCTGTGGAAGATTTACTCTACATGTACATTCTATTTGTTACCTAGCTAGTGTTAGCATTGGTACGTGACCACCCTGGCTGAATATCTTAAAGGAGAAAGTCATTCCAAAAGCGTAGTTTTTCTTTGTCATTACCAATAAAAAGTCTATATTGAATTACGTTACTCACCGAAGTTTCAGCATGCTATCCCGAGAAATTAGTCTCCAAAGAAGCCCAAAATTCGGCATCGGCAGCCGCCATTTTGAAACAAGTGCTTAGCGGCCAGGCCGCTCAGCGTGACGTCATACTGAGCAACTTGAATTTGGCGGGAAGCTTGAAGTGCAGCTGGCTCAGTAGTACGCTTTCAGGCTTTTCTTGTCTGGTTCCTTGTGTGAAAATGCCGTCGTGTTTTGCCCCTGGTTGTTGAAACCATCGTGTAAAGATCCAAAATTTGCCGTTTAGAAACAAAACGTTGGCAAAAAAGTGGCTGCACCAGTTTCGTCGGGACCGCACGTGACAAAACATGACAAAACACTTAGGAATGTCTACGTTTGTAATGAACGCTTCATATTGGATTGTTACGAAGTCAGTTGCAGATACGAAATGCTGGGTGCGAAGATCAGGAAAGAGGAGACTAAAACAAGATGCTGTTCCAAAAATTAATATTTCAAAGTTCCTGGCACCGCTCGGTTTAAAGCATCTTAAGAGACATTTATTTTTACAGGCTTAGAGCGGACAATGATTTTTTTTATTATTTATTATTTTTTACGTTAATAATGATAGTAATTTAATATTTTAAACGATTATATTGATTATGATAATTTTTAATTTGTAAAGCGTTTTTGGACCATAGGGGAAAAACGCTATAGAAATGTATTATTATTATTACTATTATTATTATTAAACCATCGAAAATTCTTGTTTGCAGTGGTACAAGAAATTCATTCGTGTCACCGCCAAGAAGTAAAATAAATATACAAACAGTTGACGTAAAAAATAACTGCTTACGGCTTTACTAGTCTTCTACGCAGACGTTCTTGTCACGCGTTCCTCCCCACGAACGTCTGCTCAACGGACCGGTCACATCCGTTCGTTGGCGGTTAGCCAATCATAGCTTCTCTGCCTATCCGTGGAAAGCTGGACTTTGACCGACTTTGACCCAACGCTTCAACACGAGAAATTTGTGCCGCAAAATGTTCAACATTCCCACTTACGTACGAGTTGCACCAGCAACTGCAGACGTATTATTTTATAAGTATCGGCAACTGATAGGATCCACATTGAGAACCGGTACGTCTTGCCTGAACTAAATCAAACAATGGGATATACAACACGCAAAACAGTCAACTTATTCGCACGTAAACAGCTACATTTTAATTATGTGGTGACAGAAGGGACAAAGGGAGCAATAAAACCTATTCACTGAACTCGAGAAACATACGCTTAACCAAATTGATGGAAGAAACATAAAAACCTCTCTAGAGAAACGTGTAGCTTTCTCGAAGTAAAGCTACGGCGTCTCCGAAGAAAAGGACGTGGGTAAGTATGATATGCGTGATAAGAAGCAACATACGATCTACTTACAAATAGTTCTAATGAAACAACCGGGCCCAGCGCTACAACATTAAATGCAAGTAAGCAACATTTCACGGAAAAATTCTTATTCTCCACATTTTGCCCCTCAAAATGCAAATATCGTGCAGTATAAATGAGCCTAAACAGTACATGACAAACAGCCTGGCAAACAACAGAGATGTCAACATTAACAGAACAGCGGATTGGTTCTTTTAAAACAAAGACTAACCGCCAGTGAACGGAAGTGGCCTGTCCGTTGAGCAGACGTTCGTGGGGAGGAACGCGTGACAAGCCTAAGAACGTCTGCGTGGGAGGCTAGGCTATATTAAACCATCTTTTAATGTGTAAAGCAATTTACAAAGAAAATTATTTTTCCATTTAATGCAACCGATGCGGTATAAGCTTAAAATTTTACCTTGATTTTTGTTCTTTTTTCCTCTGGCTGTTCTCGGCAACAAACACATTCTCTTTGCGTTTTCATGATATGATTTGACGTCGCTCACAAGAACACCAAAATGCACCTGCTAACCGATCGTTTACTTCTTCGTTTTCGCTTTCGCTATCCTCAGGATTAGGAACACGTTCTGGCTCAAAACAGTAAGGTTGAAGATCAGCCATGACCTCGAGTACACAAACACGATAGCCAAGGCAAAATCTCTTAAACAAGATGACTTCGCACTTAGCGGCCTAGCCCGGCCTGGCCGCTGAGCATTTGCTTCAAAATGGTGGCTGCCGATGCCAAATTTTAGGCTTCTTTGGAGACAAATTTCTTGGGATAGAATGCACTCTAGAAGCTGAAACTTCGGTGAGTAACTTAACTCAATATAAACTTTTTATTGGTGATGACAATACAAACAGGATTTTTGGAGTGACGTTCTCCTTTAAGCATGGCCCCCAGTTCAGTTCAAATTACTATCTGGTGGATAAGTGTTAACAAAACAAAACACTCTGATTTATCCGGTAAATAGCGTTATCCACCTTTCGAAAGACCCGGGTCCGGTCAACACGAGCAAGTTTACATATGGGACAACTTTTATTTGTCACATAAGAGCTAACATGCCCACTTTTCGGCTGGTGCATTTATCCAATGAAAATTGGTCAATTTTTCTCCATTACACGAGAAAATAAGAAATTGCCACGTAAAAATTGTCCGTGTAGACGAGGCCCTTAATGGTCACCTTGAAAACCTTTGCAGGGTCCGCGAACCTATTCGTTAGCACCAAGAGGCCTCTGGCGGAATTGGAAGGTGAAGCAACATCATTCACAAGCGCTTACTCAAGCTACGTAAGCTCGGAAATTGAAAGTTGAACGTGATGATGCAGTTACGTTACTTCTGGAACTGGTGCCAACTTCACACTTGACATCAGAGTCGAAATATACTTACTCTTGTATTAAGTTAGGTGCCCCGCCTTAAGGCAGGGCGACAAAAAATTAGTCAATTGACTCATTCGAGTTGTTCTCCTCCACGGAAATCTTTAGTAAAAGGCGAAAGATTTGTACGTGTTGAAGGAAAACTAGAGCAACAAGATGCTGCACAGACAAGGCCTTTTGTCCCACGTCGCTCTACAAAGCATGTGGGACAGTCTGATCTATGACATCTACTTCCAAGAATGCGCATTAGTAAACCGGACATTAGTGGAAGTTATATTACAATTTCCCTTGCATTTCTATCTTTGCTTTAAAAAATCATTTTCTTTCTTGCTCACTAAAAAAAATGAACTTACGAAATCAGGAGTGCTTTTGACAATCCCAGTTCCAATCTTGTCCAGTTTTGACCGATTTCACGTTCTTCATTCAAAACATTCTGGAAAACAAAACGTTTCGTAAAGGATAACTTAGTTTGTATAAAGGGGAACGCATTGGCAGGCAAAGCTGAGTTTTAATGATGCTCTTTTGATCCCGGCCATATGCCGCGGTATATTATTTTAACAAAACGCGCCGACTTGTTGGATTGGCATTCACACGGGTCAATAATACACTAAATACTAAATCGATGCGTGTTCAGTCAGCCTCGTTTCTTCAATAGATAACTTTTTTCTTCAAATTGTCGTCTAGTATTTAAACTGAAACACTTCTTTAATTTAGCACATTCAGTAGTGTGATCAGAGTGTAAATTTCCTTTTAAAAATGGATCAGGTGTTAGTAATGAATGTTCACCCATCGAATATCTAACGTATTAAAAAGTCAGGAAAGTAGCCTGGGAGCAGGCTGTTCTCAGAGAGAAAGAAGGAAAAAATAAATGGATGAAGAGACTAGTAGTTTTATGATTTTTACTTCCTTTCAGTTACATGCCCCGCTTAAAAGCAGGGCGACGAAAAATAAGTCTATAGACTCATTCGAGTTGTTCTCCTCCACAGAAATCTTTAGTAAAAGGCGAAAGATTTGTGCGTGTTGAAGGAAAACCAAAGTTACGTAAACCGAAGAGACCAGGCGCTTTCTCCAACGTCGCTCTACGAAACATATGGGGCAGCTTACGCCTGTTCTATGACATTTGAAAGCATGCGCATCGGTTAATTAAACATTATTGTTAGTTATCTTGCAACTTTCGTATTAATTTCCTATATTTAGTTTTGCAAATCCTTCTTTTTTCTTGCTCACAAAAATGTAAACTCACGAAAGCAGAGTAATAATTTTGACAATCTTAGTTTCAATCTCACCAAATTTTAGGACAACTGAGTTTGTATACAGGAAGCGCATTGCAGATAAAGCCGAGTTTTTTGACACGCTTCAGTTAACTTTGCAGTTTGCCTTTTCAGTCACAAAATTGATTCACAGTACTTTTTCCCGAAGCGCGCCGACTCGTTTGATTGGAGTCGTAGGCGCATCCGATCGAAACCGAGTATTGCTCGCGAGAATACTCTAAATGCTAAATCAGTCGACCTCATGTCTTTGATAGATAACTTTCTCTTCAAACTTACGTCTGGTGATTTGAACTGGTTGGTTTTAGCGGAGCTAAAGGGGAGTCAATCCAAGAGAGGAAACACCCACCAATTTAACACACTCAGTAGCGTAGTGAAAATGTGAATTTGTTTTTCGAAATGGATCAAAATGGCCTGGGCGAAAATGAAAGTAATGAATATTCACTCATCGAAAGGCTCTTCTTGGGGAAAGAAAGTTGCAGGGAAAGGGAGAATGAAAGAATAGCATGCCTGCCCGAATTTTGAACTGTTTGCCACCTACTGCTGTTTATGGCAACCAGCGAGTAGTCGCAAAGTTTTTGATTTGTTTTTTTTTTAATCAAGTGCCTCTTCTTAAGGCAGGGTGACAAAAAAATCAGTCTGCAGACTCATTCCAGTTGTTCTCCTCCACGGAAATCTTTAGTAAAAGGCGAAAGATCGCTCTACAAAACATGTGGGACAGTCTGTTCTATGACACCTTCTTCCAAGCATGCGCATAAGTAAGCCAGACATTAGTGGAAGTTACATTGCAACTTCCTTTGAATTTCCATCTTTGCTTTAAAAAGTATTTTTTCCCCTTGCTTACTAAATAATGAACTTATACAAAATCAGGAGTGATTTTGACAATCCTAGCTTCAATCTTGTCCAGTTTTGATTGATTTCACAGACCTCATTCAAAACATTATGGAAAACAAAACGTTTCGTAAAGGATGATTTAGTTTGTATCAAGGGGAGCGCATTGGTAGGCAATTCCGAGTTTTTACGATACTCTTGATCTCGGCCATACGCAGTAAATGTTTTTAACAAAACGCGCTGACTTGTTGGATTGGAGTCGCGGGCGCATCCGATTAGCATGCACTTGGGCCAAAACACTAAATACTAAATCGATGCGTGCTCCGTCAGCCTCATTTAATTCTTTGATAGATAACTTTTTTCTTCAAACTGTCGTGTCATCTAGCATTGAACTGTTTTATTTTTGCAGAGCTAAAGAAGAGTCAAATGTGTGCAATCCTTCGGAAAGAAAACACTCCTTTAATTTAACACACTCAGCAGTGTCATCAGAGTGTGAATTTGCTTTTAAAAATGGATCAGCATTTTAGGCCTGGCTGAACTCACGGTGTCAGCAATGAATGTTCACTCATCGAATATCTAACGTACTGAAAAGTCAGGAGAGTAGCCCGAGGAGCAGGCTATTCTCAGGGAGTGAAAAAAAGAAAAGTGGATGAAGAGACCGGTAGTTTTATGATACTTATCTTCTTTTAATTAAATGCCCCGCTAAAAAGCAGGCGACGAAAAATTAATCTATATAGACTCATTCGAGTTGTTCTCCTCCACGGAAATCTTTAGTAAAAGGCGAAAGATTTGTGCGTGATGAAGGAAAACCAGAGCGAAATGACATGTACAGACCAGGCGCTTTTTCCAACGTCACTCTACGAAATATGTGGGGCAGTAATTGCTTCAAAGCATGCGCATCGGTAAAGCGGACATTATTTACGGGTTAGAGACTGTTGTGAGTGTTTTGTTTTCAAATACACGCACGCGCTTACTGTACAATGAATGAGAAATCTTCAATACTGCACGAAGCGAAGCTGAGTGCAGTATTGAAAATTTCTAGTTGTCATAATATTCAATCTGAGTTCACTGCTGACGATAGACTTGCAATGGCTTCCCGCCCGACCTGAACACTACACAGTTTTTATGCGTTATTGTAATGACGCACTCTGTCACTTTGATGTCTTTAGGTAACGGAAACGCACAAGATCAATTTTAACCAATGACGCGTGCGGATTTTAGACAGTGAACGAAGATTGAATATTAAAGTTAGTTATCTTGCAACTTTCGTATTAATTTCCATGTTTAGTTTTGCAAATCCTTTTGTTTTCTTTTTCGATAAGGAATGAACTCACGAAAGCAGAGTAATGATTTTGACAATCTTAGTTCCAATTTCATGCACCCAGATTTAAGATAACTGAGTTTGTATACAGGGAGTGCACATCAGGTAAAGCCGAGATTTTCGACACGCTTCAACTATGCAATTTGCTTTTTCAGTCACAAAATTGATTCACATTACTTTTCGACCCCGACTTTCTCTGTCCGACCTCGTAGCTCAGTCGGCAGAGTGACGGTAGATCTATTCCGGAGGTCGTGGGTTCGATTCCCACCGAGGTCAAAAGATTTTTTCTTTACCTCGTGTGGTTCCCTGATTCCCTTTACTAGGGCTAACGCCCAGTGGGTTATTCATGGGTTAAATTAGCACTAAAATTTACACTTCAGAGTTAATTCTCTTCAAACTGACGTCTGGTGGTTTGAACTGTTTGGTTCTACCGGAGCAGTAAAGAAGAGTCAATCCTAGAGAGGAAACACCAACAAATTAAACACACTCCGTAGCGTAGTGAAAATACGAATTTGTTTTTCGAAATGGATCAAAATTTGAGGCCTGGGCAAAAATGAGAGTAATGAATATTCACTCATCGAAATCAGGAAAAAAAGCCTGCAAAAACAGGCTCTTCTCGGGGAAAAAAGCCGCAGGGAAAGAGAAAACGAAAGAAGAGCCTGCCCGCACGTTTTGCATTGCCATGACAATCCACGAATCATAGCCTCTTCATCCATTTTTTGTGTTTAAACTGTTGCCCTTTACTGTTGATGGCAACCACCGAGCAGTTGTAAAATTTATGATTCCAGTCTGTTCTATGACACCTGCTTTCAAACATGCGCGCAAGTAAACCGGACATCAATGAAAGTTTCATTGCAACTTCCTTTGAATTTCCATCTTTTGCTTTAAAAAGTATTTTTTCCCCTTGCTTACTAAATAATGAACTTATACAAAATCAGGAGTGATTTTGACAATCCTAGCTTCAATCTTGTCCAGTTTTGATTGATTTCACAGACCTCATTCAAAACATTTATTTTCTTACTCAGTAAAAAATGAACTTAAGAAATTAGATGTGTGATTTTGACGTTCCTTTCTTAATCTTGTTCGGTTTTGACCTACTTGACATTCTTTAGCTAAAACAAACGGCGTACTTCACACGGCGGCGTACTTCACATGAGTCAAACCCAATTTAACCAATAAGGCTCATGATGAAGTTCGGCTTTTGACCCAATTCATTTCGACTAATTTTATTTTGAGCGACTGAGGCGTTCTTTACGCCGGGTCATGTCGAGAAACTGAAACAGATTCTTTATGAACTCAGAAGTAAAGCCTTCGATGTTCGTCATTACGTTAAATGCCAGACGATTTCAATGTCTTACCTTCGTTCCCTCTACCTCACAGCCTCATGACCCCGATCGAGGTCGCCTTATCGTCCAGTGAAGCAGTTACCGTACTGAAGAGATGAAAATTTTAACCTCACTGTGGACTAGGAATAAATTCTCCTTGTTGGCATGGGACCCCGCCAAAAGGCAGGGCAACGAAAAATTAGTCTATAGACTCATTCGAGTTGTTCTCCTCCACGGAAATCTTTAGTAAAAGGCGAAAGATTTGTGCGTGTTGAAGGAAAACCAGAGTGGCTTGACTGGTGAAGACGAAACGCCTTGTTGAACATGGCGAAGCAAAACATGTGGTAGAGTCCATCATGTCACGCTGATCATGAATAGTACGCACGCCCGTAGCGGGAAAGAAAGTTATTACACTTTCCATTGTAATCATCACACTGTTATCCAGTTTTGTTGGAAAACTGTTTTCTTAAACAAGAAATGATTTTGATAATCCTATCTAGGTTTTAATCTTGCTCAGTTTTCACGGTTGTGATTGTAGTTAAAACGTTATGAAGTATAAAATTGCCAGTAACAGATCAGTTGGTAATACATTTCTTCCGGAGGTGAAAATTTGGGCCTAAAGCGTGAAAATTTGTGGCGGCTTCTAGAAAGGACTGACTTGTTTGGTTAGAGCCGCGCTTGTACTTCAGACCGCCATTTTGGGCACACGCGCTAATAATACACCGTCCCAATCTAATAAGCCCGCAGGCGATAGCAAAAAAGAAAAATTCGCCAGTACGTGTTTAGCCTCATTTCTGAAGAAAATTGCTCATGTGGCCTCAAATCATCATCCAGCGATGTCACTTCATTGAAAAAAAATTGGCTAGTTAAGAGCAGCTGAACTCCCAGTACAGCCAAACGCACTTGGTAGAGTGGAACACTCAGTTATCCTAACTCTCTCGGTGGTGTATTCGGAAAGAATTGCCCTGACTCTTTAAAAAACACGAGCAGTATAAAGAAAGAAACACGGTACATAACGAGGATATATCCGTTATAAATTATTACAACTTATTGCCGCCGAGTTCAAGTAAGCATACTCAACCTCTACTGAAAATCTCATCTCCCGTCTTCACCAATTTGACCATATTGAGATACCTTTTGTCACAGTTTATGAATTCCTTTCATTCAGTGGTTTGTTCGTGTGACTATAAACATTTTTAGTTCCATGTTTTCATTTTCTTCCCTTTTTATGGTAATTACATGCTGCCATCTTGTAAAAGTTCTTGCACGCCGAAGTGATTTCAACTGGGATGAAAACAATTACGAGCTGATAAATTATCAACTACAGCTATTTTTAGATGTTCGGTGCTAGTCGTTAGATTTGCCGTTTCCTTGTGCTATGTCAGATCTGTGTTATGTAAGATCTTAAATTTAATATAGAGTTGGCCCAATTGAAACAACCTCGCCCTTATTGAAAAAAAAGTAACCTTCATATAACGCGTCATTCTCATTATGTGAAAACCAAAACGAAGTTGCTGTCTGATGGAACTTTGTATTCATTTCACTATGAAAGTACATCGAATAAAAATAAAACTACAAAATAAATATACACATTTCGATATATTAAAATTCAGTCTAACACAACAGACCTCAGCACGAGGCTCTAGGGGAAAAACCCCAGAGACTCCATTGTTATGCCCGAGCCTCGTACAGAGATTTTTTGTTTTAGGCTGAATAATAATATACCGAAATTCGTCTTTTCACAGGCAAGTGCATTCCGCCAAATTTCACTATGAGATTATATCAAATTATTTTACATTGTACTCACTATCAGCATTCTAATTGGCCAAGAGCCCCCTGCTTATTTAGAGGATTCACGTGATTTTGAGGACTAGCATGATTTTAGTATAATCTGCTATCCAATTATATCTGCAGATTATATCGTGCGCAGTGTGCACTGCGCACCTTTGGCTGAAGAGCGCGAGCACTTGAATGGCTTCGAGTGATGCGGCCGCTTGCTGCGTTTATCCTTGTATTTTTACAAGCACAAACAAAATCTACTTGCATTTCATACAATAGCTTTTGTATGTTTTCCATAAAACGATGTATAATAAAACAATAATTGAACTCGGTTTTTGTGATATCAGGAATAATCAAGGTCTCGGCAATTGTAACCACATTACACTTGCCTCGACCTTGATTATTCTTGATATCACAAAAACCTCATCCAATTACTGTTTATAAATCTGCCGAAATTGCACTATACGCTAAAGCTAACAGAAAATGTCCAAGCACAAATATCCGAGCATATTCTCGAGCCAAATGGAGGCTATTGTGTTTGTTATCCCTCATATTTTTTTGCAACACGCGCAGTTTTGAAAATTGGGGAATATCACAAGGATATTCTCTAGTTTTACCCAGGCAGATTTAGTCACGTGACCACTTGACGCGTTTAGACCAATCGCGCGCTAGCGAAAATATTTGTGGATTGAAAGCAAATATGCAGCATCAGTGACCGAGTACCTGTAACGCTGTTGTTTGGACAGTTACGGTTTTCTATAGAATTTACCTCTGGAGGAAGTCACTGGCGCCAGAAGAATTGATATAAATTGTAACAATACTCCTTACTTCTTATTGTTAGAGCAGTTTTCAACTGAGTGTGGAAAGTAATCAGGCAACACTTTGGTTTTGGTTTTCAGCTACGGTTTGAGATTGGCAGAGTAGTCTATATTTGCATTCTGTGACTTGTAGAGTACTGCATTTCGTTGAAGAAGACCACAGAACGCGATCGAAAATTCAGTTTGACCGTTTTTTAGATCTGTTTAAACTCCTGTTTTAGAATTTTAATCATAGGCACAAATCGCTCTAAGCTCAAACATTATGATATAGGGAACTAGGGCAGGTTTGTGATAGGGCATAAATTGAAGGGGAAGGTCATAAATAGGGTTGAAAAATCGCAGATTTTGGTATATAAATGCTTCGGGAAGCGGTCCGCACCGCCCTGCCACAAGTACGCACAGTGAACCTATTGTTGGCATTTTAGTAAGATGCTGTTGTTGCTTTGCAGACAATAATTTGATGATCGTTCAGCGAATGATTGGCAGCAAGATGGGCACTGCCGGCACATCTGGTTACCAGTACCTTAGGTCCACGGTCAGGTTGGCCAACAAACGTTTTGTTCCATAATCATGATTAAAACTCGGAGTACTTTGATCTACCTTCCACCCTTTTCTTATCAGAATTTTGTCATTCAATACTTAGCCATCGTTACAAGGTATTTGTGGACCTGTTTAACTTATCTAACTTCCTGATGCCACGTGACCGAATCCCACCACTCAGCTCGTCCATCAAACTGCGCCTGCGCACTGCTCAGGTGGACGGCCGGCTGTACGAAAGTGACAGTGCTCACTTCAGCGACAGCAGTGACGAAGATCAGGTGTCAGCGCTGAACTCCTTGGTTGAAAACGCCAGCATAGCAACCACACCAACTGTCGATACCGACAGAGGCGAACAAACCAACAACTAGTTAATGTGTAATGTATAACGTTTTGAGCATGCCCACAAGAAACACTTTCTAATTTCAGACGATAGTTACAAAATAAGGCAAAGAAGTATAGTTAAGAGATAAAATTATAATGCATGCAGTTGGTAAATCAACTCTAAGAAATTAGAAGTGTTTTTCATCCATTTGTTATCCATTTGTTACCTGAACACTGATATATGTCCACATGTCCTCGGTATTTTTTTTTCCACAGAAAACTGTTTTTCTCTTTCTTTTACGGAATCCTTCATTTTAAAGGATAGTTTTGACTAGACCAGGTCATTTCGAGAACAATGTAAATATATCTTTTTTTATAATCTTGCTCGATATCATTTTCCTACGGATTGTTTATGACTCTTGCAACGTCAAATTTTGATCATCGAATTTAACTTGTATGTTGTTTTTTCTTTAATTTTTGTATAATATTTGTTAAATGCTAGAGTAGTTTGTAAAAGAAATGAAGCGAATTTAAAATAAAAGCGTTCGCTTTTATACGTAAAGGCTGGGTTGTTTCAGAACGGATTTACACTGATCCTCCATTCGTTTCAGAGATAAAGCGCGTGTAAAACTACCCTGATTTTGAAAACTGGTGCACGTAATTCAGCATGGTCTACAGGGTTTATAGTAAAAGAACATCGAAACTGAGTCAACGGAGGCAAACGATCTTAGTCACATTTTGTAGAAGTGGGTCTGTTGCGTAAAAAATTCCAAATGTTACCAACGTTTTCACAAAACTTAACCTCTCAAGAGCCATTTATAACCGTCACACAGATAAACGAAGAGCAAAGAATGGAATTCGATGGTGCATTTTGCATAAAGATTAAATTTCTAGTTGATAGAATTTCTTTTATTTTCTCGCTTAACGTAGAAAATCGGTAGAGAAAATGAACCATTAAAAGAAAAATAGGGATCACCGAACGTCCAAGATCGTTAAATCCTGGCAAAGCTATAGCAATGGCCATCTACCCTATCACTGTTCATTTTATTGCGTAGCGCAAGGGCTCATGGCTTGGCGTGTAAATTTGCGCGCGCAGTAAGGATGCGAAGAAACAATTAGCGCGAACGTACTCAAACAACCGGGCCCAGTAAACTAAAGGTATATTGTATCGTGTCTACCCATGCACCTGTTGGCATCCTTGAGTCTGAGCCAATCAAAAGGCACGCAACGTTCCCCGTGTAGCTTCATAAACTCGTGACTTTCTCCGTTTCATCAGGTATCGCCAACACAGAGATGCGATGCCACAATCATTTGTAATCTATTTACACCAATATTCAATACAGAAGCATTTTGCTTGTAAACTTAAGTAACTGCGCATTTAGTATACTATTTAAATTCAAAACTAACTGCTTAATGTTCAGTTGTATTCAATGAAAAACAAAGGTCGTGTTTGGCCAGAGTTTTACTCTACATTCTATTTGTTGCCTCGCTAGTGTTACTGTTGTTACGTGACCACCCAGGCTATACTCCCTAGAGGCCTAAAGCCTGGCCCCAGTTCAGTTGTTCAAAACAACGCACACTGATTTATCCGTTGGATAGTGTTATCCACCTTTTGAACAACCCGCGTCCGGTGAACACGAGCAAGTTTTCGTATGTGACAACTTTTATTTGTTACATAAAAGCTAAGACGCCAGCTTTGCAGCTAGTAAGTATATTTCTCGCATGAAAATTGGCCAATTTTTCTTTTTTGTGTAGACGAGGCCAATAACGATCACCTTGAAAACTTTTACAGGGTCCGCGAACCTTTCATTAGAACCAAGAGATCTCTGGGCGGAATTGGAAGGTGAAGCAACATTAGTCACAAGCAGTTACTCAAGTTACGTATGCTCGGAAATTGAACGTACACTTGACATCAGAGTCGAAGTAAACTTACTCTTGTATTAGGTTAGGTGCCCCGCCTTAAGGAAGGGCGACAAAAACTTAGTCTGAAGACTCATTGGAGTTGTTCTCCCCCACGGAAATCTTTAGTAAAAGGCGAAAGATTTGTGCGTGCTGAAGGAAAACCAGAGCTACAAGATGCTGTACAGACAAAGTGTTTTGTCCAAGGTCGCTCTACAAAGCATGTGGTACTGTCAGTTAGATGACACCTACTTCCAAGCATGCATGCGCATTAGTAAATCGGACATTAGTGGAAGTTATATAACAATTTCCCTTTTCATTCTTGCTCACTAAAAAATAAACTTACGAAATCAGGAGTGATTTTGACAATCTTAGTTACAATCTTGTCCAGTTTGACCGATTTCACATTCTGCATTTAAAACATTCTGGAAAACAAAACGTTTCGTAAAGGATAACTTAGTTTGTATAAAAGGGAGCGCATTGGCAGGCAAAGCCGAGTTTTCATGATGTTAGTTTGATCTCAGCCATATTCAGTTTAGCAAATTGACGGCAGTTTTTTATGCCTCTGTCCTATAATTGATCATGAATTTCGTCATAACATTGTCGAAGAAGCTGTGGATCCGCAGACTACTTTGACAATGTTATGACGAAATTCATTGTCAATAACAGGACAGACGCATTAAAAACTGACATCAAATTGTTTTTTACGATAACAAATTGTCGAATTGCCCGCTCTCGCTCGCTGACGCGTCGCTCATGTTTTAAATGTATGTGTCTGTCCGCATATTGACATTAAAAATTAGCCAATGAGCGCGCGTGAATTTCTGTAGTTATCGTAATAATATTATTTGAACAAAACGCGCTGACTTGTTGAATTGGAGTCGCAGGCACATCCGATCACCATTCACACGGGCCAATACATTAAATACTAAATCAATACGTGTTCAGTCAGCCTCATTTCTTTAATAGATACTTTTTTCTTCATAGTGTCGTCTAGTGTTTGAACTGAAAACATTCCTTTAATATAGCACATTCAGTAGGGTGATCAAAGTGAGAATTTGCTTTTAAAAACTGGATCAGAATTTTAGGCCTGGCTGAATTCACGGAAATGGATGAAGAAACTACATCATTTTTATTTCTTTTCAGTTAGATGCCCCGCTTAAAAGCAGGGCGACGAAAAATTAGTCTATAGACTCATTCGAGTTGTTCTCCTCCACGGAAATCTTTAGTAAAAGGCGAAAGATTTGTGCG
>CM042754.1:22275452-22311712 GCA_022496165.2 Catalaphyllia jardinei | reverse complement strand
TGTTCTCCTCCACGGAAATCTTTAGTAAAAGGCGAAAGATTTGTGCGTGTTGAAGGATAACCAGAGGTACTTGACACTGTACAGACAAGGACTTCTTGTCCAACGTCGCTCTACAAAACATGTGGGACAGTCTGTTTTATTACAACTGCTTCCAAGCATGTGCATTGCAACTTCCTTTGAATTTCCATCTTTGCTTTAAAAAAATCATTTATTTTCATGCTCATTGAAAAGTGAACTTACGAAATCAGATGAGTGATTTTGACGTTTCTTTCCGGTTTTGACCGACTTGTCATTCTTTAGCTAAAACATTTTAGAAAACAAAATTTTTCGGAAAGAATGGCTTGAGCCCGAGTCAAACGGCGCTCTTCACATGAGCCGAACCCAATGCAACCAATTAGGCTCATGATGAAGTTCGGCTTTTGACCCAATTCAGTTCGTCTCATTTTATTTGGAGCGACTGAGGAGTTCTTCCCGTCTGGCCATACCGAGAAAGTGAAACAGATTCTCCAGACGACTTCAATGATGTCTTTCCACCGTTTCCGCTACCGTACAGCCTCAGGATCCCGAGTAGAGAGTAAATTTTAAAGTTTTCTTTGTTAGTAAAGTTTTCCTTGTTAGTAAGGGACCCCGCCAAAATGGCAGGGCGACAAAAAATTTTTCTATAGACTCATTCGAGTAGCTCTCCTCCACGGAAATCTTTAGTAAAAGGCGAAAGATTTGTGCGTGTTGAAGGAAAACCAGAGTGACCTGACTGGTAAAGAGGAAAGTGGTTTGTAGAACATGGCGAAGCAAAACAAGTGGTAGTGTCCATCATGTTACGCTGAATGAATAATACGCATGCTCATAGCTGGGAAAGAAAGTTATTATACTTTCCATTGTAATCATCCGTTTTGTTGAAAGAAGTGTTTTCTTCTATATATTAGTTGGATGAAAAAGAAATAAAATCATAAAGCAAGAAACGATTTTGGAAATCTTAGCTGGGTTTTAACCTTGCTCAGTTTTCACAGTTTTGATTGTAGTTAAAACATGAAAAATGAAATTGTCCGGCATTAGATCAGTTGGTAACACATTTCTGCCGGAGGCGAAAATTTGGGCCTAAAGCGTGAAAACTTGTGGCGGCTTCTAAAACTGACTGACTTGTTTGATTAGAGCCGCGCGCAGGTACTTCACACTGCTATTCTGGTCATACACACTAGTACACCCTCCCGATCTAATAAGCCCGAATTAGAAAGCGCTAGAGAAAAATCCGCCGATACGTATTTATTTTAATGACCACATTTCTGAGGAAAATTGCTCATGTGGCTTCAAATCATCATCTAGCGATTTCACTTCATCGAAAAATTGCGATGGTCTAGAGTAGCGAACAGACTCCTGGCAAGGCTCATCCTCGGTGTAAAAAAACTGTGACACTCACCAGTGACGTAAAACAAAGAATAATATATAGATTTAGAATTGTAGACTTGACCCCGCGATATGGTCACGTGATACTGGTCAGCACATACCTTGTTTTGACAGGTGTCAATTGATCATAACATGGATGTCCAATATCAAAGAAGTACACGGCAAACCAAGTCAACCTGTTATTTGAAGTATGGCCGCCATGTTGCGCGACTCCGTCGTCGCCGTCACCGTCGTGCGTACGCGCCCACGAGCAATGCCGCTAGCCATGATAACCATGAGAAACCTCAACTCATAGGTTTCCTTTTCTTTCCTATATGAGTATGGGGCTCCGCTCTGCGGCCCTTCGGGCCGCCGGAGCTGCGCTACAAAGAAGTCAACATAATAGACCCTAACCCTAACAATAACAATAGCTACAAAACAAAGAAAAACTTCACAGGTTTTTACACAGATGTAAAGCCCCCGGCAAGCTAGTTTCGCGTCCGATCACTTTTTTCCGTCTTCGCTGGGAGCTTGTTTCGCAGGCTGGGTCAAGAACATATGAATGTTGTGCCGCGTAGCACTATCGACCCCGACTTTCTCTGTCCGACCTCGTAGCTCAGTCGGCAGAGTGACGGTAGATCTATTCCGGAGGTCGTGGGTTCGATTCCCACCGAGGTCAAAAGATTTTTTCTTTACCTCGTGTGGTTCCCTGATTCCCTTTACTAGGGCTAACGCCCAGTGGGTTATTCATGGGTTACATTAGCACTAAAATTTACACTTCAGAGTTAATTCTCTGTTACATCATTTGGGTCAAGAACAGCTGAACTCGCAGTAGTCTAGTCTAAGTGCGAAACTATTGTTTTTGCCAGATTTCAAATCGTCAAGGACTAGGTACGAGTCTGTAAATTATTGGATGAGCAACTATTGATCCACATAGTCATAAATTGCAGACCAAGCTTTACAAAATCCTTAAGTCTAGTGTAAAATGACCCAATAGTAAGCAAGATAGAGCCATTTAAAAATGTCAAAATTTACAAAGAAAATGTATGGCCATCCGGACGTTGCCCGAACATAGCGTCCTGATGGCCAAATATTTCTTTGTTAATTTTGACGTTTTTAAATCGCTGTATCTCAATCAAAACTAGCCTGATTGACACCAAACTTGGGGATTTTGTGAATCTCGGTGTGCGCTTTTTGACTATGGGATCAATAGTTGCTAATCCCATAATTTATAGACTCGTACCTAGTCCTTCACGATTTGAGATGACTGATCTGCATGAAAATGAAACTGGAGGTGTAAATCATTTTCATATGAAAGGTTTTGCACTTAGACTCGTTTTGAAACAGAGGCACAAGAGAACTCGGAGATCTGACGAAAATTGCCAATATGTCTTCAAATCATCATCTAGCGATTAGTCTTCATTGAACAAAATTGGCTAGGTGAAGAGCAGCTGAACTCCCAGTACTGCCAAACGCACAAGGTAGAGCGGAACACTCAGTTATTCTAACTCCCTCGGTGGTGTATTCGGAAAGAATTGCCCTGACCCTTTCAAAAACCATGGGAAGCATAAAGAAAGAAAGAAGGTAGATAACTTAAATAGATCCGTTATAAATTATTACAGCTCATTATCGCCGACTTCAAGTAAGCATACTCAACCTCGACTGAAAATCTCATCTCATGTCTTCACCAACTTGACCAAATTGAAGTAACTTTTGTCGCAGTTTATTTAGTGGTTTTTTCGTGTTACATTTAACATTTTTAGTTGCATGTTTTCATTTTCTTCCCTTTTTATGGTAATTACATGCTGCCATCTTGTGAAAGTTCTTGCACGCCGAAGTCATTTCAACTGGGATAAAAACAATTACGAGCGGATATATTATCAACTACCGCTATTTTCAGATGTTCAGTAAGATCTTAAATTTTATATAGAGTGGGCCCAACTGAAACAGCCTCGCCTTTATTGAAAAAAGTAACCTTGATATAACGCGTCATACTCATTATGGGATAACCAAAACGAAGTTGCTTTCTGATGAAACTTTATATCTATTTCACTATGAAATTACATCAAATAAAAAAAATATGCAAAATAAATATACATATTTCGATGTATTAAAATTCAGTCTAACACAATAGACCCCAGAGACTCCATAGTTATTCCCGAGCCTCGTACTGTGGACTTTTGTTTTAAGCTGAATAATAATATAACAAACAATGATGCAAGGCTGATACTGCGTAAAAAGCTTAACGGGGGCAACGACATGACAGAGTTCAAACTGAAAGCCAACATTTGCAACCGTGGACAGCTGTTTCGACCTTGTTGGGTCTCACCAGCACGGTGTAGCAAGCTATGAAGTAATCAGCTGGTCGACTGATATTCATACACTCACTGAGATGGTGATGACCTCAGATGAAACTCAAATCCAAATCCTTGCCAATTGGCCGATGTCACATGCAAAACGCGTGACAAGAGACAATTGGAAAAATCCAGAATATCATGTCGTTGCCGCGATAAGGTAACTGCGGACAGACACAAACTGTCCCGCAGGAAAATCATGGCCAAACCATGTTAAAAATGAGCAGCATATCGGATCTGAAACGACCTACGGCCCCAAAAAAGCTAAAGAAAAACTGTTCGCTTCTCGAAACAGATAATGTCCGAGCACAAATATCCGAGCACATTCTTGAGCCAAATGGAGGCTATTGTGTTTGTTATCCTTCAAACATTATGTTGTCAAACATAAACAATAGCCTCCATTTGGTGCGAAAATATCCTCGGATATTTGTCGAGGAGCGAACAGTTTTCCGAGAGCGTAACTAAAGAAAAACTGTGAACTTTGAGGAACTGATAATGTCCAAGCATAAATATCCGAACATATTCTCGAGCCAAATGGAGGCTATTGTGTTTGTTATCCTTCGAATATTTTTCGCAGCACGTGCAGTTTTGAAAATTGGGGAATATCACTAGGGTAGTCTCCAGTTTTATCCTGGGCATATATAGTCACGTGACCACGTGACGAGTTTAGAGTAATCGCGCGCGAGCGAAAATATTTGTGGATTGAAAGCAACTGTATCATGCAGCATCAGTGACCGAGTACTAGTGATGCTGTTGTTTAGACTATTACGGTTTTCTATAGAATTTACCTCTGGAGGAAGTAACTGGCGCCAGTAGAATTGATATAAATTGTAACAATACTCCTTACTGCTTATTGTTAGAGCAGTTTTCAACTGAGTGTGGAAAGTAATTAGGCAACACTTTGGTTTTACTACGGTTTGAGGTTGGCAGAGTAGTCTATGTTTGCATTCCGTGACTTGCAGAGTACATTTCGTCGAAGAAGACCACAGAACGCGATCGAAAATTCAGTTTTAACATTTTTTAGATCTGTTTAAACTCCTGTTTTAGAATTTTAATCATAGGCACAGATCGCTCCAACAGTTTTATAACAAGGTTCTTCCCTTCTGTTCAACTGTAACTGCTGGATGTACTTTATTACAAAAAGGTATAAAAGTCGCCCGACTTTATAGCAGTCGACACAAGTACGCACAGTGAACCTATTGTTGACATTTTAGTAAGATGCTGTTGTTGCTTTGCAGACAATCATCTAATGATGGTTCAGCGAATGATTGGCAGCAAGATGGACACTGGCGGAACATCTGGGTACCAGTACCTTAGGTCCACGGTCAGATTGGTCAACAAACGTTTTACTCCACAATAATGAATTGAAACTCGGACTGTACTCTGATCTACACTCCACCCTTTTCTTATCAGAATTTTGCCATTTAATTCTTTGCCATCTTTGTCCAAAGTATCTTTGGACCTGTTTAACTTATCTAACTTCCTGATACCACGTGACCGAATCCCACTACTCAGCTCGTCCATGAAGGTGCGCCTGCGCACTGCTCTAGTGGACGGCCGGCTGCACGAAAGTGACAGTGCTCACTTCAGCGACAGCAGTGAGGAGGATCAGGTGTCAGCGCTCAACTCCTTGGTTGAAAACACCAGCATAGCAACCACACTAACTGTCGATACCGACAGAGGCGAACAAGCCAGCAACTAGTTAATGTGTAATGTATAACATTTTAAGCATGCCCACAAGGGACACTTTCAAATTATGAAGTGTATAATAAATAATTTTCAAACGAGAGTTACAAAATTAGGTAAAGTGGTATAGTTAAGAGATAAAATTATAAGGCATGCAGTTGGTAAATCAACTCTAAGAAATTAGAAATGTTTTTCACATATCCATTTGTTACCTGAACATATATGTCGACATGCGCTCGGTAATTGTTTTCAACAGAAAACTGTTTTTCTCTTTCTTTTACGTAATCCTTCATTTTGAAGGACAATTTTGACTGACCAGACTAGATCATTTCGAAAGTAATGTAAATATATATTCAAGTTTTCGTAATCTTGGTCAACAATATTTTCCTTCGGATTGTTTATGACTGTTGCAACGTCAAGTTTTGAAAATCGAATTTAACTTGTATCTTGTTTGTGTTCTTTAATTTTTTCAATATTTGTTAAATGCTAGAATAGTTTATAAAAGGACTGAAACGACTTTAAAATAATTTTCTCAAGGGCCGACGTTTGCTTTTATACGTAAAGGCCGCGTTGTTGCAGAACGGTTTTACACTGATCCACGATTCGTTTCAGAGATAAAGCGTTTGCAAAACTACCCCGATTTTGAAAAATTGGTGCGCGTAATTCAGCATGGTCTACACGGGTTTATCGCAAAAAAGATCGAAAGCGAATCAACGTAGGCAAACGATCTTAGTCATATTTTGTAGAAGAGAGTCTGTTGCGTAAATAATTCTAAATGTTACCAACTTTATTACAAAACTTAACCCTTCAAGAGGCATTTGAACCCGTCGCACAGATAAACGAAGAGCGAAGAGTGGAATTCGACGGTGCATTTTGCAAAAGAAATTATACTTCTAGTTGATAGATTTTCTTCAATTTCTCGCTAAACGTAGAAAATGGTAGAAAAAAAGGATCCATTACAAAGAAAACTGGGGATCACCGAACGGTCCAAGATCGTTAAATATAGGCAAAGCTATAGCAATGGCCATCTGCCCTATTATTGTTCATTTTATTGCTTAGCGCAAGCGCTAATGCATGATGTGGCGTGTAAATTTTGCGCGCGCACTAAGGATGCGCAGAAACAATTAGCGCGAACGTACTCAAAAAACCGAGCCCAGTAGAGTAAGGGTATATTGTATCTTGTCTACCCATGCACCTTCTGTTGGCATCCTTGAGTCTGAGCCAATCAAAAGGCACGCACCGCTTTCTGTGTAGCTTTATAAACACGTGACTTTCCGTTTCCCAGGAAACGTCGTTTGATTGGCCAGTCATCAGGTATCACAAACACAGAGATGCGATGCCAAAATCATTTGTAATCTATTTACAATGTTTATATTTAGGAAATATTTTCAATACAGAAGCATTTTGCTTGTAAAAACTGAAGTAACTGCGTATTTAGTATACTATTTAAGTTCAAAACTTACTGCTTGATGTTCAGTTGTATTTGATGAAAAACAAAGGTCGTTTTTGGCCAGAGTTTTACTCTACATTCTATTTGGTACCTCGCTAGTGTTACTGTTGTTACGTGACCACCCAGGCTATACTCCCTAGAGGCCTAAAGCCTGGCCCCAGTTCAGTTGTTCAAATTACTAAAACAACGCACACTGATTTATCCGTTGGATAGTGTTATCCACCTTTCGAACAACCCGCGTCCGGTGAACACAAGCAAGATTTCGTATGTGACAACTTTTATTTGTTACATAAAAGCTAACACGCCAGCTTTCCAGCTAGTAACTATATTTATCGCATGAAAATTGGCCAAGTTTTCTCCATTACACGAGGAAATAAGAAATTGTCACGTAAAAGTTGTTCGTGTAGACGAGGCCCATAACGGTCTCCTTGAAAACTTTTACAGGGTCCGCGAACCTTTTTGTTAGCACCAAGAGACCTCTGGGCGGAATTGGAAGGTGAAGCAACATTAGTCACAAGCAGTATGCTCGGAAATTGTAAGTTGAGCGTGTGACTTGAGGTATGACATCAGAGTCGAAGTAAACTTACTCTTGTATTAAGTTAGGTGCCCGCCTAAAGGCAGGGCGACAAAAAATTAGTCTGTAGACATTCGAGTTGTTCTCCTCCGCAGAAGTATTTAGTAAAAGGCGAAAGACTTGTTTTTTGTTTTTGAGGCGATCAAGCAGGCGAAGTGCAAGGCCTGCCCGTCATTTAAGACTAATCCGATACACACATCGGGAACGCCTAAATACGGGGGTGCAACCAACACGTCAACTACGCTGGGGGATCGAACCCCGCCCGTACAAACATAAAAACAAACAGACAAAATACCGCCAAAAAGACAAAAAGACAGTCAGACAGCAGGACCACAGACAAACACTGCCAAGTGAAATGGCGAAAGGTAAAACCTCGAAAGGCTACCTGTCAACAGACTCATCCTAAAAAGATAATTTAGTTTTATCAACTGAGTTGATAATGTGAATTAGCCACCGTAAAGAGATTCAGAAGCTGACGTTTCAAGCGCTAGCCCTTCGTCGGAGCGAATCGAGAAATTGTGGGTTGTGTGTGGTTTATATACAGGAATATGGAGCTACACTATTGGTTGGTGCCTGGCGACGTGAAAAACAGAATAAATTAGTTGAATAAAAAGCGTTCGTTGATACCGTGAGGATTAAGAGTGCCGATTTGAAAAATAAATTTTTGTTCTAGAGTTTTGAGGCTTTCTGTTCTTCCTTGATGTAGGGAGAGGCCGCAGACTGTCATATGTTGCGTAGAATGATTCGGCAGATTAAAGTGTCTAGCTACTGGTTTAGATGCGTTTCTCTACGTCGCGAAGATGTTCTCGAAATCGGTCGCCTAGTCGTCTACTTTGTTTCGCCGATATATAACTTTTTGCAAAGGGTGCAAGTTATACAGTAGATGACACTGGCTGAGGTACAGGTAAAATGATCAGTGATCTTAATGGATCGCTTGGGTCCCGACAATTTTTCAACGTTGCTAATGAAAGAACATGTTTTGCATCGTGCGCGTGCACATTTAAAAGTACCGGGTTGTTCACTCGTTTGAAAAGTACTTCTGACTAAAAAGTTACCTATGTTTTTGACGCGTTTGAATGAAATTAATGGCGGTTGCGAAAAGATTCTGCCAGTATCGGGATCATTTTGAAGTAATTTAAAGTTTTTTAGAATGATGGATTTAACTGCGTGGTTGTGAGGGTGAAATGTGAGAGTGAAAGGAATTCTATTGTTATTCTCCTTCTGAGACGTTTGTAGTGCTGACTGCCGATCAATTTGTTGGGCGCGATGATGGTCTGCTTCAACAACAGAGGCAGGATAGCCACGTTTGTCGAAAAACTCGCACATTTCTTCTGAGTTTAAGGAAAAATCAGAGTCTTCACTACAAAGGCGACGAAGTCTAAGAAAGTTCTTGACATGTGATGGATGTGAAGATGAATACAACAAATAACTATGAGAATCTGTGGGTTTGCAGTGCACACTGGTGCATAAACCGTTGCCTTCGACAAAAACCTTAATATCTAGAAATGCTAAAGAAGTATCGGAAATTTCCCAGGTATATTTAAGAGCTGGATGAAACGAATTAACAGCAGTTATAAATTGATCGAGTTCCTCTCTGGTGGCGGAAGTGGCGCCGACACAGTCGTCAATATAGCGACGGTAGAGGTCAGGTTTGGGGCTGTTGTATTGATTGAAAAATTGGTGTTCAATGTAGCCTACGAAAAGATTGGCGTAGCTGGGTCCCATTTTGATACCCATGACCACACCATTGATTTGTTTATAATAACTGTCGGCGAATGAAAAACAGTTTCCGAGCTTGGTTCATTAACAGTACGTGAATCAAAAAATATGTTTGAGGGCTAGAAGACCTTCGCCATTAGGGATGACGGTGTAAAGAGATGTAATATCCATAGTGAAAATAAGTTTGTCTTCGTCCAGGAAATTGAAATCGCGAAAAATTTGGAGTGCGTGTTGCTGTCTTTAACATATTACGGTAAAGATCTGACGATAGGTGCCATAATTTTGTCCAAATAGCTAGAAATAGTTCGGTAGGGCAACTACATGCAGAGACAATAGGTCGGCCTGGGTTGTTAGGTTTGTGAATTTTAGGTAAAAAGTAAATACATGAAGTTCTAGGAGTTGGGATGATGAGATAAGTAGCAGTAGCCGGCAATTCTTGTTTGACTATAAGATCATTAATGGTGCTCTTGGCAATTTGTTGGTTAGTGGAAGTAAGATCTTTTTCGACTTTAGCATAAAATTTAAAGGAGGTGTCAGAAAGTTGCCACAAAGGTTCGCCACCAATATCCACAAGAGCAAACCATGAAACAACAAACAAATCCTTAGAACATCACAGGCAGAAACGACAAAACGAAGCTAAAAGCAGTGGGAAGCAAAACAGGAAGCACCAACGCAAAGCGAGCCAAAGGAAACAGAGGACGAAAAACACCAGGCAAGGCAAAACTGGGCGACTGGCCAAACGACGAGGCAACAGGGCGACCACGATGAACTGGACAGCTTGGTGACCAGACGAAACAGTAACAAGCTTGGACTGAGCAGGCTGAGCAGCTGAACTGGACAAGACACTCACAACAGGACGGCTGGGCGACACACAGGAACTCACAACGGGCTTAGTAACAGAAACAGCCGAGCGACTCACAGCAACAGGCTGAGCAGCGGAAACAACTGGACTTGCAACGGAGTTAACAACAGAAACAGCTCAGCGACTCGCAGGACGTCTATGAACGGGCTGAGCAGCAGAAACAGCTGGGCGATGAACAGGACGAGCAACTGAGCGACTAGGACGAGTAACCAGACGTTGTAACAGCAACAGAGCGAGAAGGTCTAATGGACTTTAAAGGACTAGGCAGCAGAGAACGACCAGACGAAACAGGAGACTTGACATTAGCCACCTTAACATCACATAGCTGACAATCCTTACACAGACACGCAGGCACATTATCATAACAACGAGGCTTAACAATATCCATTAAAAACGAGAAAAGAATAAAAAATCGCCTAAAATACGTGCGAAAAACTTCCGGTCCTTACCGCCAGGCCCCCCGTGCACAAAGTGCGTATTGGTTCGCCCGCGTCAGGTAAGTATCCCGAGTAGAGAGTAAATTTTAAAGTTTTCTTTCTTGTTAGAAAGGGAGCCTGCCGAAAATGCAGGGAGACCAGACACCAGTCCATAGACTCATTCGAGGTGTTCTCCTCCACGGGAAATCTTTAGTAAAAGTTTTTTTTATGTTTAAGGTGGACAGCCAAGCTCCCCGAAGGGCAGTGCAATGCTTGCTGGCCTACAAGCTAACCCATCATAGCGGCTGAAGTGCAAGGCCCACTAGATGGTCCACCCAAACGTAGGGAGCACCAGCTCGCCAACTTCGCCAGGGGATCGAACCCTGCCTACCATGAATCAAAAATACCCCAACCCAAAAATTAACACAGAACAACACGGACTCAGACAAGAACAAAAACAACACAGAATGGAACGAGAAACATAAACGTGACAACAAATGCCAAGCAACGAAGGAAAACAAAAGAGAGCCAGATTAGTGCAACACCAGGAACCTAAAGGTGGAGAAGGAGACGGCCACCAACAACCGAAGCAACAACGCCACGACCGCCCCACTGACGATGGAAAAAATCGCGTCTCCTGGAAGATCCAAACTTTTACAATGAAGGGGAAGATGAAAGCGAACGCTAGTTTTGACATTTTCGATGACAGAAGCAGCTACAGGGTGGACATCACGAAAGCGAAAGTCGTTCCGAGCATGCCAGATGAAAAACTTGCAGACGTTAAGCATGTACACAAAAGTCCGAGGCACAGCTAACAGTTCGTCGGAGTTGAAACCAAAAAGAGCATGACGACAAACTAAGGAAGAGGCCAGGGGAGAAGAGATAAACATTAGAGACTGGAGCCAAGAAAGGACACTATAAGCAAGAGGACAGTAAAAAAAAAGATGCTCAAGGGTCTCGGGAAACCGGACCACAAAAGCAAGACGTACTGAAGTCATAACCAACGTCGCTCTACAAAGCATGTGGGACAGTCTGTTCTATAACACTTACTTCCAAGCATGCGCATTAGTAAACCGGGCATTACTCGCAGTTATATTACAATTTCCTTTGCATTTCTATCTTTGCTTTAAAAAAATCATTTTATTTCTTGCTCACTAAAAAAATGAACTTACGAAAACAGGAGTGATTTTGACAATCCTAGTTTCAATCTTGTCCAGTTTTGACCAATTTCACATTCTTCATTCAAAACATTCTGGAAAACAAAACATTTCGTAAAGGACGACTTAGTTTGTATAAAGGGGAGCGCATTGGCAGGCAAAGCCGAGTTTTATGACGCTCTTTTCATTTGGGCCATTTGCAGTATATTATTTGAACAAAACGCGCCGACTTGTTGGATCGGAGTGGCGGAGGTTTTATCATTTTTATTTCTTTGCAGTTACATGCCCCGCTTAAAAGCAGGGCAACGAAAAATTAGTCTATAGACTCATTCGAGTTGTTCTCCTCCACGGAAATCTTTAGTAAAAGGCGAAAGATTTGTGCGTGTTGAAGGAAAACCAGAGATACATGAAATTGAAGAGACAAGAGGTTTTGTCCAACGTCGCTCTACAAAACATGTGGGACAGCCTGGACCTGTTCTATGACGCTTCAAAGCATGCGCATCGCTTAATTGAACATTATTGTTAGTTATCTTGCAACTTTTGTATTAATTTCCATGTTTAGTTGGCAAATCCCTCTTTTTTCTTTCTCGCAAAAAAATGAACTCACCAAAGCAGAATAATAATTTGGACAATCTAGTTTCAATCTCACCCAATTTTAGGAATGCAGGTAAAGCCGAGTTTTTCGACACGCTTCAGTTAACTTTGCTGTTTGCCTTTTCAGTCACAAAATTGATTCACAGTACTTTTTACCGAAGCGCGCCGACTCGTTTGATTGGAGTCGTAGGCGCATCCGATTGGAACCGAGTATTTCTCGCGACAATACTCTAAATTCTAAATCAGTCGGCCTCATGTCTTTGATAGATAACTTTCTATTCAAACTGACGTCTGGTGATTTGAACTGTTTGGATTTAGTGGAGTAGTGAAGGAGAGTCATTACTAGAGAGGAAACACCAACAAATTAAACACACTCAGGAGCGTAGTGAAAATGTGAATTTGTTTTTCGAAATAAATCAAAAATTTGGTGCCTGGGCAAAAACGAGAGCAATGAATATTCACTCATCGAAATCAGGAAAAAAGCCTGCGAACAGGCTCTCCTCGTGTAATGGTTTTGACTCCTTTTGACTGAATGCCCCACCATAAAACAGGGCGACAAAAAATTAGTCTATAGACTCATTCGAGTTGTTCTCCTCCACGGAAATCTTTAGTAAAAGGCGAAAGATTTGTGCGTGTTGAAGGAAAACCAGAGCTACATGAAATTGAAGAGACAAGAGGTTTTGTCCAACGTCGCTCTACAAAACATGTGGGACAGTCTGTTCTATGACACCTGCTTCAAAGCATGCGCATCAGTAAACCAGACATTAGTGGAAGTTACATTGCAATTTCCTTCCTTTGAATTTTCATCTTTATTTTAGAAAATCATTTTATTTCTTGCTCACTTTAAGCTACAGGGCCCCGGTCTATGGAGACCAGCCTTTGAGTTGAATGGGCTGCCCTGTAAATAAAGTTTTGCTCTTTGAACCCGGCCATATGAATTAAATTATTTTAACAATACACGCCGACTTGTTGGATTGGAGTCACGCTGGCCCATCCGATCATCATTCACACGGGCCAATACATTAAATACTAAGTCGATGCGTGTTCAGTTAGGCTCATTCCTTTAATAGATAACTTTTTTCTTTAAAATGTCGTCTACAATTTGAACTGTTTGGTTTTTGCAGAGCTAAAGAAGAGTCAAATGTGTGCAATCCTTCAGAAAGAAAACACTCCTTTAATTAAACACACTCAGTAATGTGATCAGAGAGTGAATTTTCTTTTAAAAACGGATCAGAATTTTAGGCCTGGCTGAACTTACAGTATCAGCAATGAATGTTCACTCATCGAATATCTAACGTATTAAGAAGTCAGGAGAGTAGCCCGAGGAGCAGGCTATTCTCAAATAGAGAAAAAAGAAAAATGGATGAAGACACTTGATTCTTACTTTCTTTCAGTCAGACGCCCCGCTTAAAAGCAGGGAGAGAAAAATTAGTCTATAGACTCATTCGAGTTGTTCTCCTCCACGGAAATCTTTAGTAAAAGGCGAAAGATTTGTACGTGTTGAAGGAAAACCAGAGCTACATGAAACTGAAGAGACCAGACACCTTCTCCAACGTCGAAACATGTGAAACAGTCTGTTCTATGACTCTTACTTCAAAGCATGCGCATCGGTAAAGGGGACATTATCGTTAGTTCTCTTGCAACTTTCGTATTAATTTCAATGTTTAGTTTGCAAATCCATTTTTTTTTCTTGCTCGCAAAAAAGTGAACTCACGAAAGCAGAGTAATGATTTTGACAATCTTAGTTTCAATCTCACCCAGTTTTAGCATAACTGAGTTTGTATTATTGTATTTACCTGCGCATTGCAGGTAAAGCCGAGCTTTTCGACACGCTTCAGTTAATTTTTCGGTTTGCCTTTTCAATCACAAAATTGATTCACAGTACTTTTTTCCGAAGCGCGCGAGTCGTAGGCGCATCCGATCGAAACCGAGTATTGCTCCCAACAATACTCTGAATTCTAGATCAGTCGGCCTCATGTCTTTGATAGATAACTTTCTCTTCAAACTGACGTCTGGTGATTTGAACTGATTTGGCTTTAGCGGAGCTAAAGGAGAGTCAATCCTACGAAGGAAACACCCACCAGTTTAACACAGTCAGTAGCGTAGTGACAATGTGAATTTGTTTTTCAAAATGGATCAAAATTTGGCGCCTGGGCAAAAATGAGAGCAATGAATATTCACTCATCGAAATCAGGAAAAAAGCCTGCGAACAGGATCTTCTCGGGGAAAGATATCCGCAGGGAAAGGGAAAATAAAAGAACAGCCAGCCCGCCCGAAGTTTCATTGCAACTTCCTTTGAATTTCCATTTTTGTTGTTCACTGAAAAATCAGATGAGTGATTTTGACGTTCCTTTCCGGTTTTGACCCACTTGACATTCTTTAGCTAAAACATTTTGGAAAACAAAATTTTTCGCAAAGAATGGCTTGGGCCCGAGTCAAACGGCGTACTTCTCATGAGCCAAACCCAATTAAACCGATTAGGCTCATGATGAAGTTCGGCTTTTGATCCAATTCAGTTCGAGTAATTTTATTTGGAGCGACTAAGGAGTTCTTCCCGTATGGCCATGCCGAGAAAGTGAAACAGATTCTCCAGACGACTTCAATAACGTCTTTCCACCGTCTCCTCTACTGTGCAGCCCCAGGATCCCGAATAGAGAGTAAATTTTAAAGGTTTCTTTGTTAGTAAAGTTTTCCGTGTTAGTAAGGGACCCTGCCAAAAAGGCAGGGCGACTAAAAATTAGTCTATAGACTCATTCGAGTTATTCTCCTCCACGGAAATCTTTAGTAAAAGGCGGAAGATTTGTGCGTGTTGAAGGAAAACCAGAGTGACCTGCCTGGTAAAGAGAAAAGTGGTTTATAGAACATGGCGAAGCAAAACAAGTGGTAGTGTCCATCATGTTACGCTGAATGAATGATACGCATGCTCATAGCTTAGAAAGAAAGTTATTATACTTTCCATTGTAATCATCCGTTTTGTTGAAAAAGGTGTTTTCTTTTATATATTAGTTGGATGAAAAAGAAATAAAATCATAAAGCAAGAAACGATTTTGGAAATCTTAGCTCAATTTTCACAGTTTGGATTGTAGTTAAAACATGAAAAATAAAATTGTCCGGCATTAGATCAGTTGGTAACACATTTCTGCCGGAGGCGAAAATTTGGGCCTAAAGCGTGAAAACTTGCGGCGGCTTCTAAAACGGACTGACTTGTTTGATTAGAGCCGCGCGCAGGTACTTCACACTGCTATTCTGGTCACACACGCTAATACACCCTCCCGATCTAATAAGCCCGAATTAGAAAGCGCTAGAGAAAAATCCGCCGATACGTATTTATTTTAATGACCACATTTCTGACGAAAATTGCTCATGTGGCTTCAAATCATCATCTAGCGATTTCACTTCATCGAAAAATTGCGATGGTCTAGAGTAGCGAACAGACTCCTGGCAAGGCTCATCCTCGGTGTAAAAACTTGTGACACTCACCAGTGACGTAAAACAAATAATAATATATAGATTTATGCCAGCCTAAAAGCGTAGCTCCTTGGCCGGGTTGTTCAGTGCCCGATTAAGCTAACCCAGGAAAAGGTAGAATTTTGATTTGAGCTTTGTAACTTTGCGATAACGTTTTCTGTTTATTGTTTGGCTTTCTGTTTTGCGTTTTATAAATCACCATATACACAAAAGCAACAAAAAACATTTGTATAGAAGAAAAAGTTGTAATTCGAATAAATTTTAAGCCTGGGCTAGCGTTAATCGGCTTCCGACCAATCCTGCCCTGTTTTAAAAAGGTAACCTGACATGCGCCCGCAATTCAATCGAAAACCAGCACTTGGTCAGCGGTCACTCGGTCAGCGCTCAAAACAACACGTGACCTCAATAAATTGTAGACTTGACCCCACGATATGGTCACGTGATACTGGTCAGCACACACCTTGTTTTGACAGGTGTCAATTGATCATAACATGGATGTCCAATTCTCTACTTGCACAAATCCCATAATACACCTCTTATACCTCCCAAAAATTTGCATAGGCATTGTTTTAGATTACTCTTGGGACATGTTCATGTCCCAGGAGAAATTGCAAACAATGAGTATGCAAAATTTTGGGGGGGTTAAAGAGGTGCATTATGGTATTGTGCAAGTAGTGAATATCAAAGAAGTACACGGCAAACCAAGGCTGCATGTCTCTGTCAACCTATGTTGCGCGACTCCATCGTCGCCGTCGCCGTCGTGTGTACGCGCCCACGAGCAATGCCGCTAGCCATGATAACCATAAGAAACTTCAACTCATGGGTTTCCTATTCTTTCCTATATAAGTATGGGGCTCCGCTCTGCGGCCCTTCGGGCCGCCGGAGCTCTGCTACAAAGAATTTAACATAATAGACCCTAACCCTAACAATAACAATAGCTACAAAACAAAGAAAAACTTCACAGATTTTACACAGGGGTAAACCCCCCGGCAAGCTAGTTTCGTGCCCGATCACTTTTTGCCGTCTTCGCTGGGAGCTTGTTTCGCAGGCTGGTTCAAGAACAGTTGAACTCGCAGTACAGCCAAACGCACAATGTAGAGCGGGACACTCCGTTATTCTAACTCGCTCTGTGGTATATTAGAAAAGAATTGCCCTGACCCTTTTAAAAAACACGAGCATTATAAAGAAACACGGCAGATCCGTTGTAAATTATTACAACTCATTGCCGCCGAGTTCAAGTAAGCATACTCAACCTCGATTGAAAATCTCATCTCATATCTTCACCAACTTGACCAAATTGAAATAAGTTTCGTCACATTTTGTGAATTCCTTTTATTCAGTGGTTTGTTCGTGTTACCTTTAACATTTTATTTGCATGTTTTCATTTTCTTCCCTTTTCATGGTAATTATATGCTATCATCTTCAACAGGCGATTCTTGTGAAAATTCTGGCAAGCTGAAGTGATTTCAACTTGGATGAAAACAATTACGAGCTGATATATCATCAACTATCTCTATTTTCAGATGTTTGGTGCAAGTCGTTAGATTTGTCATTTCCTTGTGCTATGTCAGATCTGTGTTATCTAAGATTTGAAATTTTATATAGAGTTGGCGCAATTGAACAGCCTCGCCCTTATTGCAAAAAAGTAGCCTTGATATAACGCGTCATACTCATTATGGGAAAACCAAAACCTAGTTGCTGTCTGATGAAACTTTATATTTATTTCACTAAGAAATGACATGAAATAAAAAAAAAACTACAAAATAAATTAAAATTCAGTCTAACACAATAGATCTCAGTACGAGGTTCTAGGGGAAAAGCCCCAGAGACTTCGGAGTTATTCCCGAGCCTCGTACTGAGATCTTTTGTTTTCGGGTAAATAATTATTGCTGCGCAGCGAGCGTAGCGAGCGAGCAGCAACATAAACAGGATTTAAGAAGAAATATAAAAGGGAGTACGAATTCTCGACTCATCACTTTTTACCAGAATGCATTGCGGCTTTTTACCAGAATGCATTGCGGCTTTTTAACAGAATGCATTGCGCCTTCTACCAGAATGCATTGCGCCACAACTGCTCCTGACCACGAACTACACGAGGTTGTGTCACCGTTGTGCTGGCGCCCTTTTTCGCGTGAATTGCAGGGTAGCCGGTCGTTTCGCTAACAAGTCAGTTCGCTAACGTACTGAGACGATTCGCTAACGTCTAGTCTGAGACTCAATGCGTATATAGATTATTCTTCGTTCTTTTATCCACTGCCAAGCTAAATATTTTTAAAAAGATTTGATAAATAGTAAGTTCAATACACTTAAGCAACTTGAAAATGCTAGCGAATTGACTAAACACATTAGCGAATCGTCTCAGTACGTTAGCGAACTGGACGTTAGCGACATTCGATTGCAGTTGAGAAAGGTTAGTGGTTATGGTTTGCTTTAATTTACCAGTAAAGACTGTAAAGCGATGTGAGCGATATCGTGCTTGGCTTTCACAACCCTTGCTGTTTTTGTTAATGCAGAATTATCAGGACGATTCGATTAATTGTCACACAATAATTTAAAACTTAGTGCGTCAATTTCCTAGCAGTCACGCAACCTTCGTCAAATTCTTAATGATGAGAAATCGCCTTAAGCTTGTAGAATAATTAAAACAAACGAGAACCGTAGAACACGCTAATTTATATCTGCTGCGATCGATTTGTTTCCATCTAAACATGAATTTAAGCTAAAACTTCAGCATTTTCACATATGTGACGCGTCCTCACCACTGGTCCTTATCAGAGTTTGTCACATTCGATTCTAGAGACACGTGCGCATCAGTTCAGAATTTATAAGTTAGCTTTCCACTCTTACAATTTCTACATCTTTCGTTTATTTGGATTTGGTAAAGAGGAGGTTGATGTGTATCAATTCATGTCCAAACAGTTGAGATCACCATGTGGTTTAGTCACGATCACCAGCGATGCGTCATATGTATCAATGTTCGTTGTTGTTTACATGCAGACAATTTGGAAATCTGCGCCACCAACAGCACGAGGATGTCATACAGTCTTTTTGCGTGGATTCCACTGAAATTTTGTTTTGATTTACCTGTAGAACGATGTGCAGGAGAGCGTGATTGACTTTCACAACTCTTGCTATTGTTTTTAATGCAGTACGTGAAAGTTTGTAAAAATCTAATCGCCCGGGTCTGGACGATTAATTGTCACATCTTATTTTAAACTTAGTATGTCATTTCTTAGCAGTCTCGCTCCGTGGTCGAATTCTTAAATCAGATGAAGAGAAATCGACGTTACAAAAACTTGTAGAATAATTAAAACAAACGGAAACTGTAGAACACGTTTACTTCATATATGCTACGATCAACTCTTTTTCATCCAAACATGAATTTAAACTTAAGTTTTAGCAGTTTCACATATCCGGCGATCGACTAGCCTGCGAACGCAGACGTATTTCCGGCTGTCACTGGTGCCGCCAGCAGAGACAAGCGATAGCCAGAAATAGTTCGCAGGCTAGACTTTTGTAACTTTTCGGTGAGGTTTACTGTTTGACTTTCTGTTTTGAGTTTTGTAATTATCATATACTCAAAACAGAGCAGCAAAAAACATTTTTATAGAAGAAAAAGGTATAAGTTGAATAAATTTTAATCCTGGGTAGCGTTAACGGGCTTCCGAACAATCCTGCCCTGTTTTTAACAAGTTAACTTGATATGAGCCCGCGATCTAATCGAAAACAGCGCTTGGTCAGCGGTAAACTGTAAAAAAAGCACGCGACCTAAATGGTCACATGATACTGGTCTGCAGAGCCCTTGTTTTGACAGGTGTCTATTGATCATAGCATGGATGTGCAATATCAAAGAAGTATACGGTAAACCAAGGCTGCATGTCTCTGTGAACGTAATATTTGGAGTATGGCTGCTACGTTGCGCGACTCCGTCGTCGACGTCGTGCGTACACACCCAGGAGCAGTACCGCTAGCCATGATCAGCATGAGAAAGTCAACTCATGGGTTTCCTTTTTTTTCTATATGAGTATGGGGCTCTGATTGGCTTCCTATATATGAGTATGGGGCTCCGCTATTACAATTTCCCATGAATTTCTATCTTTGTTTTAAGAAATCATTTTCTTTCTTGCTCACTAAAAAAATGAACTTACGAAATCAGGAGTGATTTTGACAATACTAGTTTCAATCTTGTCCAGTTTTGGCCAATTTCACATTCTGCATTCAAAACATTCTGGAAAACAAAACGTTCGTAAAGGATAACTTAGTATTGTATAAAGGGGAGCGCATTGGCAGGCAAAGCCGAGTTTTTATGATGCTCTTTTGACCCCGGCCATATGCAGTAGTATTTATAGGTTATTTCACAGTTGGTGAGCGCGTACGATTTTTATTCACAAGTTGTGTAAAACAAACGAACGAGCGCAGCAAGTCAGTTTGTTTTATACAACGAGTGAATTAAAATCGTACAAGCGAACTAACCGTGAAATAACTTATTTATTATATTCATACCGAGATTCATAAGCGAACAGAACTCAAAGATAAACATGCTTTTATTTTCTTTCAAAGGGAAACAACGCGCGGTCAAGCCGCCTTACAGTTTGAGAGTTGCACTGAAATGGCTTCCTTGTAAAATACTTTGCATCAAATATATTAAGCAAAAGTGCCGTTAAAAGGCAGAACTAGTAAGAATAAAATAAGACATCTTGAAAATATGTCGAAATAGTTCTACGAAAGTTCAAAATGTGAAAAGCATACCGTCTTAGATCCCTTGGCTTTGCTTAGATCCCTTTTCCGAGTTCGCTCGAACTGGACGTCTTTCATGATGAGAAGTCCATAGTGTTTTCTTTCAGTAAATGGCGCTCAAAGCTAGCGAAGAATGCGCTTGAGGAATTAGGCTCGCATTCTTCGTTGTCTTCTTTTTGGCGAACTTGCTGAGAAACTTGTTTAGCTCTTGAGGAGTCAATTCGTCCATTTGTCTCGTCTCGCCTTTCAAAACAACAAATTCGTGTAACAGAGCAACATCGTGTTTGGAATTTTTTTTTGGCATTTTCATTTTTCTGTTCGTCCATGAACTCTTCTACTGATGAATTTAGGCTCTGAAGACGATTAGTCTGATTTGAAGCCATCTTTCTAAAGAAAAATGCGCCTAAACTCTTGGGGAAATGTTTCGTTGTCCGTCAAGAGGAGAAGCGAGCGAGCGACACAGTTTTGTTCTCTAGTGCAAAATATCGTATGACCAATCACCTCGCTTTTCTAGTTCGAAGAGACTATTTTTATCTCGATGGCGCGTAAATCTCGGTATGTATAGAATAAATATAGATTTATTCATGGAAAGTACGATATTTACGCAAGAGTTTGTTTTCACAAAACGAACCGGAGCGAGGCTTTGCGAGCGAGTGAGTTTTGTGAAACCAAACGAGTGCGTAAATATCGTACAAAAGCACTTTCCATGATGAAGTTTTTTTATTATATACAAACTGAGATTTTCTTGAAATTGAAGATGATTTATTTAAATTGCCTTTTCAAGTATCCATGTAGTTTTGAAAGCTTTCTAAATAACTTAAGCTTACAGAAAAATGCCTGATAAGTTAAATCAAGGCTTGAAATAGTGAAATAGAAAGCTGAATTGAATTAACTAAGCTTACAACATGACAATTTCGTAAGTACTAATTAGTCCTTCGTAAGTATAATTCATTCGAGAAATATACGCAGTAAAGAGGAGGAAAAGCTCGACAAAAATAATTACTTAGCTTTTCAACGAAGCCGACTCTTTCTATGTCAAAGGTGGACGGTCGTTGTCGTCCGAAGAGTCAAAGATGCGTTTTATTAGTTTATAAGTTTGTTGTTTATGTCCTTCTGCTGAAGACGAGGACGAGTTGATATTGATGGTGAAATTTCCTCCGTAAAACACAGCACCCTTGAATAGTCCTGCTGCTGTCGGCGTTAGACTTTGATGTTTTCTTGTTTCGACAAGAGAGGGTGTCTCAGTTTGAACCACTGAAGTCGCGCCACTCAATATTCTTGACATACTTTTCTGTTGTTCTTGTGAAACATGACTGTAGTTGTTAATACTCTGCACATTTTGGTGTCCTGATAACTGCATTACATGAATTGGAGGAATATCCTTATCATTCGCACTGTTTAAATCATTCGTTTTCGAGCGCTGTGGTTCGTAAGGTGAGAGTTGTTGTTGCTTGATAATATAGTCGTCAATCGACTTTCGTAAATGCTCGAATCTCGTGGATCCTTGAGCCATTGCTAAAAGTACAGGTATTTTTGTACATTTGGTACGGAGGTTTTTTCGCTCAGTACGAAAGTTTTCACGCAGTGAACTTTTGTTTACACTTGTTGAATGAAATCAGTGGTGTGTTTTGACAAGTCTCTCCTGATTTGACGAAACGCTTTACGCACGTGCGAGAAAGCATTTCGCTGCTGTGATTGGCTATAACAATTTTTTAAGCGGAATTTCTCATGAAGAGAACTGTGAATAAATCTTAGTATGTATATAATAAATTATTTTAACAAAACGCGCCGACTTGTTGGATTGGAGTCGCGGGCGCATCCGAGCAGCATTCACAGGGGCCAATACATTAAATACTAAATCAATGCGTGTTCAGTGAGCCTCAATTAAAGCCTCAGCCTTTAATAGATGACTTTTTTCTTCAAAGCAAAATTAGTCTATAGACTCATTCGAATTGTTCTCCTCCACGGAAATCTTTAGTAAACGGCGAAAGATTTGTGCGTGTTGAAGGAAAACCAGAGCTACATAAACTGAAGAGACCAGGCGCCTTTTCCAACGTCGCTCTACGAAACACCCCCATGATGTGGGACAGCCTAGACCTGTTCTATGACACTTCAAAGCATGCGCATCGGTTAATTAAACATTGAAGTGCGGCGACTTGTTTGATTAGAGTCGTAGGCGCATCCGATCGAACCGAGTATTTCTCGCGACAATACTCTAAATGCTAAATAAGTCGGCCTTATGTCTTTGATAGGTAACAGGCTTTCTCTTCAAACTGACGTCTGGTGTTTTGAACTGTGTGGATTTAGTGGAGCTAAAGGAGAGTCAATCTTAAAGAGTTAACACCCACCAATTTAACACAGTCAGTAGCGTAGTGACAATGTGAATTTGAAAAAAGCCTGCGAACAGGATCTTCTCGGGAAACGAAAGCCGCAGGGAAAATAAAAGCAGAGCCAGCCCGCCCGTTTTGCATTCTCATGACAAGCCACGAATTTGTGTTTAAATTGTTGCCATTGCTTCGTTGTTGACATTGCTTCTTTTAACTGTGTGCCCCGCCGAAAGGCAGGGCGACAAAAAATTGTCTACAGACTCATTCGAGTTGTTCTCCTCCACGGAAATCTTTAGTAAAAGGCGAAAGATTTGTGCGTGTTGAAGGAAAACCAGAGCTACTTGACATTGTACAGACAAGGCCTTTTGTCCAGTGTCGCTCTACAAAACATGTGGGACAGTCTATTCTGACATGTCCTTCCAAGCATACGCATCAGTAAACCAGACATTAGTGGAAGTTACATTGCAACTTCCTTTGAATTTTTATCTTTGATTTAAAAAAATCATTTATTTTCTTGTTCACTGACAAATGAACTTACGAAATCAGATGAGTGATTTTGACGTTCCTTTCTTATGTTGTTCGGTTTTGACCGGCTTGTCGCAGGTCAAACGGCGTATTTCACATGAGTCGAACCCAATTCAACCAATTAGGCTCATGATGAAGTTCGGCTTTTGACCCAATTCAGTTCGACTAATTTTATTTGGAGCGACTGAGGCGTTCTTTACGTCTGGCCATGCCGAGAAAGTGAAACAGATTCTTTATAAACTCAGAAGCAAAGCCTTCGATGTTCGTCTTAAGTTTACTGCTAGACGACTTCATCAATGTCTTTCGACCGTTCCTTCCACCTCACAGCCTCATGACCATGACCCCGAGGGCGATTCATCGTCCAATGAAGCAGTTACATACTGAAGAGATAGAAACGTCACATCTCGCTCTGGACTACCAATAAATTATCCTTGTTAGAAATGGACCCCGCCAAAAAGGAAGGGCGACGAAAAATTAGTTTATAGACTCATTCGAGTTGTTCTCCTCCACGGAAATCTTTAGTAAAGGTTTGATTGTAAAAACGTTATAAAAAAAATATAATCGTCAGTAATAGTTCAGTTGGTATCACATTTCTATCGGAAGCGAAACTTTGGGCCTAAGACGTGAAAATTTGTGGCGGCCTCTGAAACGGACTGACTTGTTTGATTAGAGTTGCGCGCAGGTACTTCACACCGCCATTTTGGTAATATATAAGGCCTTTTGGAAATACATCGCTAATACATCGTCCCGATCTAATAAGCCCGAAAGCGCCAGCGAAAAATCAAGCCATTTCCAAGTTCCCGCGTGCCTCTGCTTCAAAACGAGTCTAAGTGCGAAACTATTCTTATTGCCTGATTTCCAATCGTCAAGGACTAGGTACGAGTCTGTAAATTATGGGATGAGCAACTATTGATCCACATAGTCATAAAGTGCAGACCAAGCTTTACAAAATCCCCAAGTCTAGTGTAAAATGACCCAATAGTAAGCAAGATAGAGCCATTTGAAAATGTGAAATTTTACAAAGGAAATGTGTGGCCATCCACACGCTGTCCGAACATAGCGTAGACATGGCCATACATTTCTTTGTTAATTTTGACGTTTTTAAATCGCTGTATCTCAGTCAAAACTAGCCTGATTAACACCAATCTTGGTGATTTTGTGAAACTCAGTATGCTTTTTCTGACTATGGGGATCAACAGTTGCTAATCCCATAATTTACAGACTCGTACCTAGTCCTTCACGATTTGAAATCAGGCAATAAAAATGACTTTCATTTGCATGAAAATGAAACTGCAGGTGGAAATCATTTTCTATGAAAGGTTTTGCACTTAGACTCGTTTTGAAACAGAGGCACAAGAGAGTTCGGAGATGACCTCATTTCTGACGAAAATTGCCAATGTGTCTTCAAATCATCATCTAGCGATTAGTCTTCATTGAACAAAATTGGCTAGGTGAAGAGCAGCTGAACTCCCAGTACAGCCAAACGCACAAGGTAGAGCGGAACACTCAGTTATTCGGACTCCCTCGGTGGTGTATTCGGAGGGAATTGCCCTGACCCTTTTAAAAAACACGAGCAGTATAAAGAAAGAAACAAGGTAGATAACGCAAATAGATCCGTTATAAATTATTACAGCTCATTATCGTTGACTTCAAGTAAGCATACTCAACCTCGATTGAAAATCTCATCTCATGTCTTCACCAACTTAACCAAATTGAAATAACTTTTGTAACAGTTTAGGAATTCCTTTTATTGAGTGGTTTGTTCGTGTTACATTTAACATTTTTAGTTGCATGTTTTCATTTTCTTCCCTTTTTATGGTAATTTCATGCTGCCATCTTGTGAAATTTCTTACACGCCGAAGTCATTTCAACTGGGATGAAAACAATTACGAGCTGATATATTATCAACTACCGCTATTTTCAGATGTTCAGTGCGAGTCGTTAGATTTTCCGTTTCTTGTGCTATGTCAGATCTGTGCTATCTAAGATTTGAAATTTAATATAGAGTGGGCCCAATTGAAACAGCCTCGCCTTTATTTAAAAAAAGTAATCTTGATATAACGCGTCATACGCATTTTGGGATAACCAAAACGAAGTTGCTGTTTGATGAAACTTTGTATTTATTTCACTATGAGATTACATCGAATAAAAAACAAATACAAAACAAATATACATATTTTGAGATATTAAATTTCAGTCTAACACAATAGACCTCAGCACGAGGTTCCAGGGGAAAAACCCCAGAGACTCCATAGTTATTCCCGAGCCTCGTACTGAGGTCTTTTGTTTTAGGCTGAATAATAACACTATATCGAAATTGGTCTTTTTTCAGGCAAGTGTATTCCACCAAATTTCACTATGAGATTATATCAAATAAAAAAAAAATTAAAAAGTCAATTTACTGGCAAGCATAAATCTGCCGAAATTTCACTCTACGCTATGTTATGTTAGATCTTTTAAGATTTGTTATTATAGTAACTTTAAATTTAAATAACCATATATAAACAATAGCCTTCATTTGTTGCGAAATATTCTCGGATGTTTGTCCGAGAAACGAACAGTTTTCCAAGAGGGTAGGTAAAGAAAAACTCTTCGCTTCTCGAAACAGATAATGTCCAAGCACAAATATCCGTCCAAATGGAGGCTATAGTGTTTGTTATCCTTCAAATATGTTTTTCTGAGTCTAAGCCAATCAAAAGACACGCACCGCTCTCCTTGTAACTTCATAAACACGCGACGTTTTTCGTTTCCCAGGACATGTCGTTTGATTGGCCAGTAATCAGGTATCTCAAACACAGAGATGCGATGCCAAAATCATTTGTAATCTATTTACAATAATGTTTATATTTAGGAAATATTTTCATAACAGAAGCATTTTGCTTGTAAAAACTGAAGTAACTGCGCATTTAGTATACTATTTAAATTCAAAAATAACTGCTTGATTTTCAGTTGTATTTAATGAAAAATAAAGGTGTTTCTGGCCAAAGTTAGGCTGTAGAAGATTTACTCGATGTTCCATTTTTTTACCTCGCTATTGTTACCGATGTTACTTGACCACCCAGGCTATTCTCCCTAGAGGCCTCAAGCCTGGCCTCAGTTCAGTTGTTCAAATTACTATCCAGTGGATATGTGTCAATAAAACAAAGTACGCACTGATTTATTCGGTGGATAGCGTTATCCACCTTTCAAGCGACCCGGGTCCGGTCTACACGGGCAAGTTTTCGCATGTAACAACTTTAATTCGTCACATAAGCGCTCAAAACACGCCCGCTTTTCAGCAAGTGCATTTATCGCATGAAAATTGCCGAATTTTTCTTCATTACATGAGGAAATAAGAAATTGTCGCGTAAAAATTGTTCGTGTAGACGAGGCTTAACGGTCAGTTTGAAAACTTTTGCGAGGTCCGTGAACCTTTTAGTTAGCACGAAGAGACCTGGGCGAAATTAGAAGGTGAAACACATCAGTCACAAGCGGTTACTCAAGCTGCGCATGCTCGGAAATTGCACGCAAGTGTACAATGAAAGCAGAGGATTTGCCTGTTTCGGTTTTTTTTTTTCTATATTTGAAGGAAAACAAACTCGGGGTAAAGTCTCTATGATAAAGAGTATTTGTAAATCGTTCAAACAGTTCGAAATCATTTGAAAGTTCTTCGAAAATCATCGGATGCTATTCGACACTGCTCGGCAAGTTAGAACCGCCGAGATTTGTAAGATCGATCAGCTGATAACTGAGAAATAGCTCAAATGTTAGATATGTAACGAAAGTTGAGAAATGACCTACATTTTAACTCGTAAATACATGCAGACCTTCTAAAACTACGTATTGTCATGCTGGAATCCTTTCCTTGCATTGTGGGTTGCACTGTCGATTTAGCTCAATTCAATTTAATGGAGGAGGATTTCGGCGGCACTAGTCGTAGATGAGAATTCTAGTAAAAGCTGCTCAAATACGACAAAATTAAGATTAAGTTTCACGATCAAGCTAAGAGTGTGACTTAACGTGTGATGACGCAGTTATTTCAGGAAATGGTTCCAGTTTCACAATTGACATCACAATCGAGGTAAACTTACTGTTGTATGTTAGGTGCCCCGCCTTAGGGCAAGGCGACGAAACAGGTTCTTCTCGGGGAAAGAAAGCCGTAGGGAAAGAAAAAATGAAAGAAGAGCCTGCGCGCTCGTTTTGCATTGTCATGACAAGCTACGAATTTTTGTTTAGACTGCTGCCATCGACTGTTGATGGCAACCACCGGGCAGTTTTAAAGTTTATGACTCCTTTTCAATTAATTAGATGCCCCGTCCAAAGGCAGGGAGACAAAAAATTAGTCTATAGACTCATTCGAGTTGTTCTCCTCCACGGAAATCTTTAGTAAAAGGCGAAAGATTTGTGCGCTTTGAAGGAAAACCAAAGCTACATGATACAGAAGAGACCAGGCGCTTTTTCCAACGTAACTCTGCGAAACATGTGGGACAGCCTAGACATGTTGTATGACGCTTCAAAGCATGCGCATCGGTTAATTAAACATTCAAGTGCGGCGACTTGTTTGATTAGAGTCGTAGGCGCATCCGATCGAAACCGAGTATTTCTCGCGACAATGCTCTAAATGCTAAATAAGTCGGCCTTATGTCTTTGATAGAAAACAGGCTTTCTCTTCAAACTGACGTCTGGTGGTTTGAACTGTGTGGATTTGGTGGAGCTAAAGGAGAGTCAATCCTAAAGAGTTGACAATGTGAATTTGTTTTTCGAAATGGATCAAAATTTGAGGCCTGGGCGAAAATGAAGCAATGAATATTCTCTCATCGAAATCAGGAAAAAAACATGTGAACAGGATCTTCTCGGGAAAAGAAATCCGCAGGGAAAATAAAAGCAGAGCCAGCCCGCCCGTTTTGCATTCTCATGACAAGCCACGAATTTGTGTTTAAATTGTTGCCATTGCTTCATTGTTGCCATTGCTTCTTTTAACTGTGTGCCCCGCCAAAAGGCAGGGAGACAAAAAATTAGTCTATAGACTCATTCGAGTTGTTCTCCTCCACGGAAATCTTTAGTAAAAGGCGAAAGATTTGTGCGTGTTGAAGGAAAACCAGAGCTACTTAAAGCTGTACAGACAAGGCGCTTTGTCCAACGTAGCTGTACAAAACATGTGGGACAATCTGTTCTATTACACCGGCTTTTAAGCTTGCGCATCAGTGAACCGGATATTAGTAGAAGTTACATTGCCACTTCCTTTGAATTTCCATCTTGCTTTAAAAAATCTTTGTTTTTCTTGCGGCGCTCTCTATAAAAAAACCTTACGAAATCAGGAGTGATTTTGACAAGCCTAGTTTCAATCTTGTCCAATTTTGACCGATTTCACATTCTTCACTCAAAACATTCTGGAAAAGAAAACGTTTCGGGGAGCGCATTGGCAGGCAAAGCCGAGTTTTTACGATACTCTTTTAATCACGGCCATATGCAGTATATTATTTTAATAAAACGCGCAGACTTGTTGGATTAGAATCGCGGGCGCATCCGATCAGCATTCACACGGGCCAATACATTAAATACTAAATCAATGCGTGTTCAGTAATAAATAACTTTTGTCTTCAAACTGCCGTCTAGTATTTATACTGATGATGTAATTAATTACTGATGATGTAATTACAAATTACTAGGGCTAACGCCCAGTGGGTTATTCATAGGTTAAATTAGCACTAAAATTTACACTTCAGAGTTAATTCTCTGTTACATCATTTGTGTTCATAGTGCTACGCGGCACAACATTCATATGTACCCTTACTTTCTCTTCGCCGCTATTCACCATCTATATCGACCCCGACTTTCTCTGTCCGACCTCGTAGCTCAGTCGGCAGAGTAACTGTAGATCTAATCCGGTGGTCGTGGGTTCGATTCCCACCGAGGTCAAAAGATTTTTCTTTACCTCGTGTGGTTCCCTGATTCCCTTTACTAGGGCCAACGCCCAGTGCGTTATTCATGGGTTAAATTAGCACTAAAATGTACACTTCAGAGTTAATTCTCTGTTACATCATTTGTGTTCATAGTGCTACGCGGCACAACATTCATAGTATTTATACTGTTTATTTTTTGCAGAGCTAAAGAAGAGTCAAATGTGTGCAATCCTTCAGAAAGAAAACACTCGTTTAATTTAACACACTCAGTAGTGTGATCAGAGTGTGAATTTGCTTTTAAAAATGGATCAGCATTTTAGGCCTGGCTGAACTCACGGTGTCAGCAATGAATGTTCACTCATCGAATATCTAACGTACTGAAAAGTCAGGAGAGTAGCCCGAAGAGCAGGCTATTCTCAGGGAGAGAAAAAAAGAAAAATGGATGGAAAGACCGGTAGTTTTTATGATTTTTATCTCTCTTTCAATGAGATGCCCCGCTAAAAAGCTGGGCGACGAAAAATTAGTCTTTTGACTCATTCGAGTTGTTCTCCTCCACGGAAATCTTTAGTAAAAGGCGAAAGATTTGTGCGTGTTGAAGGAAAACCAGAGCTACATAAACTGAAGAGACCAGGCGCTTTTTCCAACGTCCCTCTACGAAACATGTGGGACAGTAATTGCTTCAAAGCATGCGCATCGTTAAAGCGGACATTATAGTAAGTTAGTATTAATTTCTATGTTTGTGCACATCAGGTAAAGCCGAAATTTTCGACACGCTTCAGTTAACTTTGCAGTTTTCTTTTTCATTCACAAAACTGATTCACAGTACATTTTCCCGAAGCGCGCCGACTCGTTTGATTGGAGTCTTAGGCGCATCCGATCGGAACCGAGTATTGCTCGCGACAATACTCTAAATTCTAAATCAGTCGGCCTCATGTCTTTGATAGATAACTTTCTCTTCAAACTGACGTCTGGTGATTTGAACTGTTTGTTTTTAGCGGAGCTAAAGGAGAGTCAATCCTAGAGAGGAAACACCAACAAATTAAACACACTCCGTAGCGTGGTGACAATGTGAATTTGTTTTTCGAAATCGATCAAAATTTGGGGCCTGGGCGAAAATGAGAGCAATGAATATTCACTCATGGAAATCAGGAAAAAAAGTCTGCAAACAGGCTTTTCTCGGGGGAAAAAGCCGCAGGGAAAGAGAAAACGAAAGAAGAGCCTGCTCGCACGTTTTGCATTGCTATCAAAAGCCACGAATCAGTCTCTTCGTCCATATTTTGTGTTTAAACTGTTGCCCTTTACTGTTGATGACAACCACCGAGCAGTTGTAAAATTTATGATTCCTTTTACAGAAGTGCCCTGCCGAAAGGCTATAGGCTATAGACTCATTCAAGTTGTTCTCCTCCACGGAAATCTTTAGTAAAAGGCGAAAGATTTGTACGTGTTGAAGGAAAACCAAAGTTACTTAACACTGTACAGACAAGCTCTTTCGTTCAACGTCGCTCTACAAAACATGCGGAACAGTCTGTTCTATGACACCTGCTTTCAAACATGCGCATCAGTAAACCGGACATCAGTGAAAGTTACATTGCAACTTTCTCTGAATTTCCATCTTTTGCTTTAAAAAAATCATTTATTTTATTACATTTATTTTCTAGCTCACTAAAAGATGAACTTACGAAATCAGATGAGTGATTTTGACTTTCATTTCTTAATTTTGTTCGGTTTAGACCGACTTGACATTCTTTAGCTAAAACATTCTGGAAAACAAAACTTTTCGCAAAGAATGACTTGGGCGCAGGTCAAACGGCGTACTTCACATGAGTCAAACCTAATTTAACCAATAAGGCTAATGATGAAGTTCGGCTTTTGACCCAATTCAGTTCGACTAATTTTATTTTGAGCGACGGAGGCGTTCTTTACGCCGGGCCATGTCGAGAAACTGAAACAGATTCTTTATGAACTCGGAAGTAAAACTTCGATGTTCGTCATTAAGTTTACTGCCAGACGTTCCTTCTACCTCACAGCCTCATAACCATGACCCCGATCGAGGTCGCCTTATCGTCCAATGAAGCAGTTACCGTACTGAAGAGATGGAAATTTCAATCTCAGCGTGAACTGCGAATAAACTGTCTTTGTCAGTAAGTACCCCGCCAAAAGGCAGGGCGACGAAAAATTAGTCTATAAACTCATTCGAGTTGTTCTCCTCCACGGAAATCTTTAGTAAAAAGCGAAAGATTTGTACGTGTTGAAGGAAAACCAGAGCTTTTTATGTTTAAGGTAGACGGTTAGGCACCCAAAAGGGAAGTGTATTGCCCACCGAATGACAGACTCATCCATAGCGAGAGTAAGTGCAAGCCCAACGCTACGGGTCTACCTATGGTAGGGGACACCCGCTAAAGCAGCCAGTCCGCCAACTTCGCCGGGGAATCGATCCCCGCCTACCAAAACCCTAAAAAATTAGAGACTAAACAACAAATCCAACACTACAGGAAACAAACAAGACAAACAGAACAGAAACATAGAAACAAGAGAAGAAAAAACAGTCAGAACTAAGGATGGATTACTAAGCGACTGCCAATGACAGATCCAATGACACGACGAGCACCCCACTGACGACCGAAATAATGCCGAAAACGAGAAGACTTGAATCTCTTGAACAGAAGAGGCAGATGAAAACGGACTCTGGACTTCACTTCGTCGATTGCAACGATAGCTCCACGCTGGACATCACGAAAACGAAAATCATTACGAGCGTGCCAGATAAAATACTTGCAAACATTGAGCATGTAGACAAAAACATTTGGGACAATGCGGAGCTTATTAGGATCAAAACCAAACAACACATGACGACAGGAAAAAGAAGGACAACGAGGGGAAGAGCGAAACATGAGAGACTGAAGCCAGGAGAGAACACTCTGAGCAAGGGGACAAGAAAAAAAAATGTTCAGGCGTCTCGGGAGCAAGCCGAGAAAAACAAGAAACTCCATAGTTAAGACCAAACGAAAATAATCGAGCGGCAATATACAAAATCCCATGCGCAATTTTCCACGAGAGATTAATGACATGACGGTCCAGACTGAAAAGAAAAAGCTGACTCCAAGTAGTCGACCAATAGAGATCACCAAATCTGTGCGAGAACTTGAGAACACAATGCGGTGGGGAGTAACACTTGGACAGCAAATAAACATAACAGGATTTAGCTGACATATCGGACGCAGTAGCAAAAACATGACCAGAAGCCATAACAAAAGAAGAACGAGCAGCAGAATAAGAGCCATCTACCGCTCGCCAGGTTAGGAACAGGAACTGATAAAACAAGGGCAGATCACGGACAACAACACCATATGGGTTAGACAAAACCTCCAGGGGCGGTAAATTAAGGCGAAAACGAAACCAAAGAAGAAGTCCAGCAAGCAGGGGAACCGAAACGGTTAATCCGCTGAACAACTAAAGACTGCACGTTGAGCTTGACATCAACGACAGAAAAACCCCCAAAAAGCGAACGCTGCACAACACTAGAGCGAGCCACCAACTCTCTCTTGCCTCTCCAGAAAAAGATTAAACACAAGCGTACTAAGCTCCTTAAAGACCCAGAGAGGCATGTGGATCAGAGAGGCCACATACCATATCCGGGCCAAAGCAAGAACATTGATCACGAGCGATCTTCCCTGAAAGGAAAGAGAGCTCTGTCGCCAGGACAAAAGAACATTCTCCACAGCGTCAATGGGGGAACGCCAATAAGCCTCCTCAGGATTGCCAAGGCCAAGATAAACTTCAAGAACCTTGAGTTTGGTAGGGGGCCAATCCAAAGCAACTGGAGGATCCGTCCGACCCGCCCAAGACCCAAGCCATAAACCTTTCGATTTTGATTGATTAAGCTTAGCTCCAGATCCTTTCTCAAAAAAGAGAATGGGTATGAAAAGTAGCGCGCTTTAATAGAGTCATCGGAGGTAACAACAAGGGACGTGTCATCCGCGTACTCTGAGATAACCGAAAGCGGTTTGCTGAACATGGCGCAGCAAAACATATGGTAGAGTTAATGATGACAAGCTGAATGATTAATAAGCATGTCGGCACATAGCGGGAAAGAAAGTTATTATATTCCCCATTGTAATCATCACATCGTTTTCCAGTTTTGATGGAAAAATGATTTTGATAATCCCAGCTAGGTTTCAAATCTTGCTCAGTTTTCACAGTTTTGATTATAGTTAAAACGTTATGAAGAATGAAATTGCCAGTAATAGATCAGTTGGCAACACATTTCTGCCAGAGGCGAAAATTTGTGCTGATAGCGTGAAAATTTGTGGAGGCTTCCGAAAGGGACTGACTTGTTTGATAAGAGCCGCGCGCAGGTACTTCACATCGCTATTCTGGACACACGAGCTAATACACCGTCCTGATCTAATTAAGCCCGAAAGTGCTAGCGAAAAACCCGCTGGTACGTGTTTAATTAGCCTCATTTCTGACGAAAATTGCTCATGTGGCTTCAAATCATCATCTAGCGATTTCACTTCATTGAAAAATTGCGATGGTCTAGAGTAGCGAACAGACTCCCAGCAAGCTAGTTTCGCGTCCAATCGCTTTTTGCCGTCTTCACTGGGAGCCTTTTTGCCGTCTTCGCTGGAAGCCTGTTTCGCAGGCTGGGTCAAGAGCGAGCTGAACTTCCAGTACAGCCAAACGCACAAGGTAGAGCGGGACACTCAGTTATCCTAACTCCCCCGGTGGTGTATTCGGAAAGAATTGTCCTGACTCTTTTAAAAAACACGAGCAGTAAACAGCAGGAAACACGGTAGATAACGTGGATAGATCCGTTATAAATTATTACAGTTCACTGCCGCCGAGTTCAAGTAAGCATATGCAACCTCGACTGAAAATTCACCAACTTGACCAAATTGAAGTCACAGTTTATGAATTCCTTTTATTCAGCAATTTGCTCGTGTTACTTTTAACATTTTTTGTTGCATGTTTTCATTTTCCTCCCTTTTTACGGTAATTATAAGCTGCCATCTTTCAACTGAGATGAAAACAATTACCAGCTGATATATCATCAACTAACGCTTTTTTCAGATGTTCAGTGCGCGTCGTTAGATTTTCTGTTTCCTTGTGCTATGTCAGATCTGTGTTATGTAAGATTTGAAATTTAATTTTTACGATCGCAGCACAAATTTTAACGAGCGAGAGCGGATAATTTAGCAGTCTGTCATCGTAAAAAACAAATGAGCGTCAGTTTTTCTTGTGTCTGTCCTGCTATAGACAGTGAATTTCGTCATAACATTGTCAAAGTAGCTGTGGATCCACGAGGCGATAGCCTCGTGGATCCACAGCTACTTTGACAATGTTATGACGAAATTCATCATCGATAACAGGACAGACGCATGAAAAACTGACGTCAATTTGTTAAATAGAGTTGGCCCAATTGAGACAGCCTCGCTCCGTTATTGAAAAAAGTAACCTTGATTTAACGCGTCATACTCATTATGGGATAACCAAAACGAAGTTACTTTCTGATGAAACTTTATATTTATTTCACTATGAAATTACATCGAATAAAAACGCTACAATATATATACACACAATTCGATATATTAAAATTCAGTATAAAACAATAGACCTCGGCACGAGGTTTTAGGGGAAAAAAACCCTAGAATCCGTAGTTATTCCCGAGCCTCGTAACGAGGCTTTTGTTTTAGGCTGAATATTAATATATCGAAATTGGTCTTCTTACAGGCAAGTGTAATCCGCCAAATTTCACTATGAGATTATATCAAATAAAAAAATACATAAAATGAATTTACTGGCAGGCGTAAATCTGTCGAAATTTCACTATACGCTAGCGGTAAATTTCTTAGCTTATGTTAGATCTTTAAGATCTGTAATTATAGTAACTTTATATTTACATAACAATATGTAAACAATAGCCTCCATTTGTTGCAAAAATGTGCTCGGACATTTGTCGGCGGACATCATCTGTTCCGAGAAGCGAACAGTTTTCCGAGAGCGTAGCTAACGAAAAACTGTGAACTTTGGGGAACAGATAATGTACAAGCACAAATATCCGAGCATATTCTCCAGTCAAATGGACGCTATTGTGTTTTTTGTCCTTCAAATATTTTTGCAACACGTGCAGTTTTGAAAAATTGGGGAATATCGCTAGGATATCCTCCAGTTTTATCTAGGGCATATTTAGTCACATGACGCGTTTAGACCAATCGCGCGCGAGCGACTATATGCAACTTTATTATATGGCTAGCTCCGCGAGCGGCAAGATGACCCAAATCGAGCACTGTGATTGGCTACCCGAGCGGGCAAGATGGAGCCATCTTGCCCGCTCGGGACTATCCGCTGTATCCCGCAAGAAAAATTTCCTTGAAAGCCATATAATAAATCCTTTATTGACCTAGTTTGTCCGGTCAAGATGGCTGGATATTGGCCTCGTTCTTTTTTTGCCAGTTTATGGACCTCAGTCGGCTTCGTCTCGGTCCATAACCACACAAAAAAAGAACTTGGCCAATATCCAGCCTTATTACACGACTAAGTTAGTTCAGAGGGCCGATAACTAAAATCAGCCAATCAGATTGCTCTGTTGCCGGTCCAATATTCCCCAAGTATTGGACCGGGCACTGTCCCGAATGATCCCGCACGAAGATTTTCTCGTAGTTTTGCTTTTCTCTTTCTAAAAGTATTTACTCCACATAAAATGTTATTTTTGTTTTCTTCCAACTTTGTTTTTCTCCTTTTTCAGACGTGAGTAAACGTTCAGTTTGGTCTACATAAAAATTGCGCGCTTGAAGTTTATGATGTCTTTGCAGTCTATATCATTTAGGCTTTTCTTCTAAACAATTTCAGTCGTGTAATAAATCTCTTACTAACTAAGCTTGCTCGGGACCGTACTGGAAAAATATCGGCCCTTGGGCTTTTTTCTACGGACCTCGCTGCGCTCGGTCCGTACTATCAAGACCTCGGGCCGATATTCTCCCAGTACGGCCCTCGCGCTTGGTTAATAAGATATATGTCTTGACCTCACACTGGGTCAATAACCCATATATATGCAGCATCAGAGATCGAGTACAAGTAATGCTGTTATTGTTACATTAACGGTTTTCTAGAGCGACTGCAGAATACCCCG
>CM042754.1:22273122-22275052 GCA_022496165.2 Catalaphyllia jardinei | reverse complement strand
AAAAAAAAAACATTAAAAAAATTATCGCTCGTTTTTAGTAAGAACTTATTACAATCCTTTAAGTTGCAATCATTGTTACAAGCAAAATGGTTTCTGGTAATTGCATCACGAGATTTAGCGCGCTAACAAAGTACAAAAGAAATAAAAGGCCAGCTTGATCCCATGCGGCCAAACAATCCCATAATGTGAACGAAAAAGCGGCCGAGAGTCTGGCGCTGACAGAGGATTCGAATTCTTATACTACAACAAAGGATGGCGACTCAGCTACACCTGAAATATAATAAGAAAAAGAAATTCCTCAAAACCAACGGAAAAATTAACAGATTTGTTAATTTTCGTCGTCTACTTCAATTGCCGACTAGGATTTCCACACATTGTTCAAGTTCTGTTTCTCGTAAATTGGTGTCCCGATATTCGGGCTGATTTTACTACTTACGGGTACATCACAAACTCACAAAGTGACCAGCTCCCAGATGGCTCGATAGCTCAGTTGGTAGAGCACTGCATGAATTGGAATCCCGATCAGGCCTGAATTTTGTTTTCAGTCTTTGCACAACTGCTAAGTTGTGTGCATAAGTGCAATGATCAGGCCATACACACTAAAATTTTCAAATTCGTCGATTGTTTCCGTGCTTATCTTTTTCATCCTTACCGATCCTTGTTCCATCATGGTTTATAATTATCTCTTTGGTGTTTTTCTATCTTAGTTAACTCATTATTATTTACCGGTTCCCTTAAATTTAAATGTAATTTTGTATGTGGTCAAAATAACTAAGGTTATCGCGACAGAGCTCCTTTAAACCTGTTAAATAAAAACCTCTACTCACCACACAAGTTATCGCCCATTTTAATGTAAAGATATCCATTATCGCCATAGCTGGGTCCCCATGAGTTTCTGACAATCCAATACCATATGTGGCCTGAGAGGAAGAGAAGTGTTTGATGTAACCAACAACAACCAAACGTGTATTACAGTAATAGGATTGCTGCCGCCAGTTCAAAAACAAAGTAGTTCAATCGAACCTTCTTCACTCTCTGCAAAAGCAACTTTTCTACAACGGCCATCTCTCTACATGCAACGGTCACCTTTGTTCAACGGCTACACTTTTTGTTTCTGGTAAACAGTCCATTCACTCTTATTTTAACCTCTGTATAACAGCCACCTCTCCAATGGTAAACGGCCACTAAAGCGCACATCCCATCATCCCAACTGCCAAAATAACCTCTCAGCAATGGTGAGTTTCAAATATCAACGACCGGCAAATAGTGTATACAAAGGTGACCGAACTTGATCCGCACCGCGCCACGTTGGTCTCTGTTTCTGTTTAGTTTCCGTTGTGTTGATATATTTTGCTTTTTACATACGCTAAAATAAGCATTTTTAGAAGAAAAACATCTTTCACCCTAGAAAAATGCAGGCCTACCTCCCCATAACGGCCACCTCTGTACAAATAACACTTTTCTCTGTGCCCAAGGTGGCTGTTGTGGACAGGTTCCAGTGTAACTACAGCCAAGTAAACTAAGTTATTAGACAAGTTGGGCGGCTAATTGTGACTAAAGGATTAGTAAGAACTAAAAACTGGCATCTTACCATTAAAGTCGTATCCGGTGATTTGCACGGCATGGTTGATATCAGTGTTTGTACAGTGATGTTGTATGATGCCACCTATAGGATAGACATCACAAGGTCAATCAGATGTCAGGGATAATTTTCACAATGTAAAGGAACGACCGTTATTTCTTTGATTGGGTGGGGTGGGGTGAGGGGGGTAGGGTGAGGTGGGGTGGGGTGAGGAGGGGTGGGGTGGGGTGGGGTGGTGTTGGTTAGTTTTTAAAAACACAAAAAGATTCCTGCACAACAAAAACTGCTGGAAAAAAGATCCTGCAAGGGGAGCCATAGCATAGCAAGCAAGGCGGGGAAATCGAGCAA
>CM042754.1:22233122-22268122 GCA_022496165.2 Catalaphyllia jardinei | reverse complement strand
TGCTAGTGCACCTAGAAAAGGGGCTTCTCCATCTACAGTATATGTTTTGTCTCCAAATGTGAAAGCAGACTGGATAAGATAGCCATTTGTTTTATGGCTTGTAAATTTTGTAAAAATGCCCCTTAGAGTGACTGAACTCCTCTATATTGCTATGATATGGAGACAACTGTGTGAAACACTGTGAAGGATCTTGTACAAGAACTGAGCAAACATTTGCTAGCCAGGTTTACACCCCTAACAATCTTCTGATGTCCAGTTTCTGTAGCAAATAAAACAGTTACACTGTAGGTGTACTGAAAGTCACTTGCTCTGTACAGGATTCTAGTCCACCAAAGGTTACATGTACACAGCATTGTGGATCAAGCCGCCTAAAAAAGTGTAGTACTCAGCAGTTTACCATAGTTTACAACTGTATGGTGCAAACGTTCTTAGTCTATTGCATGCAGACCATGTACTGCATATGTTTTTATTCTACTAGGTGTTGTGCAATGTGTTATTGAGCAATTGGTCAGGATGAATACCTTTTCCAACCAAACGTCCTGCTCTGATAAAAAGCCTTCCTCTGAGCTCAGTAAAATTAAATAAGCACCTCCAAGATATTACATCAGCTTGTTACAGATACTACTACATGTAGCAGTAAGTACATGACTGTATGTACAACCTACCAGTCATGGTTATGTGGTGTTGCAGAAGCATTCAGTTTTAATATACAGCAGTCTTCAGGTGCTTGATAACTGTTTATGAGAAGGCTGTGATCTTTCTGGCTTCCTCTTCTTAGAAATTCTATTAATGCCATGGAATCAATAGCATTTTACTACATATTAGTAAGTATATTTCTGTCAAATAAATGTTATTAATGATTTACAGTACCCAAATGTATACTTACAGTGTAGTTGATTAGGGTACAGGAAAGGGATTATAAGTTCTGCTATCAAGGTGATCTAATCCCTAATGTACAGTATTCATAGTCTGTACTTACAGTTAGAGTTAAGGCAGCTTGATAGGCTAAAAGGGACCAAAACATTTGTTTAAATTAAAGTATGGTGAAGAAAGATCAATTGTATGTAATAGCACTCATGAAGAGAAAATAAATTTTGAAGGCTTAAAATGCTTAAAACGGTTGCTATGGGAACCAGCCACACCCTTTTGAGGTTTTAATCTAAAGCTTTGATAGCATTGATGCCAGCAGTTCCTGCTCTTTTATAAGACAAGATTTGCCTTTCAAACAAGCACATCTTGTAAGTTTCCATTTCATTCTGTGCAAAGAACCAAAGTTTGACAGTTTACCCTTGTTTTCAGTGCTTTTTACATGCTTTATCTAGAAATAACCTTCTTTTGCACCAAAATCTGTGGTCAAATTTTCCTTTGTCATGTGACAGATGTTAAATGTTACAATTTCTTGGTTCATTGCATCACAATACTATTCGTCTTTGATTACCCGAATTTCAGTAATTTCTCTTATTCTCTGAAGTAAAAATGTTGGCATGCAGTCAGTTGGTACAAAAGACTTTTGAAAAAGCATTTAACAAGCCAGGAAATTGGGGGAAGGGGGGCATTTGCAGGTTGCATGTTGGTATGAGATTGTAATGGTTGTTGCGTTTTGTAAAAGGTTACAGCAGCTGTAGGAAACATCACTTCTTATAAGGGAAATGAATGAACCTGTGATGGTAATTCAGACAGCATTTTTCACACATGATTACAATAATTATCACGTTGTGCATGTGTTAACAGCTTTTCTATACATTGTTGTTAATATTCGTGAATGATTGCTTTGGCTGTTGCTATGTAAAGAAATTTATACCACAGTGTACTTTCCTTGAATTTTACACTCATCTAGAGACAAATTCAGCAAGATCGTTTCAAAATGCTTAGTGTTCACAGGCTCTAACTATTGTTTTTTTTTTTTTTAAAAAAAGAAATACTGGTATATGTTTGATTGCTATTGCCATTGCTATGTAAAAAAAAATAATACCACTGTGTTAAACTCATCTAGTGGCAAATTCAACAAGACCGTTTCAAAATTCTTGTTACAAGTGTTCACTGCTTTAAATGTTGTTTTTTTATTTTTTATTTTTTAAAATTGTATTTTTGATGAAGGTAGTCATTTTTTAGCCTATTGAGCCACCTTAACAGTAGCCTACAACACCAGCATTCAGCACTGTAGCCAGTAAAAAACTATGACTGTGACAATGTCCCATTCTCTACCTTGGTATTCAGTGGGTTTTTTTCCCCTCCAAGAAGAAAGCCAACAAAATTGACAATAAAACCAACTGCCTTGGTTTTAATTTGTCTCATACTGGCTATAGCACACCAGCATTTTCACCTGTGACTGAACTTCAAATGATGCTGCTCCCATGGGCTAACCTGTGATGAATTACAACCTCACCTGGAGGTGTAGAAACTTAGAAATATATGAGTTCCCAGCTGCTGTGGACATTCTATGTAAACTAAACAGTCTGGTGAGAACTCAAGACTGCCAGCAAGGGCTGTAACCTACATGCATTGACACCTCTCATGGCTGAGCAAGGGTATAGCCAGGGAGTTCCTAGGTGCCTGTGACCCCGCCCCCCCTCCCCCTTTGTATAAGTCTTTTTTAAGCAAACAACCTACAATGTTGACATGACAATCTGGTGAGTACTCTCACTTTGGCACAGTGTCAATCTTGGAAATTCTTGGCAAGCTAAATTTATTAATGAACTGAAATTGGTCCCATTGATAGCCCTGGACTAGATTTCCTTTCCTTTCTCATTGATTTTATAGGGAGTCAGTCAGGGGTCAGTGTTTTGTCGAAACCCATTCAAAACTAATGACAGCATAATGGTCACCGGCTGGAGTGTGGACTTTACCGCTAGAGTGCCATTTATCAGCTAATGTCTACATTAAAACAATAGCCCAAACTAGAATCCATTAAGGAATGGATTTCTTTATTAACTACAGTAAAAACACAGACAAACCTTTAAACTCTTCAGGAGTCCAATCAGAGAACTGATTTATACCATATACAGCCGACCCATCTAGTTCAGACTCTCTTGCATTTAACCTGGCATGTCTTGCAAGGCTTTCCTATAAAATACATGATAGGAAAATCCTGTAATTTATGTTCAAATTTTTTCCCCTAAAGCCCTGGCCAAATGGACCAACCGCAAGTAGTTGCAAGTGGACACAAGTTCAACTTGCATTCACTAGAGACTTGCGTTGGGAGGCCAAAAGGACTCTCAAGTTTCCTTGCAAGTACATGCAAGTCGCAAAAACAACAACAACAATCTTTATTCGTGCCCAGAAATTATATAGTGTAGACTTTATACAAGAAAGAAAAAAATTTACAAAGGAAAAGAGCACAGCCACTTAGAAATAGCTAAGCTAATCGAGCTAAGTGGCTGGGTCAAACAGAAAGAAATTTTAAGGCAGACTTTCCTGAATTTCATTGGCTAATAATAGGCCTGGCCAAATGGGGATGTATACAAAACATGGACCCGGTCCATGGACCACCTCATAGACCTGGTCCATGTTATATTCCTCGTTCTTCAAAGCACACCGACACATGTAAATAGATGTACAGTTGCAGGGTATTCTGAAGTTGCTCCACGACTTGCGTCTACTTGCGACTCTGTTTGGCCAGGGCTAACAGTAACAACTTTTTACTTTCATATCATTTTCGATACCCTTTGAAAATTTGGTCTTTAAAATATGGCACTTAATACTGACGCAGTATTCTTTTATACATCCTTTTGCCTCTTTTTGCCACTTTGAAAATTTGGTCTTTAAAATATGGCACTTAATACTGACGCAGTGTTCTTTACATCCTTTTGCCTCACTCAAATTGATCAGACTAGCTAGTAGGTTTATAATTTAGCACTCAGTTCAACTAACCATTCTGCAAGCAAAGAGTAACAATTCTTACGGTACATGTACATAAGTCTATTAACGATCGTGCATCATTTCAGTACATACTAACAATGTTTTGATCTGCCTTTTCCCACTTGCAGGCTGATAAACAAACCATACAAGATGTAAACTTTAACGATTTCGTCACAACACAATCAAACAAGGTACTACCTTGAACACAGAAAGACGTCTGTTGTATTCCTCAGGATCATTCATGTATGTCCTGTTGTGGGTTTGGACGTATTTTTTGAACCTCAATTTCAGTGTTGCCTCGTCTGTTTCGTTATAAACGCGTTTCAGCTCTTCCACATGTGCGCTTTGTGTGGACAGTATATAGAACACAGCGCCTAACCAAAATAAGAAGAATACGTACAACGACGGCATTGCCTCCGTCAACGAACCTTTTGAAAGCAGCTGCTTCAGTTGGCATATGTACTCATTTCCAGACTTCCGAGCGTTTCTAAGATGTTCTTTGTAGCTTGTCACGCACTCCAAAGATTGCGTGATGAGTCTGGATAAGTTGGAGGCTGACGACAGGCGAGGTGGGGGACTCCCATATAAAAAAGACGGGGGTGCTCGTCAGAACCCTAAGAGCAACCAAGATCTTGTGGCTTAAACCTTATTCTACCCCTAAGAAGTATCAATGTTAAGGTAACACATTGTCTAGCTCCTGTCATATCTGTTTCGGCTTAATACGTACCCTGCGCTCCCATTCTGGACCTCTAATCTTAAGAGGTACCAAAACCGCTTTCCAAACCGCTAAAAAGTAAGACGAGATACCCTCACTCCCCGCTCACAGGTCACAGGGAGCCGAGAGGAGACTTACTTGATCATTATTCCAGCTAAGTCCACTGTTACTGTTACGCAAATGCTTATGGATCTAAGTTCGATTGGGAGTTCATTAATTAAAGCGGTTTTTTACCGCACATGTAATTTATCAGAATCCTACTGCAGAATACAAGAATGTCAGCTGTTAGTGGTGAACTGGCGAAGGTGTGACGCGACGTAGTTCAGCTCACTGTTCAAAGCAATTTCACTAAAAAAAACTCGACCGGCCGCAGCACTGCATGATGTTGTAAAAGAGGTGCATACAATGAGGAGAATTGAAATGTGACTGAAAAACAACCGTGTCCCATGAAAAGGCTGAACAGTTTCTGCAAATTGGCTTTAAATCCATTGGCTCCAGAGATGGCTGATGCTTTCATACCGCCCTGAAAAGCAGGATATGAAAGCAAACTTCAAGGGCACCGGAAAATAGTTGTCCAAAAATGTCTAAAAACGCCGTTTTTTAAGCGCTGTACGACTTTGACAATTCAAAATTTTAAGATTCAAGAGTCAAGATTCAAGATTAAGTTTATTTGCCTTTTTACCTAATATATTAATTATCATGAGTATTTTAATGTATGGCGCCGGTGACCTCTAGGCTTAATAGTTGAGGCCACTTCGTACATTACAACGCCAGTTCAGTAATTATTTTACTAAAAGGTTTAGCAGTTTTTTCTTAAAATTTGTAATCGTCTTGCACTGCGTTCATTAGTTTTAAAAGCGTTTCCTGCATGCATCCGTTTTTCAGGGCTCACATTTTCTTAGAAGATAATGTTGTATTTTTTTGTAAACTGGCTGTACACTGAACTAAAAGCTGTTTAAATTTAATCAAGTTATCTTCCTCCTAGGCGTTTCAGTCAGTCGAATATATAAAAGAAGATCGTTTGTAGATATCGCAAAGACGATATCACATTAACGGTGAACAATCAACGTTTCCAATGAAAAAAGGTTTTAATTTCAAAGTGGCTAAAACGCTTGACGTTTAAAGCAAGATAACGAAGATTTAGACAATTGATAATTTCTCTAGCCCTCTGATTTGAATACTGAGGGTAATTCATTCCCTTTATATGACAGGCCAGAAACACCTGATCTGGTTCATTTGGCTAAATTGAAATTTAAAATTTCATTTCTAAAATCTGTTGAATAATAACTGGGAACAAAATTCCAGGGCAGCGCGCGCTACGTTTACGACAACATCGGGACATCTTTGACATCTCTCTGTTGCGGCTTTTTTAACTCCTCCGCCAATCGAAAAGCCCATAACCACCACACTTGCAGGTTTTATCGGCATGAGGCCACTTTGTACTTATCCGCCTCCCAGACTAACTCGGTAATAATTGGAAAAATAATTCAAATATTAATGTATTTCCCACTAGAATTAAACGAAAGTTTGAAGACAAGTCGACGTTAATTTGGGCTTTGATGTCAGGTGAATGACAAATTCACAGGTTATTTCAAAAATGTTATCAGACGCTTGGTCCAATTCATTGTTGCATTCTGTGGTCTGTCTATGATTGGATTAAAACTGATCGATAAAACAATTTGAATGAAATTTGTCCTCTTAGGTCTAAATTTGGCTTATTTTGATCTAGATGAGGAGGCCAGTTTTTGTTCAGTTATGTTTTTTGAAATTTAATTTTGTTCTGATCAACATGTACGAATTGAAAAAAGGCAAAAAATAAATTTGAAAACAATATTATATTTTTCATTGATCAGAAGATATGTTGCTAATACATTCATGTCTCGATTAACAAAAGAATAAAAACTAGCAGAACACATTTCTCATCTGTTCTTTTGGCACAGGTTGTGAATATCTTTCGCTAACGTATAAAAGTATCAAGTTTGTTTACAAGGGAAAAAAAAAAGAGATTTTGTGCATTTTTTCTTATTGCATGATGACACGCCTTTTTTACGATTAAGCATAGTTTAATATAAGTTTGTAATTCTAAATGTTTTCTAATTTCTTTGGTATATTGTGATTGTTATCTTATCTTTTATGAAGATAAATAACAGTATACAAAAGCTGGACTTGGTGGCACCAGCTGAATATCACAATGCATTACGTACGGCTTACGTGAGGTAAGTTTAATGTAAAGAAACGTTAATTTCTTTCTTAGCCTTATTGCTGTGGGTTTTTTATTTCAGTTTCCTACTTGCTGCATTTAACATTAACAGTTGTAATGCAATATTTTGCACTTTGTGTCCATTCTGTCAGTTCAAAGACTTCCGGACAGTATAACAAGTCAGTTTTAAATTCACTTGAATTTAATTTCCAGCTGAGTAACGATTACCTCAGGTTTTCATTAATATAACCACGTTCTCTCACGCGAAACGGTCGCACTCTATGAAAATAAATTAACAACAGATGGTATGTTTCCACATGATCCTGTCCCTGCTACTCTGATCAAAATTTACGAAGAGGCGTGATCGTGTGCATGAAGAATACTGATTGGGGTGGCTCGGTGGAAGTTGTTGTTAAGAGGTCTGAACTGAGAGTGGGAATTTTATGGCACAAGGAACGTACCTCACATTTATATACGGCTTAGAGCGGACCACTGCCGGACCCATATCTCGTCTGTGCCTTCACTTTTTTTCTATACGCCCTTACACATGTTTATGCTGAATCTGTTTTTTTTTTCCCAGTAAATACATAAGTCACGTTCGTGGAAAGCTTGTTAAGGCTAATAAATGCTTGCACATAATAAGAACAATTCGGCAAGAGGGGTACAATCAGGAGGAGCTGGATTATTTGTTTCAATCAATTATGTCTAATTTTTTGTATGGTTTATGGGTGTACGGAGCCTCCTCTTCTGATCTACAGTATTTTTTTAAATAGGTGCTTTAAACGCAGTTATATATCAAGGAAAATGAATATAAGGGAGTTGATGGAAAGATCAGATTGTCGTATTTTTAGAAAGGCAATGAGAACAAATTCGTCCCTTGTAAAGATTTTACTGGAAAATAATTTCACCATTTACGCGCTAAGAAAACCAGGCTTTTGCATCCCATAGTGGCAACAGAGTGCTTAAAATCGTCCTATGTGAATAGACTTAGGTTTAGATATGATATTGATTCCTTCATGCAAGTAGAAGTGCAATTGTTCCAGAGCTCTAAACATTTTCTTATTTGATCTTTTTCGTACTTGATCGACTTGTAACTTGAGATTTGTGTTTTTATCTTTTGATTTATGAAAGACTGAAATCAAATCAAAACCAGTCATATTATTAAGTTGAATTATCAAAAATCCTAATGTTAAAAATGACTTTGAGTATCAAAATTGGTATTTTGCGATTAAAGTTGACAAATTCCATAACAAGCGATGAGGAGTCGCCCACTCAAGCATGAGCAATTCAATGCGAACAGACTGCAAATTATAGTAGTTGCTAAAAAGGGTATCTACGGGTTGTAACTGTTCATCAGTAGGATGCCTAAAATGTGCGCAATTCTATAACTGGTTTCGGCTCCATTAAATCAAGGTAGATAATCAAGTTCATTACTTTATATACGCTCTTATTCTACAGGATATCTTTACCATCTGCAAAAGGTTGCAGAAAAATCCTGTGGCAAGCAGAAATCTGTTTTCAAGTCTAAAACTTGGTCGTATAAAGAGGAAAGCTTTGATTCGTCCTATGATCGCTATTCCGTTCGCCCGCATAGAATCGGACCCAACGTAACTTATCTGTCCAGTTTTTGTTAAGTAGTCGCATAAAGAGAGTTAATTTATATAGATTAAAGAGGACGGCAACTCCAACGGGTGGGCGTTAGTGGCATGAATTAAGGGTTGATCGAATGATCATAAGGGTGGGGTTTGAGTGTGAAAGTCACATCAAATATTTATAATACTGCCAGAACTTAAGCAGAATATGAAAAAAAATTTTGGACTATATGCATTGTGCGTGCCTGTACTGTCAGTGATAAACAAGTCAACGTCAAACTAAAATAACCGTGCTGTTTGTACTAACACGATGATGGCATTGAATTTGTGTTACTACGCAAACCCTTGTTTAATATTTCTATGTAGGAACACTTTTTAAGTGGCAGCTTAAGTGTAAAATGCATCATGAAACTGCGGATAAACATCAGAAGTTAACATGATTTTTACGGATAAAAAAATTGGGAATAGAGGAATTTCAATAGATGAAGCCGAATGCATTATGATAAAAAAAAGTCTTGAAAATCTCTTTCACTTACTACCAAATTTACTCGCTGGTTTCCTAGGATATAACTTAATTTTATTCTTAGCCTCAGGGATATAGCTTTATTTATTCAAGTGGAGTTCCCTAATTTCAAAGAAGGCTGAATTTGCGTTAATTATTTCACTCTCCATTTTTACTTGATGTAAAATATGAAAATATAAATAATTTTCAACCTTCATCAGGATTGACTTGATCTTCTCATTACATTGATCAATTGTTAAGACGTAGGTGTAATCAAATTTACAGGTCATATGATCAGCGACTGAAACAAACTAAAGTTTTCAAAAGGAATTGACAGAAAAATGAGGAAAAACAATGACTAGGGGAGTTTTTAGGTGGCCTCTATACCTATCACCGAGTGTTTCTTTTCATGTCGGCTTTGAGAAATTAGAGCTCAATCAAGGCAACATTGACAACTGTTTTTGTGTTCGGCACCTGCCTATTAGAAGGTGTCGTCAACGAAATATATCATGAAGAAAATAGTTATTGATCTTGAAAATTCGATAGTGCAAAATACCATTAATCAAAGTGAACTAAAATGTGTCGGATTCTCTTACAATTTTTCCCCCGCTTTCAATCTTTTTCCTGTGGTTAAATATTCCAAACGTCGTTAATCATACATTTCTTTTTCCGACAGAAACATCCAAGTAAACAAACCGACTTCCAGTTTAAAAGCTTTGCACTTCAAAATAAAAGCCTCCTCGATCTTCGGTAAGGGATGCATTAAGCCCGAGTAGCTCTAATGGCCGAAGGAAGGGTTATAAAACGAATTGGTGAGAAAGCTTAAAAAGCGTGTAATGTTAAATGGACATCATACGTCTTTGTTTGCGAACTTGAAAGTGCTAAAAGCGTAAAGTACTGACCGTGTATACACAGGAATAAAGGGTCCATTTGATTTTTAAAAACACTCCTTTTAACTTCTCTTGCGAGTTAAACTTATTCATGCCAAATCGATTCGGGCTATAGAGAAGGGAAGTTCTTGAGCACAACGTCTTTGTAAAAGGTCGAAACGCCTCTAAAACGACAAGTAATTTATCTAAACGTTTCAGTATTCGCTTTCAAAGTTGCAGATTAATTGTCGTTTAATTACCGAGGTTTAATCCATTGATGTACAAGCCGACCAGAGTGAATGCAGCTTTAAGTAGTTGAGTGATGTTTACTTAGCTTTAATTGGCCGAATTTTTGCGTTGAAAGCAGCGTGCCCTTTCCGCAAACATGCACAGTCACTCAAAAACGGCGAGATGGTTCTGTTGTTTCAGATTTCCTAGCACTATAACTCTGCTGTTTTTGTCTTTTCCGAACCTTAGCAAAGACCAAGATGAAGGTAAGTCAGGTTAGATGCTCCGAAAAAAATATTTACGAAATTGTTTTACAGCAAAGGAACTTCGTAGGCAAAAATGAAACACTGTGTGGTAGAGAAGCCAAGATTTCTTTTTTCAAGATTTCACATTACTGCAGTTATTATATATTGTAGTTTTAGTGATTATAGACTAAGGCAGCTACTAAAGTTTTCGGTGAGGGAAAAATGTATAGAACGTGCTTAATAAATTGTTAGGTATTTTGTATGTAGTTTGAATCTTAGTCTAGGATTTTCCGACCGCACCATATCATTCATTCACTCCTCTAGATTTTTTACAGTTTCTGTCTATCAAACGGAGTGAAGGTTTCCTCCCTTGTAAATTTAACACAGGTGGAGGAGTTGATAGTTTGTTTGTGTCGTGAAAGATTTATCCAGATTAATTGAAAGGAAGCTTTTGCGTCTAATGGAACCGTCAACTTAAAAAGGTGGTTTAACTTTAAAGTTACCGGCAAATTTCCATTAAAAAAAAACAACAATGATGAAACACTCAACAAAGGGAGTATATTCTTCAAACTTTTCTCCGGTGATATACACTTTATTGAGTTGTTTATCGAACTGTGAAAATTCGTCTTGTAAGAAGTATTGACAATATATTAACGTGTGAAATTAAAATAACTCAGGGATATGTGAAGTTAACGTACTATACTAAACTTTGAGGTTTGGTGAAAACGAAGTTCCCGGCAGCCTTAAGTTGTAACTTCGAGGCAAGCAAAGCCAGTACTGAATTTATACGATAAATCTGTTGCTTATTTCGAAATATTTCAAACCAGGCAACTGTTGTGACATAAAAGGTAAAATTTACTTGCTTCAACTGCCGGTTCGTAAATGCCCCCGTCGAGTGAGACTTGCCATTGTTAAAACGCTCGACCCAGGACCTTCATAATCCTCGGTCAACTCTTTATGGAGGGAATGGGACTAATCAGAAGTGCGGGTCAAAGATCAAGAATCTACATAGTTCGATATAAAGTATTTACTATAAGAGATTTTTGAAAACTCGGCTGATAAATAAACGCCTCCCATGATCCATTCTCGGTAAATACACGTGTACGCCAAAAGTAATTATTTTCATTTTTGAGGTCGCTTTCTACGATGTTAAACTATAAGTGTCCGCCAAAGGAAAGCAAGATTTCTACAACTTTAAAAGAAACTGTTATCGATTATGCATTGTTTTGCAAAAGCAATTCCCCGAAACTAATTCGTGATACATCGTTCTTAGCGGTCCGTATTACAAACCTCGGACCGCTCAGGAGAGATCACAACATAATGTCTTCAATTCCAACGGAGATGCTTGTAATTGAAAACATAATTCACTTCCTGTTCGTAAACCTCTTGGATGGGTGTCAGTGAGGGACTTTAGAGCTGATTTAAATTATGTGGTCATGTGATGTTTAGTTACAATCATTTTAATTAGTTACGATGATTCGACTGACTATACCGCGTACTGTTCAGTTGGGACCAAGAACACCCAAAATAGCTGAATTTTTTTCAGCTATATTGAGTGTTCTCGTTCCCTCCCGGAGCCATGCAAAACTGACAAACTAATACCAACCGTGTAGTGGACACTTCTGCTTCCTTGAGAGTCCTATAGCTTCATGCAGGTTCTGAGATGGAGAGATGGAACGACTCTCATATCAGGATCAATTATTTTCGACACGAAATTTGAAGAATCAATATGAGAACTATGTTGCCAGCATGGACAAAAGTCGTCTACGTGTTGAAGCTAGGAGACATTAAGTAGAATTTTGCCGGGTAAAAGTGCATGTTACAGCAGGAATGGTCCTATTGGTCAAATGAGAGTAAGAAAATGAATAGACCATTTTACAGTTGTCTGCTCGGTGACCTGGCTTTTGAATGGCAGCGAGACTGGAGTTAGCATTATAACAACTTGATTTACACAACAAAAGCAGAGAGGTCTGTATCAAAGCGAGGTCGCTTCCAGCCTCGCTACCATTTAATGGCCAGGTCACCGAGCAGACAACTGTAAAATGGTCTATTGACAGTTATTTAATAAAAGTAGCAAATATACCACGCCTTTTCTTTGATCATATATCGGTTTTATAGACGGCAGGAGGTATTGACAGAATGCTCTTAGAGAGGTCTATAACCTTAATACTCAGAGATTAACTAGACAAACTGTATTCTAGACAAAATAAACTTTTAATTGTTTTGCCTTTGTGGTAAACAACGTTCAGATCTGATTTAAACTATTGCTTACAACGAGAGAACCAATACAAGTCACATGCAAGTGTCTGACTTCGTGAGAAACAATAACAACAATATCTAAAAAAAGAAAACATCATGGTCAATTTGTAAGAGGGACAAGAACGATCCAAATATAGCAGACTTTGAAATCACCAGCTTAGCACTTCCGAGGTGGTTTTACGAATGCCCCTTAAACAAGAGTGAAAGCATGGCTTTAATCGAAACCCTTTTTAATCGATTCAACTTATTTAACTGTATACTCCCATTTCTCGCAGATGCGAGACTTTTCGAGTCATTAAAAGAAAATTTTCACTGAGAGGAGGAGCGAATCGTCAACCTCAAGCGAATGAAGTTTAAAATCGTGAGCAGGTAATCGCCAAAGAATCAGGATGAAGAGCAGGAAAGTTAATACCGGTATAGGTGTTACTCTCAATGTAATCCTTGTCAAGTTATTTTTAGACATGGTATCCAGTGCTCCGCTGCTGCAAATACGTTTTTCATTCGAGCTGCGCGGACATGTTTCCGTAAAGGATTAAAACATTACATGTAAAGCAATTTGGGATGTCTATGTGAGTAAAATTCGCGTCAATAGATTCACGGTATGTTTCTAGTCCCTTCTGCATGGGATTTCTATACATTAGAGTGATCTAAAAGTAGGAATAAGTCCAAGAATGTGAGGGATAAAGTCTGCTACTCCTCATCCTCTCTTCGTTTTCTTTGGATTACAGCACGTTAAGTCGACGCCAATGAAATAAATCAGCTTCAAGAAATGGGAAGAATTAACTGGTCAAAAGTTACGTTTCTACAATTTCAGAATAATGGACCCTGTTTTGTCCTTAAATAGCAATACATCAGTACATTGTCGCAGAGTGTTGAATGTTATGTGTCCGGCAAACTTTTGCCGTGAAATTAAATCAATATTCGTTTTGAATTATCCACTTGCTGAAATTTGCAACTATTTTTCTGAGTCTTGACAGCTGTTTACTAATTTAGAAAATATACTTATTTCATTGGGATTATTTCTTCCTATTTCTGACCACAGACTTCAAATTACCTGTAGTTGTAAGATTGTCTCTCTCTCTTGACGACATGTTGTGTTGTAAATCAAATTAGGGTATTATTCATTTTGTTAGAAAAAAAAAACTGCATCGTCAGAGACATGAAATCTTTACTTTTCACGGGACTCGTAAATGTCCTATCGAAAAGCAATATTTTCAAAATAAATATGTCTATTTCAGCAAAATATTCTTTCTTTCACAAATGATAAAACATTCAAAAACACTCTCAGTTTATTAAAAGGGCACTTTGAGGCGCAAAAAAACGAACGACGTAAAATCATATTCCACTGATATTCAAAGGAAATCCTCTTTCATGGGGCAAACCTAAAAGTAAAAAAGAGAATGTTAACTGCTTAGTCTTAGCCCATCCACATTTGCAGTTTACGAGGGCTTAAAAAAGAACTTACTCTCCGTGCGTAATACCCAAATGCTTAGGATCGAGTGTTTGGAGCTAATTATATCCCCCTGTTTTCTTTAGCCTATTTCTGAGCTAACCCAAAAGTTAAGCCTATAGCCACTAACTTATGTGATTGTCTTTTGCTGTACCCGTTTGGCGCTTCATGTCCCTATATGCCCTGAGTTGTTGAGAAAGAGCCCTCCCCCCATTGCCAGGGGTGGAATATTTTAGTTCTTTGACACATACATTTTAATGACTTACAAGTCTCAGAAAAAAGGTTAATTCCTGCCGCTTCAGTCGTTAGGAGTCTACAAGACACTCAGCTCGGGGATTTAATCACGGAAGTTACTTCACAATCTTAGGTATCGACGCAAAACGACCTGCCTACGTCACAACTTTAATATCAAACAAGATTGAACCCTCTGGAGTGCTCTAGCCAAGATTTGCCGAATGTGACACTTGTTCCCGACTCTTAGTTTAATTAAATAATACATCAAATGCATCCGATGTCTCTTCTCACCTTTTGTAAATTTTCATAGCTTTAGTACTCAAGGTAATGTCCTCTAAGTCTCTCTTTTTCTTCATCTTACCAATAAAGCTGTTGATCATGCGTTTAATATTGGTTTTCCAGTGAACAAGAGGATTTCCTTGCCTCACTCCAGCGTCCATCACCTTGGTGATAAACTGGCGACCTTCCGCTGTTCATAAAAAAAAGAAAAAGTTTGTTTTTTTTTTCTTGCTGGCGTACCTTTCTGTGGGTTAAAGGTTGCGACCCAAATGTAACTATGAAAACTTGAGGGAGGGAGCTTATTGAAGAAGGAGATGTTGTTTACCTTGTTTTCGCCATACTTCTCTAAACTAAAAACAAGAAGTTTGCTTTGTTTTCCTTAATGGGTTAATTTTACTGCTCAAAAACGAGTTGTTAATAATTCAGCTCGAAATTTCTCAAATATTCTGTGAGATAAAGTTTAATTCAACTTAAAATAAGGAAAGAACAGTGAAAGGGGCTTTGTTGCTAGGGAGGCACTCTAGAAATTAAACTAACATCTGTTACACTTCCCTTGTTGTAAGTTAATTATAGATACAAGCTTTGCAGTGCTTAAGTTTAAGACAGCTTAGGGAGCTTACCAGTGTTTTCGAGGCAAGCCCTCTTATCCACGTGCTGCTTATCGTAAGCGGATAACTTTATAAGGATAGCATAATGCCAGTAGAGCCAGTATCTCTGCTGGGGGCCACCCAGGAACTCTATTGGGTTGGGTTCATCCATGTTCTGACAAATGATGTTCAAATGACAGTTTGGCCGCGCTTGAATTACGTACTCGCCGTCCTGGGTTCCAATTCCAGAAGAGCGGATTTCCGCACATGATTTGGGTATTCCTGAAATGGATAAGATGTCTTACTACTATCGGAACACAACAACATAAAACGAAAATTGGGGCCATAACTCAAATAACCGTCCCTTTGACGGAAACAGTATGCGAATAAAATAAAGACACGCCCTCTAATAAACGTCGCAGCCTTAAAGAACAACTCGTTTGCCACGGTAAGCAGAGCGCTGGGACAAGTCCCATCGTGTGAACTGGCCATTTTTGCGTCAAAGTCTGTGGTCCCTGTGACTAGTCCTGCAAATTCAAACCAGTTTGAATTTTTGGTATAAGTTCCTGCGACTTGTTCCTCGAAACGCATCGTGTGAAGTGTTCGTGGTACAAGTCCCTGCGAACAGTCCCTTCGTGTAAACTCTCCAGAAGACTAGTCGCAGGGACTAATCCCCTCGTGTTTGCCGACGTTCATGCTCTCATGAATCTGCCTGACACCGCTATAAAAATAATATATAAATAATAATAATAATAAAAAAACCAACAACAACAACAACAAAAAAACAGAATGTACTGAAGTTTATCATTTTTGGATAAATTTAGTAGTTGTTATGTGGGATTCCGAAACAATGTAAATGACGCCTCCGCCCTCGAATGAGCGCTAGATCAAAACCTGAACAATGTCATTTGGGTGGCGGCGAATATTTTTAGTACATACATGCAGTAAGTTATAAACCGTCTATGTGATACCTGCTGGCAAAGGAATGAGCCCTCCAGTATAACCAGGTGGTGTGGAAAGCTTATCGAAACCCGTTGGTTGAGTTGGAACGTTAGAAACTTGGCCTTGATTGGAAATGGAAGGAGAAACAAATAAAAAATTAGCTTAATTTACTACAGAACTGTAAACCATTTCATGTTTTAGCAGGTTGTGCAGGTTGTGCATTGTGGAACCAGAAAAGGTGGCAAATAAACGTTATAATATTTAACAGGATTCAATTATCATTTTCTCTTTAGATACTTTACAACTATTATTAAGTTAGCTCCGAAAATTGGATGGTAATCAGACATTTCATTTGATTCGAGTTACTCGTCCTTTTCCGCAGGAAAAAAATCGTTAATGTAAGGGGAGATTACATTCTGATAACTACATGTTCACGCAGCCTGGCGAACAATGATCGCGCGGCGGAAAAAATTAACATCACTGGTTGCTGTTTGGAGAAATTTGTCTCCTGTTCAACTCTTGCTTGATTTCAATAACCTGTTTTATTGTTTTCAAATACGTCCGTGTGCTAAATGAAATAGACAGTTTTGAGAGTCTTTTTACTTCCTACTCCAACTATTACTTGTTCTATGTGATGCGATGTCCAGTCCTAGCTTGTCACCCAACTAGTTTAGCTTTATAGTTATTTTGGGTGACCAGTTACGGAAACTTGTAAAATTCAAAGTGCAGTGCAAGTAAATGTTGTTCAGTGTTGTTGCTATATATTGAACCACAATCTTGCCGGCCCTTCAAACAATCCTGGTCTTTTTCGTATTAACAATTAGAACTATTGAATGGGACAAGATAAAACTGAACTTGTTAAAACTTACCATACTGATCAGACGCCACGTTAGATGTGTTAGAGACCATTGTATTATTTTGAGTTACTGTAAAACCAACAGAAATGAAAAATTACGAAGTGCAATTATTATAAGCTCCTCTTAAAATTGCCAGAACTGTAACGGAATGTGCTGACACATAATTAAATCAAGCGCCCTAACATGCGATGTGTGTAGCTTTAACAGCTTAAAATAAACAGTGGAGGGGAGTTACCGAAAATACTGGCTAATCCAAACTTTCTTTGAGCCACCAACTCCCTGACGCTACATCCCATTTCACCTCTAAGTCTGTTATCGAATTTGGAATTTGCTCAAATTTTCATAAAATTCAGCCAACTGCTTCGCATGTTTGACAGCAAGATGGTGAGGAGTTTCGTGTGCTCGCTGTTCATTTGAGCATATATCGATGAGAGTGGAAGAAAATTTTCACCCAGTACCCCAAACTCTAGATCTTGTCGACTGACAAACTTTTTTTACTTTGAAGAACAATTGAGCAACACGACTCCTGGAAAATATCAGCATTGAAAATGCATGCATTTATCTATTCCAGTTCCACTTTTATTGATTCCTCGATCCCGTTATTTAAGAAGTAGAGAAAAAAATGCCAAAATACCAACCGGAACCGGTGGGTACAATCACTGGGCCTGCAGTCGCATTGAAAGCTGCTTGTGTTGGAAAGGAAACACCCGGTGTAGGTACAGGCACCGAGGCTGGCGCAGCTGCTGTAACGTTGTATGCTGGAGGAGCTGAAGGTGAGGTAGCAGTGTTATTAAAGGCGGGAACTGGATAGACAGGCGCCATCGAGGTGTTCGACATAACTAGATAATTCGTAGGGCAAAATATAATGAGTTAGTTTATACCCAACATGGGTAGAGGCCTGGTAGTTTATGGCGTTGGTTCAAGGTTGGCATGAGTGAAGCAGTGTCGTGTTTTTAATATCTTCCATAGGAGCGTAAAGTAAGGGAAAGATGTTTCGAGGGAAAGAATAAAATGCAGGATTTCCTGTCTGTTGAGTAAAGTAAATGCGCAAATAATTTCTTCCATGAGTTTAACGCTGTTGTCTCGAACAACCAAATTTCTCCCTCTCCTTCCACTACCCCCTTGCCTCAGTGCTACACTATTAAAATATTGCCTAAATAATGCTTGTCATTTAAAGTGAGAATTTAATACTTTTGTATACACGCGACAGCGACAAAGTTTCACTGTTGACTGTCTGTATTCGTATCTTTACTTGGGGAGCGCTCCCTTTGCTTTTGGCCATGGTTGCAGATTCAAGGCTAAAAGAAGTCTTTTGGAAAAAAATCAAATCAATATACCCAGCAGACCATTGCAGTATGCTATTCCTTTATATATAGCGGTTGGGAATACAGCAGTTCTAAACAAGTGATTTTTTTTTTAGCATTAGTCAATCGATACAGTTACATACCTGTCGAGGCATTTGTTGGAAGATACGCTGGAACAGGAGTCGTTGGAGCAGCAGGGTAACCTAAATACAAATAAGCCGGTGTTTGTGTAAGTTTGATTTCAAACGTGAAATGGACGGCACTGAGTTTGACAATTGATAAACCAACAAACCTGCTTGCTGGACAGAGTTACGGAATACAGGGATGCCTCCCAGAAGTCCACCCTGAACAACCCCCTGCAGAGGTAAGAGACTTGGGGTCTGTCCGGGGCGGAAGTTGATTATGTATGAAGCTAACACTTCACGATCAGGGGTTTCACTAAAAGATACAACATGAAAGAAAACGTACAACATTAGTTCATTTGCTCAAGGTTTGCCAGTTAAAATATGACGTAAAACTTAATCGCCAAAGACACTCACCTGAGGCCTGTAACGTTCGACGTGACGGTAAATCCGTAATTCGCGTAAGCGTTTCTTATCTGTGCAGTATAAATGTAGAAAAACAAAATGAAATTAGGTAATTATGTCAAATAACAGTCTCTATTATAGAATGTCAGTGAGCAAATTAATGACGCAAAAACCACGAATTATTTTATCTTTCCGTCCTTGCGTCCTCCAGTCAGTCAGTAAGTAAGTCAGTCAGTCGCGGTCGCTCGCAGTCGCTCGTTCAGTCAGTCAGTCAGTCAGTCAGTCAGCCAGTCAGTCAGTCAGTCAGTCAGTCAGTCAGTCAGTGAGTGCATTAGGTAGTGAATTTTTCATTTGGCTTTATCTACTAGGTTGATAATATGAATTGGCCACCGTAAAGAGACTCGGAAGCTGACGTTTCGAGCGTTAGCCCTTTGTTGTAGCGAATCGAGGAATTGTGAGTTGTGTATATACAGAAATATGGAGCTACGCTATTGGTTGGTGCCTGGCAACGTGAAAAACAACTGTATAACTTGCACTCTTTGCAAAAAGTTATATATCGGCGAAACAGGTAGAAGACTAGGCGACCGATTCAGAGAACATCTTCGCGACCTAGAGAAAGACGAAAAAAACGCATCTAATTAAACCGGTCGCTAGACACTTTAATCTGCCGAATCATTCCAAGCAACATATGACAATCTGGGGCCTCTCTCTACATCAAGGAAGCACAGAAAGCCGCAAAACTCTAGAACAAAAATTTATCTTTCATAAACCACACACAACCCACAATTCCTCGATTCGCTCCGACAAAGGGCTAACGCTCGAAACGTCAGCTTCCGAATCTCTTTACTTTATCAATCTAGCTGATAAAGCCAAATTATCTTGTAATACTCCCACCTTTATTATGAATTTGTCATTTAGTCCATCTTTCCGCCAGTCTGTTAGTGGATTATTTACCGAGACAGCGGACAAGCAGCCATGCCTCCAGACGGACTGTCATTTGATCAGTGAGTCCTTCAGTCAGTCAGCCCTTCGGTCACTCAGTCCGTGAGTCAGTCATTCGGTCAGCCTTGCGAGTAGATAGTAAACTTGAAATATTTAATCAAAAAAAAAAAAAAAGAGCTCACCGCTTGCTCGATATCCTGTGCCAATATCTTGAATGTCGAACTTTGCGTATTTCCCATATAGTCGTACCAAGACTCGTTTAACTTCACAGTTCCATTCAAAGCTATGTTCACACATAAAACAAACATGTCCAGTTAGAAAGAAAATAAACTCCGAGTAGTTTGAAATTTTGCTCTCAGGAATGCACCACGTAGTTAAATCTAAATGTTGATCCAATCGAAATAAACTTTTTTTTTAATCTCAATTGATTAAATTCATAAATACTGTGATAGTATGCGTCCATCGTTTCCAGTGATAGCCCATGTTAAATTGCCTCACAGAACGATTTGAAATACCTTGGCATGAAAAGTGATTAGCTTGACTGTCAAATAACGTTTCCAATCAATCCGGTGGTACTTACATTCTCCAGGTTGTGCGTATGGAAAGCGGGCATTATTTGGCACGGTAGCGGGTTGTGTTTGAGCCGGCACGGTTGGTTGAGTCGCGACAGGAGCAGAAGGAGCGACAGGAGCTGCTGTGGGCTGCGCCACTGTTTCGTTCGCAACAGGAACAATAGGAGCAGCTGTAGGTTGAGCCATCGTTACATTCGCAACAGGAACAACATGAGCGGCTGTAGGTTGAGCCATCGTTACATTCGCAACAGGAACAACAGGAGCGGCTGTAGGTTGAGCCATCGTTATATTCGCAACAGGAACAACAGGAGCGGCTGTAGGTTGAGCCAGAGTTTCGTTCGCAACAGGAACAACAGGAGGAACCACAGGCTGGGCCACAGTTGTGTTGGCGACGGGGGCAGTGAGAAGAGGGGTCATCGATGGCTGCACAGCTGGAGCAGGAGCAGGAGCAGGTGACAGAGCAGGGGCCGGAGCAGGGGCCGGAGCAGGGGCCGGAGGAGCAACCTGAGCCATCTGACCGTCTAAAGAAAGGATAACGGTAAAGAGAAACAGTCAGGACCGGGTTGTTCGAAAGTCACCAACATGTCACACCATTGGAGAAAAAAATGTAAGCAGATGTATCATGGACCGTACAATAAACTTGAATGCTAATTTCAAAGTTTGAAAGTTGTAGCGACATCTTGCGCTAAACAACAACAAGCATCAAAAATGAAACTTACTCAAATAGTCGTTAAAGATAGCCACATCTCCTAAATGACCGCCAGTGACCAACTTCTTAAGCAGCTCCTCCGGATCAGTTCCATCGGGTTTAAATCGAAGTACGATACGCGCATGCGGACTCCCATCAGGGAACTGACTATGATAAGATATGAAGAAGGTTCAGATGTAAAATATAGAGAGTTTCGAAAAGATTTGGAGTGAATATTCGCACCGAGAAAAACCGACCACATGCTGAAACCTCAAGTAGATCAAGTTTTACAGAAGCTGCAATTACTGAGGCTTCCGTGTTCCTTCCTTTCAGACTGTGATAAGCTGGAAAGCTAGACACCAACTGCTAGCTCAGTGAAATGAAGCTTTCAAGAAAAACAGTTTGTTTGGCATCTCTGCAAAATCTTGTAAGTTAAGACCTTGGTTGGCAAGGCAAGCGGCCCTGTAGAGTTTTGGGAGCAGGGTACATTTGGTTGCCGTTATTCCTTCTACGAACTGTTTTTATTTGGTTAAATTTCAAAGAAACATGGGCAAGGGGAGTAAACAGCTATAGTTTAGTCCCCTTAATGGGATTGCAGAGAACCAATGCCAGAAAGAAGCTTATCTGCTTTATCGAAATCAATAAAAAAGCAGGGTTACACTTACTTGTAGCCGATGACTTTAACATCGATAAAAGATGGGTCACTAGCAAAAGCTTTTTTTAGCTGAAAGAAATGCAAACAAAAAGATACAATGATACTGATTCCTCTCAGTTTTACAATAGAAAAATGAAAATCTTGGCAATATAAAACTAGGCCATAAATTTGTACCGTTCTGTCCCCTGCTGATCTAAGATAGCTGTTCCACACAGAAAAATACTCACTGTGTCTTCAATAGAAGAACTCATACTCTTTGTCTTAGAGTTATTTATATCGCTAAGGAAGGGATGCCAGGGCAACTGCAGTTTCACATCGAAAGGAAAGTCTTTTACTAAAACCAAGAAAAGGAATAAAGTTTATTAGCAGTGGAAAAGGCACAGCTTTATGAGCAATAATTTTTTTTTGTCTTAAAGGAAAATTGTTGTACCAGCGGTCTGATAAGCGGGCAGCTTAAGTCAGTGAGAAAATATAAATTTTATGACTAAACAGCTTAGCTTATATACGGAACAACGCTTTCTTCAAACTTTCAAGTTCAATATCTAACACGATAGGTCGTGTTTTACCACAATTCCAAACCCCGATACCAAGCATCGTTGTCTAAATAACACTATGAAAAAACGAAGAGGTTAAGTCTGCATGCGAGCCAATGTGGCCCATCAGGCCGGAGCTTATCCCGGTTTCTGTAGCATGAAGCAACTAGGAGTATTTCTATTCCCCACTGATTGGAATGCTATTCCATTGCAGGGTTACCCCCAGCATTAAGTTCGCCGGTACCCATTTGAACACCCCCCTGTCACAGACCTGGTGGAGAAATGGGGGTCACCGAGCTCGTTTTTGAGTTATAAGCACTTAAAGCTAAAATTAAGGGTGTTTTTGGCAGGTCATATTGTTGCTATGGTAACTGTTATATTAAAAAGATGACCACAACTTGTTTACCAATGATTTGGCATTTGTAAAATACCGTTATTGTGGCATCACTTGTTAAACAGTGGTAGCATTCATTCTTCAAAGTATAGCTGTTAGAAAAGTGCTGGAAACTGTTGCAAACCTCCGGGCTCAAGAGCGCTTCTCCAGCCCGCAATCCTTTTGTTTTGTACAACAACATACCTCATGTAATACCCGATACTTTACAAATTTTTCATATAACGGAAACAAGAACGGAATTCCAAACTCGTGACTTTTTGTTGCAGGGGAACACGCCTCACCAGGGAGGAATAAAATTCGCCAGGGAGTTTTTAAAGTAACCAGGTGCCAGGGAGGTCAAAATTCCACCAGGGAGAGCAAAGTAACCCACCAGGTTGGGTTTCACCAGGTCTGTGACAGAGGGGTGTATTTATACATCTTGGTGGAGAGAGGCACTGTGGGAGTAAAGTGTTTTGCCCAAGAACACAATACAATGGCTCCGGCCAGGGCTCGAACCCGGACCGCTCGCTCCGGAGTCGAGCGCACTAAACATGAGGCCACCGTGCCTTCCAAAGGGAATGAAAGCTATTTGCTAAATGTGACCATATATAGTACAAGTAAACAAACAAACAAGGAAACATATAAACAAGTGAAAAATCCTTTATGTGGTTGTACTTACTAGGGGTCGCAAAATTTGCTGGGTAACTAGGACCTTGTGGTGTTTTGCTTTTCTCTTGGTCTGCTACACCCGGTTTTGCATTGCCTGAAATTATCACAAACAATCAAAACATTTTTACTGACTTGAAATTACCCCCAAAAAGCACGAGCAAGACTGAAATGAAAGCGCCGTTCACATCTTTGTTGTGCAATTAAAAAATTAACTCAAGTGTTCCGAAAATCTTACGATGACTACCAGGGCCACCATGATATCGAGTCGCATTACTATACAACTTTCCTGTACTCAAGCTCAGCCGGAGATAATTTCCAAGCCTGAATATCAGGTGAAAAGTCTTTCTTATTGCAGAGAACGGAAATTGCATGGCGGAGTGATGGCGATGAAACGACTTCGTTTATATGTGCGTGACTTTGACTTATGTTAGTCGGCATCTCCGCTGTTATTTTGAGTCGTCACGCAACTTGGGTGGAAGAGGGAGCTGCGCGTGATGACTCCAGATGACGGCAGCGCAGACTAGACTTTATTGAAAGGAAAATAAATCAGGCGAGCCATCCTACCTCCTAAGACAACGAAGTAATCGGGATAAACCATCATCCCGGAGATGTGTCCGCCGGACACTATACCTCGGAGATGTTTGATCGGATCCAGCTCGTCTGATACAAACTGAAGCTCAATGTCTGCTAACACGCTTGAGTTAGGCTCCTGGGAATTTCTATAAAAAAGCAAGGAGGAAAATAAATGTGTTGAAATTTGGTATTGACTCAGATTCCCCCGTAAGAAGAGCTCAAATAAAGCGAATAATTGCTCTTCATGAAAATACCAACTGCCGAGTAGCTTTCATATGAATCACGGCCCCAACACAATCCGGTATAGCATTTTTTTCTTGGGCAATTTTGTCCCAGGGGGAAAGGTGCAATGAGGTTAACCCTATGTGAAGCACCAACTCGTGAGACAAGGCCAGACCTCAACACCGGGAACTATGTGCCCTACTTTTTTCGATAAGTGTGTGTGGGTTCAATTCTTTAACGTTCTCTGCTAACCATGTAACACTGAAGATGCAGGAGACGGGGCCTACGGTTTATGGTCTTTATCCGAGACGACTTGAACGTCTAACGATTTGCAGATATAATTGCAAAGGCAGCACGTTCTCCTCAGTTATTTTAAGACTCTGATTGTTGGTCCGTTCTGGGGAACGAACCCTCGACCTACACCCGGCAGACTGGGGCTTTACCAACTGAGCTAACCAGGCGGCGGTGTTTTATCCACAGGGTTTTTATCCACAGAAACACAACTGTCTTTCACAGGATAACAATCAATACCACGGCTAAATAGTTTTAATTTGAATGGTCGTACTCAGGGGTTTATTTAGTGAATATCTCCATATCCAAGAAATCAACTTAGAAGATTCAGAATTGTACCCTAGCTCTGCTCTAGCAGTGCCTATTAATTACTATAGTCTAACATTTCTTTTGTGGTCAGGGAATAAGAATTGGAATTTTAATGCCGTTATGTGATCGTAGTTATAAAATGTTCCCATATCGATTGTGCTCAACATTAATCTAACATTTGTATGGGTAGGTAGGTAGGTAGGTAGGTAAGTAGGTAAAGTCTGCATACGGGCCAATGTGGCCCACAGGCCGGAGCATATCCCAGTTTCTGTAGCATGAAGCGACTAGGAATATTTCTACTCCCCCCCCCCCTGGATGGGATGCTAGTCCATCGCAGGGTTACCCCCAGCATTAAATTCGCCGGTACCCATTTATACACCTGGGTGAAGAGAGGCACTGTGAGAGTAAAGTGTGTTGCCCAAGAACACAACGCAATGTGCCCGGCCAGGGCTCGAACCCAGACTGCTCGCTCTGGAGTCGAGCGCACTAACCATGAGCCACCCTGCCCCCCACAACATTTGTATTGTGAGGATCTTATTACCTATTTCACTTACTTTAAAGTCATCACTGCGGAACTAAGGTAGTTTGTGTCCCCAATGAGTTCTGTGGTTATCTAAAATTGTTTAAAAGATATTTGTCTCATATAATACATACCAAAAAATCTAGTAATGAAATTACGATGCTGTATTTAGAGGAGAGGTTTAAGCTGGTTTTCAAACGGGTCCACTATCCTGATCGAATCGCAATTTAGAGATGTTGGTTTTTGCGTAGGAGGAAAGCGGAGCCCGAGCGAGAACACCGGGGCAAGGCAAGAAAGGTGAGCGCGCTCACTACGCGCCATCAGAGCCTGGTTACCCAGAGCTCGATAAATTAACGTGAACCTGATTTCAATTTAAAGCAAGACAAGACAAGACATGAGCTCGAGATTTCTACCACGCATAGAAATCGAGAGCGAATAATCTAATTGTTTTAGTATAAATCTACTAGTCGTTCAAAACTTTATCTAGATCCTCTTCACAGGCACTTCGAAAACGCCAAGAAACAACCGTCATTTTGCCTACAAGAGTACACTGCCACGCTACTCACTATCTATTTAACAATTAGACTACGAGCCCGAGTTTTCTACGAGCAGATAGTCAACGAGGCGCAGCCGAGTTGACTATCGCTCGTAGAAAACGAGGACGGTTTAAACGTGACGCGCGATGTGCGCTGATGCGTAACTATTGACTATCAGCAGATAGAAAACCGTAATTTAGCCAATCAAATTTACGGATTCGCAATAGACTACGATACATTTATACTAACACATAACAGATAGTGATCTGAGTAGCGTAGCCAATCAGAGAGCGGCATTCGTGATAGAGCGCTAGCAGATTTATACTAATAAGTGATAGATAAATTAAAAACACACGCGATAGCCCGTTACATATGATAGAAATTATAGAGCTAAACTATTTGGGGGATGACCACTTATTGATTGAAAATAAACACAAAAGTCGGCAGATGCCTAATTTAAGTATCTAGATGTGAACATATTAATTTGTCTTATTAACGTTGGAGAACACGAAAAAAAATACCTCAAGCATAATTCACACACATGTATGCAATAAAAAAAAGTAAATAAATAAGTAAAATTACAGAAATAACAATGTAAAACTACATTGTAATTATTAATATAAAAGAAAGTTATAAAATGCGCGGTTAATTCTTTTTTAAATGAATACGTACGAGTTAAGAATCTTAAATTTCTCATCAATTTCACTCCACAATTTGGATCCAATATATCGCATATTAAATATGCTTAATTTTCAGTGAGCTTCTGTTTAATAATGTAGTTTTGAGTTAAACTATATTATCAAACTCTACAGCAGAGTTTGCAAATCTGCAAGCCTTGCCGGCCATGGCATGAGCTTGTTAGTGTTACTAAATGATCATTAGAGTATAGTTCAACAGAGCCAATGTCTCCAATTTTGAACCGAAAGAACCTTAAATTTTCCTAATTACTAAATTTTGCAACCTGGAAAATTGTTTTCAGCTATTTTTCATCTAGCGTGATGGTTTCTGTACTGAACATCTTATTCTATGAAGGCAGAATGTAAGCGATAATATAACTAAAAAGTTTAAAACAAGCTATATGAAGATCTCACCGCGTCAACTATATTTCCGTCCATAAGTTTGTACTGGGAACTTTTTTTGTCCGACATCTCCACGAGCCATTTTTTCCTGAATTTTATCTCCACCTGGGTTGTAGAGGCTTCAATGAAAATAATTAAACAAAACCTTATCGATCGCGGTAGATATATCAGTTAGCAAGTTAAGGTATTGCTTTATTTATAACACTTTAATTTGGGAAAACACATGCAAAGACACAGTCCACAGGCCTACAGCTGTACTGTCCACATTAAAACGATTGAAAACGCATACAACCATTTTAAACAGCTGTCCAGAGCCCCAACCGGAAGCTGAGAATGCTGAGGTCGTTTTTAAATTGTGTCACATGCATGTGCGTAGTGGGGGAAGGTTGTGGTCAGATTTTCTTATAAAATTTACGAGCGTTTCAGTGTGGACGAGTAAAGACCGTAAAAACTTTAACGTATAGAAGAAAGCGTTTGGATGTGTTTTCAAGCAGGAAAACACATAATTTTAAATAGCAAAAATTTGCATTTGGTCGGACGAGGCACAAGTGGTCAAGTGCTATTTTTTGGTAAACTTATGAAAGAGTAAGTTTGTTTTTGGGCAGCTTTCCGAGCGTATCGAACTGTGATTTTCTTCTCAAATTTGCTGGTCACAAGTCAGTCCAGTAGGATGAGAATCTGGAACACACTTTTGGACTTGAATTTTTCATCTTAAGGCTTGAAAATAAGCGAAACTGGAGTGACTAGAAGGTTTAATTTGTTGTTTGGTTTTCGTTCGAAGACTGGAAACATTCTAGAGAAAACAAAAACATTTCCCAAACACCTTATGAATCGTATGCATCAGTAACCTTCCAATGAGGCCCAAGAGAGAGAGAGAAAGAGAGAGAGAGAGAGGGGGGGGGGGGGGGGGGGTATATTGGGGCTAAATCACTTACGTGGACCAGTCATCAGCTCTCTTCTTCGTCTCGTTAATATGTTTCTCCTCGCTAACATCTGATAGAGGCGTTTTGAAGAGTCTTTGGATTTTCCTTGATCTTCATGAAGCGAGCGACGGACACGCGAATGGGAATGTGACTTATGCTGGGTTCTTTTTTCTAGGTAGAGGAAAAGGGGATTATCAAAATCTAAATTCTCCATGCTGCATCGAAATATTGTCAAGTACAATGGTAATGGGAATAGAAAATAGAATCAACTAGAGGAAATGTTTTGATGAATCACTGAATTCTTAAACTTGGTATTATGAAGGATATCGATGACAACCTGAAGAGAGAATTGACGTTTGTACACTTCCCTGAAAAGCTTTATTGTTAAACGACAAACGCCAAGTGCATCTGATAATTTACAACTTTCAAAAAGTGACTTCGTAAGCTTTTAAGAGAAAATAGTTTCTGTGTTTAGAGGTACAAGAAGTTTTTTATCAGTTCTGACCGGTTCAATTTAAAAATGTTTTTAATAAATTAACATCACAAAATTAGTTATGCATTGCAAACATTTTTCTTTCCGTTAGCCGAAACTGTTCCCGTCATTTCCTCCTTTGTTTTATCGCTTTTTTTATTGAATGAGATTTTAAAAGTAGAAATGGAAGGAGAGAAACTCTCCGTTGAGAATCACATAGATTGCGAACAACACATACAACAGATCTAACTGTGGAACCAACAACAGACTGGGTTACAGTTGTAAATAAAATGAAACATGCTTGTTGTATACCGGCGAAACGTCAGTTAAGATACTTACTTCCCGATGATTCTGCCCTCCAAGTTAACAAAAGAAATATTCCGAGCGTAAAAAGTCTCATTTGGAGTTTAGGGATATACACCTGTCGTGATGAGCTCTGTGAGAAAATAGAGAAAATGTTAACGTAGGTGGTAATCTAAGAAATAAACAGCGCTTTTCAAATGTGGCAGTAGATAGCCTTGACATAAGGGTTCTTACTATCGACTTTTATTAAACTAATTTGCCAATTATAACTCGTACGTTAATACAATTTATTTTCCTCTCATTTGAAAGGATCTTAGTGAAAGGGGCGTTATACTTCAAGTGGCAGGAATCTCACTTTTATGTTGTTTAATCAGAAACAAATTTGTTGAAGATTGACAAATGATTTTAGATAGATCTAAAATTCCCTTGTAATTTTGATATCTGTAGATAGAAAGAGATAGATAGTTTAGATTTTAAAGGATCTTAAAGAGCCTCAGTTTCCTGCTGTGATGACTCGTTGTTACCTAACTTTAGATCACGAAAGTGAACCCTCCTAAAAAAGCGAAATGATATACCATTAAGTTGAAAGTGAGTTCGCGAGTTTAATAGAGACACTTTAGGCTGTGAATGGCTTCAACTGAGGTCTTAACTTTATCATGAATTTCTCACCTGTCAAATCCAACGTAATCGCCTGACAAAATAATGACTTGCTATCCGTGCGCCTTTCAAGTAAAGCGAATTTCAAAACGGGGTTCTAACCTCACTATATTAAGCCAAGTATCGCTTAGGTAATTTAGACCTTTACACAGACCACAAGCACTTACCTAACTATATAAAATCTTGATTTATGGTTGGAATACACAAAAGAAAGGGACAAGCGAATGGCGAAGAATTCAACAAGGAAGTTTCTCTTGACTTGGCATTATCACGTAAAATTTGCCCTTCTTCGTTGAATTTTTGTGCGGCGATCAAATTCCCATGACACCACTATCACTTGGGTGGACGTTGAAATTTCCAAGCCTTTTCTTCTACTTGTGTTCCCAAATAGAGTAATCTAAGTGAAGTGTATAAAGAACAGGACAGGCCCGGTAGAACAAAACCACCAAGTCGGAGTTGAATCTTATCTCTTATTCATGGTGAAAAAAACAATACCGGGCCGTCCATAGGTCACGTGACAGAAATTTCCCGCCACCAGTTCCATAAGGATGTCACACCTGTTAAATTTTTCTCGAATCAATTAGTGCTCTGATCCACCAGTTAAAATAACTTTCAAATTCATTGATCCCTAGTGTTGAGAACATAAAACCGGGTGGAGTCTTTTTGTTCGAGACCTGCTTTGAGGGCAGCGGGGTTGAAGATCATGGATGACTAAACTTTCATTAAAATACTCTGCCTCAATAGAGCGAGAATTTTGGAGCTCGATTTAGCTAACGCAGAGGTTTATGTCGACACAAATTACTTTATAGATGTCTCGATTTTGGTTAAAACTCGACGAAACTTTCAACGTAGATCCTGTGTTTGCTGGTTATTGACATAACATTATTTGTTATAATAACATATTTACATGAATTGAGTTCCGTTGTTTTATCTCCACCGAAAAAAATTATAGCCGTGTTTGATCGATTAATAATGTCTAAGCCGATTTGATATTTCAAGGCTCACATGCAAAAAGGTGAAATAACAAGCACTCACTGAAAAAAAGACTAAAGTTGCTTTTCCGAGCTTTGCAAAATATTTACATAAAGTAACTTGTTTCAGTTACTTCTATTTTCATTTGCTACTCCCGTATGCAGACACCCTTTCAAATCACTTTCCTTATTGGCTTTAAGAGGTAACTTAGAACAAAAACAAGTTCAGTTGATTCAGTAAACAGTTTTCAATTTACTGTTTTTTAACATCAACAAATTGTACTTGAATTTTAATGTGCAGTTCGTTCCTTAGATATTATTTTTATCCAGGTAATTATTTTTGCTGCAATATTAGAACCTTTAAAACGATCTTCAACAGCTTTTCAAAAACAAATCACCTTCACCACATTCTGACAAACATACTGTCAAGTCGCACGGTACTATACTGTGTGGTAAGACAAATCAGTCTTCGACCCGATTTACTCCAGTTTTGGTGTAATTAAGTTCTCTATATACATGCTATACGGTCATTAATTTGGCCCTGACACACCTCAGTAATTTGTGATCCTAACCCACTATACGCTTGATTTTGTGCATTTCACAGAACAGAATTTTAAAAAAGGGAATACTTAGTCTTCAACAAAGCGTACAAAAATCCATTTTCCAAAGACAAAAATAGCAAAGCCACTCCGATTTTATTTTCGAAGAAAGTGATGATAACAAGAAATCTAGGAGACACACCTCTCCGCCAATAAGAAGTAACTTTTCTGCAGTGATCGTGGTAAGCGAATAATTAAAAATAGTAGTGACGAAAAGTGATAGGAGAATCTGTTGAGAGTTTAATGCAGAGGAAAAAATAGATGGCGAACGTTTTAAAGACTTAAGCGACCGTTGATATAAACGTTTGTAGGGGAATTAAGTTTCAAAGATGTAAAGTTAGATCGCTGATAATTACTACATCATTAGCAGAACTTTACAGGCTAATACAAAGGTCAAACTGATTGGCTAAGCTATACAGCTACTGTACAATACCAGCTAGCCATTAGCTGATTAGTTGAAGTTGTTCGTCTTATCCAGAGGCCTAAATGCAGTTACTTAACTGGGGCAAGATGAATAAAATATAGGAAAGTTTAACGAAAGAAAAATGTTCAAACATTTAAGGTTGCTATGAACAACCTCGACAGAATTATTTAAACTTTGCGAAAGTTGCATCTGATCGTATCTAGTCTAGGCCTCAATATTTCGCCGCGATCATTCGTTTTCGGTCAAGTAGTCCGAAAATTGAAGCCAAGATCGACAAAAAACCGAAAATAAAATAATTGAGACAATTTGTCTCAATTTTTCGCCGAGGCGATCTGGGAGAGTGACCGCTCAAGAAACTGAAGAGCAGTTTAAACTCCTCGCATTTAATTCAGTAGTCAAGTTAAACGGCTCATTTGGATTCATACGGACATTATCGAGCCAGAAGAATCGCCGCTTTTAAACCGCTGGTAAATACTAATAACACGAAATGTTCAAGCCTTTGTAGGGTTCTTTTACATGTAAACATAGCTCTCGATAACAAAATTTCCTACATTTCGGGTTCAAGGTTCAAGAGTATTGAGCTCAGACTGATTTAATTATTTAGCTATATTTTGATCGTCCCAGCGCTATGCAATAAACAAGAATTCTCTCTCAGCAAGCTTCTCTCTAGGAGCCCGGCCCAGTGAGTCCTATAGTCTAAAGGAAATATATTCTATGTTAAAATAAAATTTTTTTCATTTTGTCTAGATACCCGGCAGCCGATAAATGTTTTCAAATAAGCGGTCCGCAAAGCGTACTTGAGAGCTTGTCGCTAGTGTAATTCCATTGAATTAACGTATTCTAGTCTTACGAGTAGGTAATTACTAGAAAGATTAAAATACAGTAATAGCGGAGCCACGGGTTGCCAAGCGGAGCACCATAACTATAGGATCAGAACCAGTGATACATACATACATACTGTTTCTTCATTGTCAACATGGATTGCAGGCGCGTGCGCCCCACGACGACGATGATCACGAGGACGACGTTGCGAAACATAGTGGCCATACTCCAGCTAAATGCAGTTAACTTCCGATAGTAACGAATATCGTTACTTTTGGAATTTGCAGCCTTTCTCGGAGGCTTGCTTCTTTCAGGGGGTGTTACTTTCGGGCAGCAAAATACATTGTACATAGTACGTTGGTACAGCTGAACTTTTTTACCAAATAAAAAAATGCAATTGATGACAAAAGACCTTTCAAAACGAGGCAAAACTTCGTCACCGTTCCAAAGTTTCATGTTACTAACATATGGGTGACCTATACATGTCTACATCGTGTTGTCTGTTGTAGGCCACAAGTTGTGCAAGTTTCTCATGGAGTTCTTTGTTAACCCTTTAATCACCTTCTTTCTCAAGTGATATCATAGAAACAAGGAATCTCTATTCTTCCTCCATCAGCTCCTTGCCCCCCCCCCTTCCCCCAAACATACACACACACCCTAACAGGCGCACTCCTGCTTTGACCGAACTACCGCATGGCGAAATCAGCCGATTTCCTTTCCGTTACTACCTACGTTCCTGCTGAAAACGACACGACACGACACGCTTCGCGCTTGGGCCATAAATCGAAGGGGAAAAAAACTCGGTCCGTAACTTACGGTACGGACCTCGAACTCGGTTAGTAAGAGGTATGTCCTAGAATCAATGACGCGGCTTTCAAAAAGTGTTCAATGCTCCGCAAGTCGATGATGATAATGATGATGATGATGATGATGATAATAATAATAACAATAATGATAATAATAATGATAATAATAATAATAATAATAATAATAATAATTAAAAAACTTAATTGGATATTTTTAAACTATATATTCGAAAATATTTACAACAATTTTAAAAAACTAAATTATTATGATCACAATAAAAAAACTATTTACGATATGTGAACAATTTAAGAATGGGAAAAGGAACAATTAAACATAACTAAAGAAAAGCTAAATTAAAACTAAGCCTAAAACTAAGAGTACAATTCTAGAACCAGCTACAACGAGAGTGAAGTCTTCTGAGTCCACACGTGATTTAAAGGGATATCTAGAGCCTCTGACGCATCTGTGTACAGTTCTTAATTATAGCAAATGAGAGCTGTATTAAACATCACTAAAGAAAAAGCTTAATTAATCAAAAATCCAAGCCTAAAATCATGAGTACAGTACTAGTTGTAAACCAGCTACAGCGAGAGTGAAGTCTTCTGAGACCTCACGTGATTTGAAAGGGTATCTAGAGCCTCTGACGCATATGTGTACAGTTTTTAATATAGCAAATGAGAGCTGTATTCATAGCCAGGAAATAGCGTTGCGCGCTATAGGGTTCATTATATTTGCTCGAAAGCTTATTTGCGAGAGTTCTTAAAAAGTTCTGACAGTCAAGTCCCATGCACCCATTTGTACCAAACACCAGTGGTGTAAAAGTTCTCATCTTTACACCCATCACTCTCTGGTTGTATTTCCTCTTCTTCTCGTTTTCTTGCTCTTTGAAGATCGTAGCTGTGTGCTTGCCCTGGTTGGACCGGGAGTTAACATGCGTTACACGTACATCAAAGAATGCCGTTACTCCTGGTGTCCACCTTCATATCCAGCCTCGCTTCTCGACTTGTAACAGTGGACTGAAGATTGAATACTTCATTATCGAGTGGCTGCAGGAATCGCTCTGTCTCCACATTTCTGCACACTTTACTGATGTGTGTTGTCAGAAGATCTCGGATAGTGTCACGTCTCTGAGCTATAAAACCTCCCTTCTTGCATGACAACGCATGGTTGACAGTAAACCTTTATCCACAAGCACAGTAACTAGGGAGAGTAGGCAGAGGGAGGGTGTAGCGAAGGCAAATAATAATAATAATAATAATAATCATAATAATAATAATAATAAAACTTCACAATAATTACTTACAAGATTAAAATAACAATAATTACTTACAAGATTGAAATTTTTAAAAATTCAAAACTAGAATTTTAAACATCAATAATAAAAAAGGGTATGCTTATACCTAAATTATACAAGTTATAATAATAATAATAATAATAATAATAATAATGTCCAATTCATTCCAAATCTTGAAGTATCCTCACTAGCTAAGTCAAATATCTTTAAAAAAAGGACTATTTACAATTCCCGTCAAATTAAAGAGCACTCAATTGAGCTTAGGAAGAGTAAATTTAACTAAGAAAAATTCATTCGAAAATAAAAACATTCCCCAGAATTAGGAATACAAATGAAGACTAGCTACAGCGAGAGTGAAGTCTTATGAGACCTCGCGTAATAATAATAATAATAATAAGATTAATAATAATAATAATAATAAGATTAATAATAATAATAATAATAATGATAATAATAATAATAATTATTATTATTATGTCGGCCATCCTGAGAATAGCCCATCTCTTACGTAAGGTGTTGTGTCTCTGAGCCACGGGAAGTGGATGAGACATAATTAACTGTACCCAGTAACTGGAGTGATTCAATTTAATAATAATAATAATAATAATAATAATAATAATAGTAGTGTTGCTTAGCCGAATCATATAAAGAGTTTTTCCATTCGCCTTTCAGATTTATCAGATAATCTAGATTTTGAATTTATCGAGATTTTTAATGTTTTCAGCCAAAAAAGGGCAAAAACATTATAATAGGAATTATTATTGAAAATTATAATAAGATGTAGGCATTTTATACATTTTTTAGCCTTTTTTTAAATCTTGTAATTATTGTGAAGTTTTAATTAAGTATTAGTATTATTTTTAAAATAATAATAATAATAATAACGTTATTAAAAACTCACAGAAAAAATTACATAATTATTTACATCAGCTAAAAAACTATTTCGTTGTTTCAATAAAAAGATAGAAAACGTTCCCCCAAATGTTACTTACTGGGTTAGGGTTAGGGTTAATAAATTATATTATTAAATAATTGATATAAACAACTCTTAATAACAATATTAATAAAGATAATAATAATAATAATAATAATAATAATAATAATAATAATAATAATAA
>CM042754.1:22205892-22218392 GCA_022496165.2 Catalaphyllia jardinei | reverse complement strand
CACACATAACTTTTGAACGAACAAAATGATCTTGCAGTTTTTGACTACAGCACAAGGAAGACATGTGCAGATACATGTAATGTAAAACGTGTATAGGCAGGCTTGATGACTAACACGGAACAGTTTTTTAACGTTAACGTTGAACTGTTTCATTTTGCAAATATCACAATACACTCCTGACCACACCTGACTGTAAAAAGGCTTTATGGGCTTCTTCGAAAGATAGACTGGCTTGACATCAAAAGCTAGTCCCTTAATTCTCGAGAAGGAGTAGGTATCGTATTTCCCGGTGTGGTGATCTATCTCTAATCCGATGGTTAAAAGCTCGGAGATATTAGCTGCATAAGCTGCTCTTATATGCAAGGACAAATGAAGTAATATATGTATGTAATTTATGTAAGGGCAATGCCTAGTAATACTTTTTCATAATTTATTTCCCAAGTTCAGTGGCTCACCGCCACTTTGATCACTTCTGCAGACGTCAGCGATCACCGTGACACGATCGCACCTCCCTACCAACGTATGGAGGGTCTATTACAGGGGTTCGGACATTCCCCAAACCGCCATATTTTGTTCCTTTACAACTGCAGACCGCTTTCATTTTATACTAAAATCCGCAAATTCATGTCCCTTCTATAGATCCATTAATGTGAGAAAGCCTGTAGCTTTCCAAACAGAGTTTGTGATTGGCTCAGCAAACAATAGATAAATAAATTAAACAATGCCCCCAGCGCTTGAAACATTAGGAGCTACAGGATAAGAGAACGAATCAAAATACAGTACTGTGGTGTAAGGGTGAATGGAACAGTCAAACTCCTTGCAATTTTGTCAAAAAGGATATATCCTCTGTCTTCTTGTTTGATAGATCGCCCTTTGCTTGCTCTCCAGTTGTATTAATATTGAACATTTATTATTTTACAGCATGGGTTGGCTCCTTGTACATTGCAAGTGGTTGTCTGTTCAGCCCTATCTCGTCTCATATCAGTGAGCGTTTCAGCTACAGGTTCACCGCCATTCTGGGTTCACTGGCAGGAATCAGTGGCTTCTTCTTTGCCTCACTACCGTCAGAACTCTGGATGATGTACCTAACAGTTGGCGTTCTTTCAGGCTTCGGCCATGTAATGATATTCAACTCTAGTTCTTTGATCGTTCTGCAGTATTTTGTGAAATGGCGCTCGGTGGCTAGCGGCATTGTAGCATCAACACCAGCGATCGGCATGTTTGTCATGACTCAAATCACTGCTAACTACTAAGGGGATTTGCTCTTTTGCACATTGTATACGGTTTTTGTTCAGCTATATTTGTACCTCTGGACAACATGAAGGAGAAACGCAAAAACGCCAACACAAATGGGAAAGCAAGATGCCAAGAAACAACAAGGAAGAATGCGTCCCTTTGGATGAATTACTCTTTTTTAATCATGTTTTCTTCATTTAGTGTTGTCATATTCGCCCACTGGGTTCCCGCCGTGCATATAGTAAGTAATTAAGTAAGTAAACTACAGTAGAATTCCGAAAGTTTCAACCCTCGTTACTTTCGGAATTAGGAGCCTTTAGGGCTCGCTTGTTACGGGAAGTGATTATACTTTCAGGCCGGGAACAAAAACAGTTTGATACTGTTGAAAAGTCAGTGAGCGGCTGACTGATTAATTGACTGCATGACTGACTGACTAATGACTAACTGACTGACAGACTGACTGACCGGCTGACCGACTGACTGACCGACCGACAGACAGACTGACTGACTGACTGATCACTGACTGATTACTGACTGACAGACAGACAGACAGACAGACAGACAGGCAGACTGACTGACTGACTGACTGACAGACAGACAGAGAGACTGACTGACTGACTGACCCACCGACAGACTGACTGACTGACCGATCACTGACAGACTGACTGATTACTGACTGACAGACAGACAGACAGACAGACAGACAGGCAGACTGACTGACTGACTGACTGACAGACTGGCTGACTGACTGACTTACTGACAGACTGACAGACTGACCGACAGACAGATTGACTGACTGACTGAATAAAAGAGTGACTGACTGGCTGACTTTCGAACAGAATGCCTCACTGTCTGACGGATTGACTAATTGTATTTAACTGTTCATTTCACTGACCTATCGACCGACTTATCAATCAAATTCATAATTATCTCAAGTTAAGTTTCTTTTTTGCAGGTCAAACATTGCGAGCAAGAACTTGATATTCCCGGAAACAAGGCCTCGATGCTTTTCACATACATTGCCATAACATCTTTCATCAGTCGCAACGCATTCTGCAAACTTAGAGACTTCAGATACTTCAAAAGATTCCATCTTTATCAAGGAGGTATAACAATATATGGATTGTGTGTCCTGTGCCTCCCATTAGCCAGATCGTTCACCTCTCTTCTAGCCATTTTCATCGCGTTGGGACTCGTGGAAGGCGCTCTGCTTGGACAATGATCCTTGCTTGTTTTAGAGTGTTGTGGAAAACACAAAGTCAATCAAGCGTAGGGTTACATCATCTTTTTCACTGGTGTGAATTTCGGTATCGGATCTCCAATGGCTGGTGAGATCATGTTCTAATTTTGATATCATTAACATTTTCCTGAAACAGTAACTCACTATTGTCGAATTTAACTCGTAATCTGATTGGCTACAGAATAAAGTCAATTAGGTTTGACTGTTTTTTATTTTTTTGTATTTTATTAATTTTTTCCATCTTAGAAAGTTAAATACACTTACAAATACATGTGCATACAACACACGTACACGGTGAACCTCTTTACACATATTACACACATTCATTTTTAACATCTTAACAATAAGCGCAGTGCAATATTATAATGACTATAATTGCATTAGTTTTCAGTGAACTTGCCCCACTTTTTACGATGGAAGGGCAACTTATTACAAGATTTGGCAACCGTCATTTCAAGTTGGTGAATCATTTTAATCCTAGCGATTAATACCATAATGGATGGTTTAGTTTTGTTACATCTGCAGGAATAAATGTATTTTTTCGCAATCAACAAAATATGGTTTACAAATAAATCTCTATTACAATCCATTATACCAAACATTATATCTTTATTAGATAGAAGTTCAATTTCAATATCTTGGTTGCCAATCCATTTTATAACTTCTGCCCAAAATTTCTTAGTGTAATGGCAAGTTACAAAGAGGTGTTCAAGAGATTCATCTGCTTCTCCACAAAAAGAGCAAGCTGAAGATGGGATTATCCCAATTTTGCTGAGGAGGACATTCGTGGCAAGACATCTGTTGAGAAGTTTATATTGAAATTCGCGTGATTTTGCGTCTAAGGCAACACGATGTGGTAGGCTCTATATTTTTTTCCAATCTAATTCATCGGGTGCAAATTGAGCGTTGTATTTGAGTTGAGCTGTTGGTGGAGTGATGCTTCTATTACGAATTTCCTTATAAATGAGCTTTGATTCGGCTTTGCCAAGTAAGACATTTTGACCATTTAAGTGTAACTGAACTTGATTTTGTAAGTTGAAAGGCTCGATAACAGAATGATTACATGTTTTTAACAATGCCCGCCATTCAGTTGGGAGAGCATCAATTACACAAGTAAGTCTGAAAGCATCTAATGGTGAAATATTCAATTCTCGAGGATGGTTAGTCAGAAGCTTATTATCTTCATGAATCAGGTCTCCTATTCTGAAAATGCCTATATTTGCTAACCTATTGTAATAGACAGACTTACCATCCACACAAATAGCTTTGTTGTTGGGTTTGACTGTTATATATAGCTCACTACTAAATTTTCTTGTGTCCTCATTGGCAAATACGCTGTAGACAGAACACCCATGGGCGTACTATCAGACGATATATAGTACCTGTTCGTCGTCATAATCGTACCTTTTTGCGATGCTTGAACGATTCCGTGGCATATAAGCCGAGTTTGGTCGACCCATGGTTCGCATTATGGCGGGACGCAGTCGAAATAAAATATCCGTGGCGTGACCAAACAAGCCTGCATGCCGCCGAAGTGAACCAAAAAGGTCGATTAGGTGTGTACTGTTCCCAAATTCAGCCAATTGAGCACGATATCGTAGCCATATCAGGTCGATGAATTGATATCGCAGGATATCATATAAAAGACACGGCTTCTGATTGGCTAATTGCGAATTTGAGTACGATAATGAAACGTATACTACTCCCTGCATTGTAGCTAAAATAAAAATAAATATAAATAAATAAATTACGTTGTATTTTGAGAGGAATATGAGAAGAATTCACCTTCTTCTGTGAATTCTCGTTAGGAGATGGATCAAGAGTAGTTTTAGACTGAAAAATGTAGTAAACCTTGATATGGCGATTGTAAAACAGCAATTGAGGACAAAGAGGTTTGCGATTATTGCGGGAGAAATGCTGGAATTTTATCTCTCTCCTTGAAATTTCTACCATTCATCTGTACATTTTTTTGCACACCCACAGACTTATAGCTACATGAATTTCTAAAAAAGAATATCTATCTACTTAAAAATTCGAAAGCTTCTTGTGCTTCATATAGAAGTTGGAATTTTTACGCTCTGGAAGAAAAATTACGTATAAACCCTGGATCTTATTTCTTGGGGAATCATTCTTTAGAACAATTTGTGAACCCCGAACGAGTGGGGTACTTCTCTTGATTCATTTCGATAATTCTGCCTCCTAATAATGCGGCAGTATTGGACCCCAATTAACTTACGTTATTTGACGTTTTCACAGGTTTGATGGCTGGCAAGCTTGGTTCGTATAACGTCACGTTTTACACTGCGGGCGCAATATTGATAGCGGGAGCATCCATTATATCGCTTAAAGCTTTTGTAAAACAACAACCTGAAGATACTGAAGAAACGGAGTACTGCGATGAGGAACTTTTGGTAGCTGAAAAACTTACAGCAGTTAAAATTTGTTTAGTGCATGCAGGGTAGCCTGGATAATGCCAGCGAATTTGTTTCCTCTTGCCTTTTTCAACTTTCTCTAGGGACTTCTAATGTGTTTTCAGCACGATATGAAAACGTGATCCTCCTACAAGTTCATTTTGCTGCAACTCAAACTGAATCTCGTCTGAAAGGTTTTGCAGAGAACTCGTTTTGGAAGAGAATTGCAAAGTAAACTCACATCCACACCGCTACACAAAGAGTTTAGATCGATGGAACACTCCCCTGGGTTTTGTTGTAAATTGGACAAATCAAAGTTGTTTTGCGTTTCATCTCTTGGCATGCTCTACAAGATAAGCCGATACTCTCTGTTTCTGGTGACGACATGTGATGTCACTGGACATCATTGAGTCCGCCATATTGGATATCAGTGCCATCTTGGATTTCACTATTCTTACGGGGTCAGAAAATAACGTCAATTGATGGAAATTAAAACACAATGACAGTAAAATGCATGGAAGTACTAATTCTACCATACTGAGCAAGAACGTACGTACCAACGTACTCAACATGTTAAGATTGATTGACAGGCTGTCGGTTGATAAGACCATAAAGTAAAAAATGTTGAACGTTAACCTTGTGTTAAACATTTTTATTATATCTCTAATTTAGTACGCGCGCTGTGATTGGTCAACTTAGCGGGCCGTACTCTCCCGCACGGCCCGCTAAAATTTCAAGTTGTTTTTGTTCCCAAACTGTTGCGTGATTTATCACCAAATTTTCTTAACTTATATAGCAAGTAAAAGTTTAAAACTTTCTTACTTTAAATTGTGTACTAGAGCGTGCTAACGACTTAAAAACGATTTCAGATTAACTCGGTTTGCTTTCGACTTACTTCATAAATTTGAAGCCGTTCCTCATGAATAGAAATCGTTGCCAAACCCGTCAACACACAATAGAGATATAATAAAAATCTTACTAACCTCCTCTCCTAGGTCCGTACCGTAAGTTACGGATCCTCGTTTTTTTCCCCTACGATTTATGGCATGCGCGCTTCGCGCTTGGGCCATAAATCGAAGGGGAAAAAATTCGGTCTGTAACTTACGGTACGAGCCGCGAACTCGGTTAGTGAGAGGTATAGGTGTTTACTCACAGACGAACACATTAATTGGGAACCTCGGGTCCAGCCTGTAAATAGCAAATTAGTAAAGAATAGAGAAATAATTTATACATTATGGAACTATGTTCAGCAAAATTTCTCAAACAATAATATTATGCTCCAGTTTACCCCGACTTGAATTATGTCATCATGAGCTGGGACGTTGCTTACGAAACAACTCACAAGAATGTAGACTAAGCAAAAACCGAAGTGTGCTGCTGGACACGTGACTGAGATAAGTAAGCTCTATCAAAATACGAACGTGTATGCAACTAAAAAAAAATACATCAAATAAAAATAAAATCAATTACACTGTGACAAAAACAATACAGTTAAAAAAATGTGCTTAATCATCCCATTCATATGTATACTATTAACGCTAAAATTAAATTCAGCATTGTACACAGACTATCATTGCAAAATAAAAGAAACCTTATTTATTCAAGAACTTGAGCCAGCTTTCAACAACAACGTCGGAAGTGAAAAGCTGATGCTTTATTAATCTGTACGAATTTTATATTTTACTGTTAAGTATTTGCTTAATCTATGTTCCAGTCCCCTCACCCTTATTATATATAAATAGCTATTTTAAATTTCAACGGTTACTTTTGAAAATGTATGTAGAGTACATACGAAACGTCAAGTCATAAAATGTACAAATTCAACATGTTTATCACTGCTGTTTGTGTCTTATTTTTGATTAAATTAGCACTAAAATTTACACTTCATAGTTAATTCTCTGTTACGTCATTTGTGTTCATAGTGCTACGCGGCACAACATTCATATGTACCCCGACCTTCTCTGTCCGACCTCGTAGCTCAGTCGGCAGAGTGACGGTAGATCTAATCCGGTGGTCGTGGGTTCGATTCCCACCGAGGTCAAAAAATTTTTTCTTTACCTCGTGTGGTTCCCTGATTCCCTTTACTAGGGCTAACGCCCAGTGGGTTATTCATGGGTTAAATTAGCACTAAAATTTACACTTCATAGTTAATTCTCTGTTACGTCATTTGTGTTCATAGTGCTACGCGGCACAACATTCATATGTACCCTTACTCAATCATAATTATGCTACGTTAGTGTTTGAATACGAACAAAAGAATAATTTAAAGGTAGCCATTTTTGCATTGGGTCTATGGCTAAAACCTTCTCCATGCATGTTATCACCAATTTCATTCCGTGGGATGCCTGTGGCAGGCCATGGTAAGGTTTCGGCTTGGTTTTTTCACGTCGTCGACGCAAAACGGCAAATTTGACTGACAATGAAATCCACGTCGCAGCTGAAACTATTTTTATTTTCAAACATTCTGCGATTCTGCGATTTTGGCAAGGACTAATTTCCAAGCATAATTTCTGCGATTCTGGCAAGGGAGGGAACATTCTGCGATTCTGCGATTCTGCCATTCTGGAAAGGAGAGGAAATAAACAGAGGGTAAGACATTTTAGAAGGTATTTCGACATTGTGTATTGAATTGAACATCATCCGTTCCGTGTTACCCATCGAGCCAACGAGTTCACTATTACTTTCATTGTATCAGTGTATTCACAAATCAAGGAGTCCATCACGGAAAACATCGACACCAAGCAATTAAAACATTGGCTCAAACATTTGTTGGTTTGCAATTGAAGAAATCTAAGCTTCGAGAGTTTTACTCTATCGAACTTTTCGCAGTTCAATCATAATTATGCTACGTGTATGTTTAAAGTTCTGTGTGTTCTATCTTGCTGACACTGAGCCCCGGCATTGAACTTACCTCTTTACCAGAACGCACATATATTACCCTGGTCCCAGAGGTTTTGATTTTTCACCGCATGAGAGAGCTGTGAGAGACCCGCCGGAAGCGGCGAACACGAGTCGCGAAGCGGCGAGAAAGAAAACTTTTCTTTCTCGCCGCTTCGTGACTCGTGTTCACCGCTTCGCGGCTCTCTCACGCGGTGAAAAATCAAGAAAAACCTCTGGGACCAGGGTACACATATATACGTGCGCATGTAAATAGTGTTGGCGATTAGGTTTATTCCATTCGATGTTTATTTTATTTCAGTCACTGTTCCACTGGTAACATTTTAAAAAAACACAAAGGGAAATATTTGTTAGGAAGAATTCCTCATGCTTCTGATGGATCGAAACTTCAGTCCTTTCGCTATCTCGAATAAACATGCACACATTATCAATGGCAATATACCAGTTGCGTTACGGTGCGTTAGGTTTTACTCTCACACAAGTGAGCCTACTTCAGCTACTTCAGTTCTTCTCTCACACAAAAGAGCTTCTAATTATATAACAGACAATCATCATGTTTTGGCAGATTCGTTACGTTCATTGACGGCAGTACAGCATTTCCAATATAATTTTTAGGGTCTTTTAGTCTTCAATAACTAAACCGTTGCGTTTCCTCTGACCATTCATGTCTCATGATTTCCTGGCGGTTCTCAGCGTAAGAGATATGGCCTGAATACAAATTCCATTTTTCACGTTGCAATAATTACTTCTGCTAGTTTTGATGCCATTTCTAAGGACCGTACACATTCTCGTTCCATCTTGTAGATCACCCGGAAAGAGGAAATAGGAGCCGGGGATCGGAAGGAGACTATGCTCGCACAGTAAATTTCGGCCTACGCTATTTTCCACTACAGCACAGTGCCAAAACAAGGAAACAGCGGTCATGTTTGTGTACCAAACCATGCATCCTGTGGGAGTTTAACACCTTAGAATTTTTCAAAACATTTTCCTCGTTTGCATAACGTTCAACACTGTTTATAAAACTCATCAGTTAATTTCCGTTCGAGCCGGAGAAAACCGTATAACATCTCTACAGAAAAAACACACTTGATCGCGAGCCACGTGTGAATCAACCGGCTGTTGTGCACGTGATGAGTGCATACGCTCTATACAATACGCCACAAAGCTCGTAATTCACATGTGGCGAGCGACCACGTGTGATTTTTCTTTAGAGGTGTTATCAGGTTTTGTGTTTTTTCCGGCTCGAACGGTAATTAACTGGTGGTTTTTATAATTATTGTTGAACATTATGCAAACCACGAAAATGTTTTGAAAAAATCTCAGGTGTCCCTATTTATAACCATAAATTCAACCTAAAGAAAGAGTTTATAACTCATGGTCACTTTCGTCAAACCCCCAACATGGAAAATTTGCCCACAATGGTGGTTAATTTTATAAAACCATTCAACTTGAATCTTTGCAGATGTTCATTAAACATATACTGCTCTAGACCAGTCAGCGCTGTGAATAAATGTAACGACGGATGCTGTCCTGAAGCCTTCCAGGCTTCTCAGTGCTCGCGGGGGGGGGGGGGAAGAGGGTTGGGGGTGCCTCCTTGTATGGGCTATATAGGCGCTGATTTTGGCCATTTTGGTCACAAATAGGGTAAGGGTTTTGGGAAGCAGGCCGCACACCCCCACCCAATTTTTTCTTGGAGTACCCCCCGGTCTCAGTGCTGTTGTTCGAGCGAGTCATGCATATTAAATTAACCCGTAAAACTAATCTGTGTGCTGTGGGGTTGCGTTACTGAAAGACTCATTTAACCGGATGCGATCTCTGCTTTTCAGGTATTAGGCATATCCATATTTGTTTTCGTTGTTTGTTTGTTTTTAACGTTCGACTCTTTTAAACTGGCTGTTTAAAACCGGGCCCCGATTAGAGACACCTATCAACTCAAGGTAAGGTTTTAAAATATGAAGTTCGACTTGTAGGGGTGGTGAATGGTAAATGAGAGACTAGAGACTAGAGTTGTTCTTTGCTTATTTTGCTGGAAGACAGCTAGCTTTATGAAGAGAAATCGAGACCGCCAGACGCATATTGAAATTCGGCGAAAATTTTGCGAGACCCATGGTCGGGTTGAAGGAACATTCTCCATCCCTACTTGAAACGCTCCGTCAATTCGCCTTTAGTACATCAAATTATTTAAAAGAGGGCGCCTCCTCATTCAGTGACTAGACAAACAGTATTGACAAGAATATACATTGATGCAGCGATAGTTTTAACTTAGAAACTAACTCGTTTTAACTAAAACACAAAAGTAAATCTTCGTTGCTGACATGTGAAGAGACAAAATATAAGAGAGGCCATCTAGGTAATTTTTGTTGCTATTAAGTGAAGCGATCAAAAAAAAATTAAACCTAAAGCTCCTTTTTACGTAACCCCCATGGAAAGATTACGTAATCAATTTTCCTACTCACGCGCAGTAACTCACGTGCAGTGACTCACGTGCAGTGACTCGCGTGCAGTAAAAACGTGAAAATAATATTTTGAAATAATATCTCTTTCCGTTTCCGCCTTATTTCTACAACATGGCAGAACTCAATTGCCTGAACTTTCGACTTAAAGAAATTGATGATGGCGGGAGTGAAGAGTAAACGAGAAAGATTTTCCTTTTTTTTTCGCTTTGCTTTCAAAAAGAAAAGATAACACTTTCTCTGTGCTGGATGTTTTTTATATGTATATGTGAAAAAAAGATTCTCTTTAAATTGCTGTAAATAATGTAATCGATGCAAGACATGTGAACTGTAAAAAACTATATAGTAAGTAGCTTTAGTGCGTTGCTATACAAAAAAGAAATGTGAAAAATTACACCCTAACGATGATAAGAAGTAACTTTAACTTCGTTCCCAAGGCCTTTTCCTTGGCTTGGGGGCGACCAGGGAAAAAGCCCTTGGAACGAGGCTGACAAAATTTATGTCAGGTCGGCAGTAGACAGATGGTCTTTGAAAACTCAAACAAGCTTCATCAAAAAAAGTGAACTGAAATCCGTTCTTGTCCAGGCTCATTTGAACACAGTGACAGTTGTTTTATGAGGGCTTTCGCACATTTCTGTTATTAGAAGGTTTGAATTTCTTATCAAGGTTTGTTTGTGTGAAATTCATAAGGTCCACGGTTGTTGGAAAATTTGTTTCTGAGCCATTAGCCTATATTATTACCCAAAGCTGATTTATTCTGAGATATATAAATTTCTCTGAAGTATTTTCAGGTATCATGACTAAGTGTTTTAAAAGCAACAAAGGCGAGATCGAGGAAGCCCTGAGGGTACATGAGAAAAATGAATCGAGGTGCCGCGGTCCCGATAGCTGGTGGGCATGGATGGTGTGTGGAGCTTCAGCGATGTCAGTTGCCATTATCTTGGGAATCATCTACAGCTTTGGGTTACTGCTTCCTCCACTGATGGAAACCTTTGACGAAACAAGGCAGACCACAGGTATCACCATAGCCAATCGAAAGTTCGGAAATCGAACTCAATCCGAGGATTGAGATTGAGTTCGGCAATCAAAACAAATCCAGCAAAGAAGCTTGAACGAGTTCGATTTCCGAACCAATCGAACTCAGCGGAGCATATCGAACCGAATCGAACTCGATCCATCATATAGATTGTGCTCGATTACATACAACATACATGAACTTTATTTATACTCGAATTTCAGAGTAGCCTGAAAGGCAAAAAAACAAAAAAAGAGAAAATCTTTTACATACATAAAAATCTACATACATACATACATAAAATAAATCTATATACATGATTAAAAATCTATTTACATACATGAAAAAATGTTAAATATACTGTTAAGTCTAAAAGGAGATTGCTTTCAGTAGTCTTCTAAAACCAGATAAGGTAAACTCACATCTTGTTCGATTATAGTTTCGCAGTAGACTACGAGTAGTCGCTTTTTGCTCCTGAAATCCTTCGCGCGCGGAACGCAGTCAATATTATGCAAATTAGGGAAATAGCTGTAATAAACGCAAGGAATACGCTAGGAAAAGAAAACTGTTGTCACGAAACTCTCTAGAACCTCTAATTTCATTGGATCTTGTTGACACGAAGCTCTATTGTTTTAGGGCTAGGGTCCATTGTTACCATTGTTTGTATATAATTTTCTCAATCAATCCTGTGAGACGTTCCGAAGAGCTTCGTGGCGGCCCAAAGAAAAAGACTGCTCGAAGTCTAGTTTCGCAGCCGAACTCAATCGAACGGCAACATGTGGATTGCGTTCGGTAGGGTTGATCGGTGAATGAATTCGCTTAAACAGAAAATATGTGTTGAAAGAAGGGTTAATTTTCTTAAACACGATCGGCCTTTCGCAACCGACTGTGGATCATCAACAGGCATTAGCCTTGCCGTTTTTGGATATGCTGTTTAATTAGGGTTCACCATATACTTTGGCGATTCTGGTCCTCCAGCGAAGTTTCTTTCATCCCTTCTAGTGTTATCTTCCACTTTGCCTCTAACTGGCCTTTGAATGGGCCAAAAAAGAACTGACATGATAGAAGTCGCGAGTTAAAGTAAAATGTAAACTTGGGCTCTCTTTGTATCGTAGAGGAAAGATCACACAAAAGACTCCAACTAAAAATTTACATAATGGGGAAAATTATTCAGACAAGTGCATCTGCCACCTATTGATTGATTCACGGTTTTCGAGTAGGTGGTCGTAGTTCTCTTCAATGTTTAG
>CM042754.1:22200892-22203392 GCA_022496165.2 Catalaphyllia jardinei | reverse complement strand
CAGCAGTCTTAACTTATTATGTAATTTCAGAATTTACAAGAAACGCAATCCCAATTTGATCTCCAGAAAACACAACAATATCAATGTACTTACTGTTGCTCACAAAAAGTTGTTGTTTTGCAGCATGGATTGGCTCTTTGTACCAGGCCAGTGGTTGTCTTTTCGCTCCTCTTGGTTCGTATTTCAACAAGCGTTTCAGCTACAGGTTCACTGCCATTCTGGGTTCGATTTTGGGAATAATTGGCTTCTTCCTTGCTTCGCTGTCGTCAAAACTCTGGATGATGTACTTAACATATGGTGTTTTGTCAGGCATCGGGCATGTGCTGATTTTCAATTGCTCTTATTTAATTGTTCTGCAGTATTTTGTCAAATGGCGCTCGGTGGCTGTGGGCATTGTAGCATCGGCACCAGCGATCGGCATGTTTGCAATGACTCAATTCACGGAGTTAATACTTTCTAAGTTTGGATGGCAGGGAGTACTTCTAGGATATGGCTTTTGGCATGTTGTAGCGGCTTTGTGTTCAACCGTGTTTGTACCTATGGAGGACACGAAGGGGAAAGGAAACAACGAGAACACGGTTGGAGAAAAAAAGTATCAACAAGAAAGACTAACAAACGATCCCCCTCTTTACAGGAATCATTCCTTCTTGATCATGCTGTCTTCATTTGTTGTTGTTATGTTCGCCTACTTCGTCCCTACTGTGCATATAGTAAGTACATTCAGGTATTTTGTTTTTGATTTAGTATATTTCATGACTTCTCTGCGATTGAGAAAACAAGACTCTCCTAAAAAAACTTGGAGGACATTTGTCATTTCGGACAGCTCTGTTAAACTTTGTACTGAAGTAATAAGAGCAAAAAGAGGTCTGCAAATAATGTTCTCAAACTCATTAATGATTCATCAAGTTAAAACAAAGAAAATCACAACCGTGAAGGAGGTTTGGATACCCGATCTTAATTAGCGTAAATTTTGACGATTTTACTTCTCCGTTGACCCCTTAGTTTTTGTTTCGATTGAGAAGATATATCAAACACTCGAGACAGTGTTTCATTGGCTATCCAAACACCTCGAATTTCGTCAAAAATACTCCGCTGCTCGTCGTGTTTTCAACTCTCTTCTCGGTGTTTGGATATCCCGATAAAACACTGTCCGTTGTGTTTGATATATTACTTCTTCTTGCGTAGAGTAGGTTCAGAGCCACCTTAACTTGTGGCAAATTTAAGCTGGCTCTGAACAAACTCAGAATTTTTTTAAACTTTGCAAAACGTTGCACCTTATCGTGCTTATCACAATTCGGTAATAAAAATGTGGCGGGTCACAGTGTTCGTTTTTTGACGACTCATAAGCGATTAATGATAAATTTAGGATGCCATGTTTAGCAGGTTATTTTGTTGGTATTGTAATATGTTCTATAGGAGGGATGACTGTAACACGTTTAACAATGATATGATATTTGTATGATAGCATTATTGTAGTATCACTTGTTAAATAGTGGTTGTATTCATCCTTCAAAACTGAGTGCAGGAAACTGTTCCAGCTCCCTTAACTTTCAGCTCGCTCTGAAAAACTGTGAATGAACTTGTATTACCACTTTCAGTGTAAGTTACGGAATTATTCAGCCAACTAGCTAAATATCCTAAGGTCCTTTCTTTTCACGAACAGGTCAAACATTGTGAGCAAGCACTAAACATTTCTGAAAGAAAAGCCGCCATGCTTTTCACTTACATGGCCATAGCATCCGTCGCAAGTCGCAACGCATTCTGTAAACTTGGAGACTTTAGATACTTCAAAAGATTCCATCTTTATCAAGCCGGTATGACCGTCAGTGGATTGTGCGTCATTTGCCTTCCATCAGTCAGATCATTCAGCTCTGTTGCAGTCATTTTCATAGTGTTTGGACTCATGGAAGGTGCTTACATGGGACAATTTTCCCTGCTTGTTTTGGAGTGTTGTGGAAAACGTAAAGTCAATCAAGCATTGGGCTACATACCGATTTTTACTGGTGTGAGTACTGGGCTCGGATCTCCAATGGCTGGTGAGATTCAAATACTGACCTATGTAACAATTAAGGGCTACGGGTCAATAGCTATTGACCCGTGGTCCTTGAGGGCGAAGGGTCTAGTTGTTTTAGTATCATCCAACTAGTCGGACAGAAATGACGATAATAAAGTTAGCAAATGCAAGTTGAAGAAATATTTATTTCGGGGAAAAAAGCGAAAGAAAAACCGGCTAATTTCGCTACTCGATGACTATTACTATTAGTTCCTTAGTAGCGTAGCCAATCAAAATGCAGGATTTGCATTAGTCCACTAGTTGGGTGCACGTCGTGTAGTGTTCGTCGGAGAGACACTGTCTGCCCATAGTATCCGTCCCATAGTACCCATCCCATAGCACACGTCTCACAGTACCCGTCCCATAGTACCCGTCCCATAGTACCTGTCCCATAGTACCTGTCCCATAGTACCCGTCCCATAGTACCCGTCCCATAGTACCCGTCCC
>CM042754.1:22197791-22200882 GCA_022496165.2 Catalaphyllia jardinei | reverse complement strand
AGTACCCGTCCCACAGTACCCGTCCCATAGTACCCGTCCCATAGTGCCCGCCCGATAAAAATATGGGGTAGTACGTCGTCAAGTAGAAGCGGGTTGAAAAATAAATAGAATTGAAGGGAGCAGTTTGTCTGTTTTCCTTTTTTAAATTTTACATTTGCCTTTCACGCTTTTCATTAAAAAAATTGAAAATAGTTCAGTACGATTTTTGAACTGATCACGGTAGAAAATTTAGTGGTGAACAATAAAGACAGTGGCTGTAGGTCGCCTACCTAATTATAAATGGTAATGTTATCTCGTTTTTCAGCAGTTTCGTGGGAACGTTAAGAAACTTTATGGATCTATAATTTAGTTACCTAAAAGACTAAGATTATTATAAAGGCAACATTTACGGTTTTTTGACTTCAAAAACTAGAAAGTGTTGAGAAACACTAATATATATGCGCGCACACAGCTGTAAATTACAAATAATAGTTCAGTCCACGTGAGGCTTTTCACTAAGACAAGAAAAATCGATACCAAGAACCGACATTTAAGATACAGTAAATATATAATTTAATAACATTATTCTCGCCAAATTCGTTTGAGGTGATTGTTAATTCGGCCTTCAGGCCTCATCGACTATTTAAACAGTAGAGTGTTTCTGCATGTCGAGGAACTCAGTATGGGCTGATAGTTTCCAAGCCAAAATTTGATGTTCTTAAAACAAATATGCTAGTTTTGAGGATATCAAATTTCCAGTGGGCAACTATCAGACCGATAGTTTCGATAGTTTCGCATAGGTCCTCGCGTCCCGTTCGCACCTGCCCTTTTGACCTTATCACTTCATATCACTTTGCACATATATTTCATTTCTTCTCGGTTATTTATCTTGTTGTATGTAACATGTGTAATGGTCAATAAAGCTGTTTAAAAAAATGACATATACTATCCCTGTACCTGGTCAATTGTACGATCCTTCCCCTGTCATCCCTAGTTTTCAGCGTCTTTTAAATTTAACCGTGTTTTTAGTTATTATTTAAATTTTTTTTTACATGGGCGGTGCCTTTTTTGCATGGGTCCTCGCGTCCCGTTCGCACCTGCCCTTTTGACCTTATCACTTCATATCACTTTGCATATAATTTTATTTCTTCTCGGTTATTTATCTTGTTGCATGTAACATGTGTAATGGTCAATAAAGCTGTTTATGTTTTTTTATTACGCCATAGGTAAGATTTGAAAAAGGCGTCAGACAACAGCCTTTCAATTATTTTTTTTAAGCTTGTTTACTGAAATATCTTCACGGGTAAGTATTATCCGTGCCGGTATTTTCCTCAGACTTGCACCATGGGCGGATAGTATCTCTCCGCCGATGAACACTATCGGTCACGTGATCAATTTAAACCAATAACAATCGGATAAAATTTAATGATGAAATATCACATCTCATAAAAATCGCAGCTCAAAATCTATTAATCGGAATAATTGTTTACTAGTAAAAAGATATTAGACTCGGATAGGTTGCTGTTGTTTTGTTGTCTCAAATAAAAACTGACTTTCTCCACAGGTTTGTTGGCGGACATCCTTGGCTCTTACATCGTCACGTTTTACACTGCGGGCGCAATACTGATAGTGGGAGCTTCGATTACATCACTTATGGCGTTTGTAAAACAACAACCTGAAGATGTTGAAGAAATCTTAGAAACACCATCCTACGGCGAAAAGCTTCTGGTTACCGAGAAAATTACAGTGGTTTGAACGTGGCGTTACTTCGCTATAATCTTTAAACGAGCTAAGCGCGTGGAGTGCTATAAACGAACATTTAACGTTTTTTAATAATTTTTTTGGGATATGCAAGTATTTATCGACTGGTAGATGTTGGATGATGAAAATTGGGAGCAGCTTTTTTTGTTCAGGAAATCAATATAAGTAACTTTTAGAATCCTCTGCTTGCAATTTTTGTCAACCTGTAGAAAAAGGTATAAGGAAACCTCTGCATAAAAACCAAGCCGTGACCTATCAGGTCGGGTCTTATCTCCGCTTTCAGTAGCATGGAGGGACTAGACGTATAAAAGTATCTCTACTCCCCCCCCCCTCCTCCCCGCCCCGCCCCTGGATGGGATGCTAGTCCATAGCAGGGCTATTTCCCAGCATATGGTTTCGTCGGTACTCATTTATTTACTAGCGTTGAGGGAGACACTGTCAGAGTAAAGTATCCTGCTCGAGGACACAACACAATGTCGCCGGCAATTGGCTGAACCTAACCTCGTTCCCAGGGTCTCTCTTCCTGGAGCGAGAGAGAGACCATGGTGTGGTCTGGTCACGTGTGTGGCGGGAGAAAGAGAGACCCTGGGAACCATGTTAGGCTGAACCAGGACCACTCTATCCGGAAGCGCGCGCACTAACCATGAGGCCACGACGCCGGTGAAAAGGCCTTACTCAAATATCTGATCTTAGAAAGTCACTGAAAAATTTGAAACCCAAAATTTAAACAATTAAGTAATCGGCGAAAATATACTAAACCAAAAGCAAGACTTCAAGTCCCAACTTATACACGTCCCAGTCCCTTTTTTTTATCTTTGTAGACCCCAGTAATAAACTGAAACACAAAATAAAGTACTTTGAAATGTCTGGTAGGAGAATGAGGTTAAACGCAGGGGTGTTTTTCTGTCTTTTTCTACCGTTTCAGAAAGCAAAACAAATAAAACAATAAACGAAACAAAAACAGAAACAAACTTTTCCTGGGGAGATAGCATCTCACGCTGACCTGAAGTAAGCAAGTTCTGAAATCAGATGATGTCAACAGTAATTTCCATATAATCATCACGACTAAATCTGGAAACACCCCTGGCCGTATTTAGTAACCTCACACGTACACTAGTACTAACTCGACTGACTCGTGAGTATAAAAAAAGCATCTTATCGCAGAAGCTCTTGACGAGCCCTATTCTTGAGCGTCTGCGTGGGAGGCTAGAGTCTAGCCGGGTGATGATCCGATGATTGTATTTGTCTCAATGCCAGGGATTCACACTTCACGTCTCACATGCACAGCACGTGACGTCTCAAAGCACGCGACAAAATACAAGATATCCTGACCTTATGTGGCTATTACCTA
>CM042754.1:22185291-22192791 GCA_022496165.2 Catalaphyllia jardinei | reverse complement strand
AGAGGGGGTCCATTGACTTTATCCTCCAATTCTACAAACTCAGATTTATCTACTTTTAAACCAAAAGCTTTATTAACACTCGACTGATTAGCTTTTTTTGTCAACTCATTCCTAACGTACGTTGTTCCGGCTTCTGTTTTTAGTAAATCCGTAACGAATTTATTAGTTGAAGCGTCATTGTTATCAAAAGGAGCTGCAAGATTAGTCAACCGTTTATCTTTTAAATGGTAATGTCCATCAGCAGTCAACGAAAAACCGATGCCTTTTTCGCCTCTTTCTCTTATCCCTGCTTTCACTTCTGGTTTTGGTTCTCCATTACTGTAACCCATATATTAGTATAGGTAATCATACGGTTTCGAGTTCAATTTGAAATTAATTTGCACGAGTGAGTTTTTCAAAAAGCTGAAATTGCACGAGCCGCTTCGGCGAGTGCAATTTCGCTTTTTGAAAAACTCACAAGTGCAAATTAATTCCAAATTGAACGAGAAAAACCGTATGATTACTTATTAATAATATAAACATGAAAATTTTGCCTGAAGGATGTTTTGAACTTTACGGACTCTGAACTCTCTTCTCAGTTTTGTGCGCGCGCTTAACCTCTGGTGATTTAATTATCACGCAACCAGGAAAAAATTGCGCCATAATTGCGCCATCCAGGGCGCGCGCTTGATTTGAAAAGAAAAGATTTGATTGGCTATCTGTGAACTTCTTTGTTCATTGACCAATCAGAATGCTTGCTTTATTACCTTTTTTTGCATTCAATTACCTCTTTTCTGCACTGTGTTAAGGAAAAACTGCACTGATCTCAGCCAATCAGAATCGAGTAATTTTTTCATGTATATTATTATAACCATAAATAATATTTTTAATAAGGGTTAACTAGCTCTCAGCAACTCTAACATTTTTTAAATGATTGTTCCTTCACTCTTTTCATATTCTTTGATATCTCAAGCGGCGAATTAAGGCGAGTTAGGGCGAGTGAAGGCGAGTTTAGGTCCCAGAGTAGGCCTCTAGTCAGCCTCCGCTATTTTCGATGACATCGAAATTATTGATATAGCATGGTGAAGTGAACTCTTATTGTTTTACTGTAAGCTGTGTTCCTGAACTGAGGTATGCTTAATTATCTTGAGTAGTTTCACAGCGATTTTTCTTCGTTTCGACAGGCTCCAAAAATATATATAATAGCCAAATTCTCGCATGTAAACAAAAACATTAAAGGTGTGGCTGACTAGGGCCCTTCAAGGACGGAGAAGATTAACATAGATTACAAACAACGAAATGGAAAAAAAATTGGCTAAACTTTTCAAACCGACCTGCTGAGCCACTTGACTCTAATGCAGACTTTTTCTTACTAAAGAGAGTATTGCCATAAAGGATGGGCGTGGGTCTTGTTCTCATTGGCATGCTAACAGGGCAATTTATAAAGTTCGACCACTTAGATAACAAGGGTTGTTTACCATTAACTCAAAAATTCCGGAACGTTCGGTCAGAATGTAAATGGTACGACAATTTTGGCTCGACCGACCGGAAAGTTCTTAAAATAAACGGAACGTCTTGAGAGGTAGTCCAAAATTTCCAACCGAAATTTTCGAGTGGAAAGTGAGCTTACCACTTGCAGTTTTTCACCGCCATCTTGATATTATAAATTGGGGGCTTTGTGAATAGATGGTAAATGTATCTGAAGGGAACTTTATCATCTGGCATTTTTGCTTGTCACTTGCACAAACTGTTCATGAACCGGTTTCTCCGTGTTAATGGTAAACAACCAAGGTAACGTGAATTGTTCAGTATTTACGTTATTGATGGGGTGGGAAGTGATCGGTGGTGGAGACGCAACATCTTTTCATCAACATCATTCCTTTCCCTAGCCTCTTCCGGGCGTTCAGTTAGTCAGGGCGCAGCGTAGAAAACAGCGCGCGAAAAAAAAAGCGCTGTTTTCTGCGCTGCGCCTTGACTAGCTGAACGCCTAGAGGAGGCTATTCATTCCTCACCAAAAAAGCTGATCCGAGGCACTGATTCACTTACCCGTGATTTGGTGTCCTGACTATATTTTTATTTTACGAACGGTGAACAAAAGGTTGGATATTAGCAAACTCATGTTGTTTTCCCCATAGAGAACTGACAACATCATGAGAAACATTCAAGGTCAAGAACATGACTTCACAAGCGGAAATGACCAAGAATGTAAGCCTAAATGGCGTCCTGACAGCTGCTTGTCGTGGTTAGTGTGTGCTGCCTCAACGATGTCAGTCCTTATTGTGACGGGGATCGGTTACAGCTTTGGGTTGATGCTACCTCCTTTGATGGACAAGTTTGCCGGGACAAGGCAAGGGACAGGTAACACAGTTGTCTGTCAAACACCTACTCAGACCGGGCGCTTTTGGACAAAACAACTTGAGGAGGGGGATAAATCTCCCCGCCCCTTAACTTTAATAATATTTAGGTAATTTAAGTGATAACGATGATGAGGTAACAATACCTTCATAATGTTTCCGTTGAGTTTAGCAAAATTCATGAGGGCGATTTACCGGAGATTTTCAATCAAAGTGATTAGATGTTACAAGATTCATGTAAGACCAAAAAAATATATTAATCAAGTCTTGTTGCTTTTGTAAACATTTTGGACAAATTTCATAAATTTATCCACAATATCGGAATTCGAATTTTCACATTCAAAAACTCCGGATACACTCTAATACCTGGTGTGAGCTAAGATTCTGAAAACTTTTTTTTGGTTAAGAGCACCAGCAAAGCAGTATTGCTCATTTTTACGTTTTATTGCTTATGTTTCGTCTTCCTGGCACCAGAGGTTGTTGTCACATGGCATTTTGACCGCGCTATTCTCACTCACTCGCTCCACTTTTGTGAGAAAAATGGAACAACTTCTAAGGCTTGTACTGAAAGAAATTAACTTGTCCATATCTAAACTACAACTTTAATGATGGCTTAAAAGGAATTACAATTCCCTGAGAGTAGCTGGAATACAACATGCCTTGTTCACAGGCGACATCACCTTGCAGTACTTCCCCCGTATTGTACTTGCACTCTGTTATCTTACTTTGATGATTCGAGGCGATTCTACCAAGTTATCGATCCGGTTCGTAGGTTCTACTCTTACTGGCTAAAATCCCCTTGAACAAGCAACTAATTAAGACGAAATCCTATATCAAGTCGAGCAATTTCAACTTAAGTAGACAAAAACGTTGTGCCAGAATACTTTAAGCCATATTGCAGTCCTTTCTACTGAAGATATAAACAGTTGCCTGAAGCAACACCAAAAACAATTTCCCACGGGAAGGCAAGAAAATAAATTTCAAAGTTCAGAGAAACTGTGAAAACACAGGCAAAATCTTTTCAACAGTTTCATTTTACCAGTACTTTAAAGTGTTTCACATGAACTTCTGAAACTCATTGTTAGAACAAGGAAATCACAACCGTGAAGGAGGTTTGGATATCCGGTCTAATAAGCATAGATTTTGATGATTTTTCTTCTCCGTTTACTCCTTAGTTTTTGTTTCGATTGAGAAGATATATCAAACACCCGAGAGAGTGTTTCAAAGGCTATCGTAACACCCCGAATTTCGTCAAAAATACTCCGCTGCGCGTCGTATTTTCAACTCTCTTCTCCCGATGAAACACTGTCTCTCATGTTTGATATATTACTTTAAAATTTGTTTTCGACATTTGGCGTTGTTAGAAATGATTTCTTTTGAGAAGATATTTAAAACAGTGGCAGAGAAGCGGTTTGCAATACGATGTGAATAATCTTCGTATAAAGTTTTTGTCCACTTGCTCCTCGAACTTCTGGTCGATTCCCTCTTAATTTAGATCGTCACGTGGTTATCATCAAACGTCACTCATAAACTTATTTATTTCACGTTTCAGCTTGGATCGGTTCCTTGAACATGGCTTCTGGTTACCTTTTAAGTCCTTTGGGTTCTTATATCATCGATCGTTTCAGCTACAGGTTCGCAGCCATTCTGGGCTCGCTGTCAGGGATAGTCGGTTTCTTACTTGCAACACTGTCTTCCAAACTGTGGATGCTGTACCTAACGTATGGACTGTTGTCTGGCTTCGGATATCGAATGATCTACAACGCTTCTGCGTTAGTAGTTGTGGATTACTTCGTTAAATGGCGGTCATTGGCTGTGGGAATAGTGGCCTCAGCGACCGCCGTTGGAATGCTTGTGATGAGTCAAGTCACCGAAGTCATGTTAAACGCATTTGGATGGCAAGCAACTCTGAGAGGATTTGCCGCTTTGTACTTTGTATGCGGTTTGTTTTCAACAGTGTTTGTACCACTGGACAAATTTAAAGAGGATACAATCTACAACAAGTCAACAAAGAAAAACAGTCAACCAAAGAAAACAGGAAACTTCTCTCTCTATAGGAATCGTTCCTTCTTGGTCCTGTTGTCTTCCTTTATTGTCGTCAATTTTAGTTACTTCATTCCATCAATTCACATAGTAAGTAGTAACCTTAATTATCAAATGTTTTATCTTGGTTTAACAGGCGTTTTTTTTAATCTAAATACAGGGAGGGAGGGTATGATCGCAGGCTAATCTTGGTTTGCCTATTTTTTTTCTTTGTTTTTGTCATTAAAAAACTGCAAAATTTCTTGTTCATTAGATTAAACATTGCAAACAGGAACTTCACATTCCAGCAAACAAAGCCTCCATGCTGTACACGTATTTGGGGATATCATCGTTCTTCAGCCGCCATTTGTTCTGCAAGCTGGGTGACCTAAAATACTTCAACCGATATTACCTTTACCAAGGCGGTATGACTATCATCGGTTTGTGCGTCTTATCCCTGCCCCTGGCAAGATCATTTGGGTCTCTTGTAGCCGTTTTTGCAGTTTTTGGACTCATGGACGGTGCTATGAATGGGCAATTCTCTTTGCTGATTTTGAAATGCGTTGGTGAACACAACCTCAATCAAGCATGGGGCCAGGTGTATTTTTTCCTTGGCTTAAGCATTTGCATTGGACCTCCACTGGCTGGTGAGTTCCAATGAATCCCTTTGGACTCTTACACCCAAAACATATATTTCTTGTAACGGTTTCTCGGCGGTTGGCCACCAGTTATCCTTCATGATCAGTCGCTGACTTTATCTTTCCCTTTGATGGCCGATCGAAGGTTTTTTGCTGCCGAGTTTCGAAGTTTTACTTAAGAAATTTTATGAAGTCTGAATCTCACTGAACTTGCTAATAATATTAATGATTAAAAATAGAACTGTAACCAGGATAAGACATATTAAAATGTAAAAGCGTTCTCTTGTTAAAAAAGGTTAAAAACAATCATAAGCTTTCGGCTATCAGTCTATAGCCTTTAACGAATGAAAAATGTAAGCGCGCGGACGGAATATATACGAAAAGGGGTGCGAAATTGTTTTTTTTTTATAAAAGTGTAATACAAAAAGAAAGGGGTGTGAAAAAGGAGTGAAAAAATAATGTAAAAAAGGAGTCTAATTACAATAAAAAGGAGTATTGCCTAGGCAACGGCGGGGGAACTGTAGGTGTAGGTGACGGTGGCTTCTTATTAAAAATGGTAGAAATAATAGACGATGATACGGGTAGCCGTTAGCTTCTAACGCGGCTCTGACGTGGTTGGTTTCCCGTGTTTTTCCTTCATGGCTGCTAGGGAGGCTAGATGCCCGAAACAAAAGGGTCGAGGCCGTGCTGATTTTGTGTTTTATATCATGATGAGAACTGGTTTCTATGTTTTTCAAATGGGCTGATCCATCTGATACTCACAAGGGTTTTGCATGCCTCCCCTACATCAGCAACCTAACTGAGCCTCTCACGAGATTACTCCGTAAAAATGAAATCCGCGTTGTCAACAAACCATTCAAAACCCTTCAACAAGAATTCCTGTCTCCGAAGTTCAGACAACCATCAGATCTCCAATCCAATGTTGTTTATAAAATCCCATGCAAAGACTGTCCATGGAACTACATGGGAGAAACCGGAAGATGCTTTCAAACCCGAAAAAAGGAACACCAACGAAATTTGAAGAACTATGCAAAGGGCTCAAACGTTGCAAACCATGCGTGGCAAAACAACCACTCCATTGACTATAATCATCTTATATTCAACAAGCGCGAGTGGAATAATTGTTTTATTAAAAACGCCCCCAAAATATAGAAAACTAGACTATAAAAATAAAAAGGCCCAAAAAATCACGTATACGCTCGCCATTTTTGTAGATCATGCAATAATGGCTCATATACCATGATGGCTAAACCAATGAAAACTCTAGAATTGCATTACCCAATGATCCAGTTTTTAATAAAGACTGATAACCGAAAGCTTATAATTGTTTTTTACCTTTTTTTAACCAGAGAACGCTTTTACATTTTAATAATAATGATGATGATTCTGTTGTTGTCTTCCATTCTAACACAGCAATTTTACAAAACAGATGATGCGAGATAAGTTTTGTGTTCTTATATTAAAAGTACTAAGTATAAACGTTTTCAAACTTCAAACACAGCTATTGTAATGTATTTACAAATGGCGAACAGGGGAAATTTTTCATAATTTAGAATAGCTGGGAAATACATTGCTATAATAATATTATGTTCTACAATGAACTCTTGATCTAATAAAAAGCTTGATCTAATAAAAAACTTGATCTCTAATAAAAAGCTTGCTTCGCCTGGAAACCAGTGCATTTTGAATTTCAGAGCTATGATGGTGCGTGACATAAAGCTACGAACGCGTTTGTCGAAAAATATATTCTGTGAAATACCAGGTGAGATTTCGCGCGTAAACATCTTCAAACGTAAAAACATGTTATTTCACACGTGAAAATAGCATGATATTTTCACGTGATATTCACGTGATATTTTCAGAAGTGAAAAGATCACCATTGCTATGGTTACATAATCCCTCAAAAATTCTTAGATATGTTTCCGTATGATCGAAGCATCATCGAATCTTCCTCGGAAATGTTCAGTAATCTTCGGAAAACCTCTGTAATCTTCGGAAATCTTTCGGAAAATGTTCGTAACCGATTGTCCGGCTTTCGGAAAACTTTTGGAGAATCTTCGGAATTCTTTTGAAAATTGTCAAAAAGGTCGTCATTAGTATGTTTGTATCATAAACAGAATAATACCTGGCTGCTTGTAGATTTGGAATTTCTCTTCTCGTGTTCAACTTGGTCTCTCACGAGTTGAACCGACTCGAAGATGAATTTCACCCCATGTATTATCCTCTATTTCTCGTAATTTTTAGCCTATTCAGAAGTCAAACTATTAGGAAAAGTGCTTATGCAAATGATTGCTCGTACAGTTCAGATAATCAGTCGCCTAGATAGCCAAAGTAAGTTACAGATGTTTACACTATTTTCCGGCCGCCATGTTATCAGGGGACTTCAGATTTGAGTACGACTACGAAATCGACTACGACAACGACTTTTCAATTCTAGTTTGCAGGCTTCACATTATCACAATAATAATAATAATAATAATAATAATAATAATAATAATAATAATAAT
>CM042754.1:22167269-22185281 GCA_022496165.2 Catalaphyllia jardinei | reverse complement strand
ATAATAATAATAATAATAATAATAATAATAATAATAATAATAATAATGCAGTATTAAAAAAAATTATTAAAAATGATAATGACCCATCGGAGTAACTTGTTAGATAATGCTGGAGGCTGTTGTCAACCACATCAAATTTAATTCGGTCTTTTAAATATCAGTTGCAACGTTTTGTCAACCGTTTGACTACAGAGCTATAACCGACGCGACAGCTTTATCGGTGTACTAAAACAATGACCCCGCAGCCATGTTGGTTTATGTAAACACTTTCGTTTGTTCCAATATGATTTGGATAGCTGCTGGCCGCATCATAGGGTAACATTCACTTCTGTACCTTTGTCTGTATTTTGTATATATTTCAATGGAGTAATTTTAGTTGTTGTACAAATATTATCAATCCAACTTTGTCAAGCCGATACTCGCACAAAAGTTTATAACCAGAGAATTGACAGAAAACCTGTCAAAGCTGTCAATCACAAACTGTGTCCCTTCTTATTGACAGGTCTGATGACCGACAAGCTTGGTTCGTACACCGTCACGTTTTACACAGCAGGCGTAATTCTGATAGTAGGAGCCTCGATAACATCATTTATGGCATGTGTAAAACAACAACCTGAAGATGCTGAAGAAATCGTAGAAACGCCGTATTACGGCGAAAAGCTTCTGGTTACCGAAAAAGTTACAGCGGTTTAAGCTCGGATATACGTTAATCACAAGTTTTAACTGAAGAAGGGACTGACCGAGTAATCGACGATCGCGAGTACTCTTAACCATAACTTATTTGAATTAATATGTACTTTCCGTTTCACATGGAGATCTCCTCCCATTATACAACGACTATTTTCTCTAGGTTGTCAAGACTTGACGCAAGCGGAAATGTAATATAAGCTGGAAATAGACTGGGACATGGTTACCTGGGAACTTGGGGGATTGGTCATGTTTTTTTTGGGAATGTTATTCCGAAGATCCTTACGTTTAGTAGTGATAGGCCAAAAGAAAAAAAAAACTTTGATTTTACAGACAAAACAAAGTTAATAATGGCATTCACGTTAATGAGGGATTGGTGTTTTGGTATGTTCTGCTAAAAAAGCCACTGTTGATAAAAATAATTCCTTACATAGTTTTAGTTGACTTATCTTTAATTATGTTCTTTAATGTTATTGTCCTTTTGTAGTATTGGTGAGCTTTTTCATCTGGGGCACCTACTAATAAACTATTTAGGTGTCCCAAACTGCTCAAAATTAAACTTGTATTAAAACTGTTTGTCTTCCTTTATCTCCTTCTCTTTCTTTCTCTCTTTCTTTCTTTCTTTCTTTCTTTCTCTCTTTCTTCCTTTCTTTCTTTCTTCCTTTCTTTCTTTCTTCCTTTCTCTCTTTCTTTCTCTCTTTCTTTCTCTCTCTAGATTGTTACCTGCGTATTTGCTACCCTTTCTCCTTTTCGTTTTTTTAATACTTCAACAAACTTTAAAGTGTGTTTTGTTGATGTACAGCTTAACTTTACACTTCGTTTTTCACAGCATAACTGAAATGCACCGAATGTTACGAATTGTGAAGGAAATATCGCGCGTTTTGTCCGGCTAACGTAGCAAATACGCAGTCGTAGGTACAAAGACCCAAAAAAAACACTAAATTTTCGATTTTTGCAGATTCCGAAGGTCACTTACGGATAAATAGTTTCCACCCAAGTCCCCGCCAATCTGAAATATTTTTTAATTCTTTCACAGGTCAATTTTTGCAAAAATCCTGTCTTAGGCTACGAAGTAAACTCGACCTTAAAGTTGAAGATTTTTTTGAAGGTACTCGAATCTTTTTTTTCGTCATAAAACTCCTTCTTTTCTTTTTAACAAATTATTTTTTCTTCCTGTGGTTTGCGCTTTAAAAGACAAACCACCTCCATCTTCGACTAATTCCATTTAGGACTTTTTTCACGATTTATTTAGGGAAACGTATTTCGTAGCAAATACGCACTTTGGTAGCAAATACGCACTTCCAGGTTTTGGTGGCGAAGCGTTATTTTTTTGGATTAATACGATAAATTGATGACATTTAAACTCATAAGAGGATAGATCTGACAAGTAATATGCCCTGAACGAACAAAAAAATTATCTTTTTCTCATTTTGTTATATTTAGTATCATATTAAACCTTTTTTCTTTTTTTTTTTGTAAGCTAAACGTAAGGTGATTCCGTAGGAAAAGAACCCGCCATAGATTTCCGATGAAACTTGGTATGTTGTTGTTACAAGACAAGGAGATATTAAAAATGTAATAAAAAGAGGGGGTCGCCGTACTTGTTTTCATGCCTCAATGCTGACAAATAGGTTATTAAGGTGACTTTTGGTGATCTCCATGCATAAGAAATAAGCGCGATTATATTCCAATGCGGTGTGCTATATCATACAGAGTTTGACTTTCTTTTTATTGTTTATTCATCTACGTCCCAGCAAAAATGTTTTCAAATACCCTGCATTATTAACTAATATTTTTATCCTTTAAAGGAAACATAACTTGGACTGTTACGTCATCTCTATCTGTAGCATTTATTTCATTTGCCAAAAAAGTAGCCATAGATTTTTGTCAATTTTTTTCTTAGTTATTGCGCATATTGTTCTCATTGAATTTATATAAAAAAGTGGGGTCACCTTGCTCGTTTAAGAGAAAAGAAGCATATATCTCGCTATCGAGCTTAGTTTGAGGTAAATCTCTTACGTTTTGAACGCGCACGCGCTCATGTACGCGCGCAAATGATGAAAAAATCGTGCACAGTAGGGATGCGAAATGCAAAACGTACAGGCGTTGTTTCATAAAGTCTTCGGTCGTTTATGTTCTGTTTGCTATATTTAGTTAATTATTTACAGTGTCCCCAATTAGTACTACAGTGCTAAATACACTCGACACTTAAATAAAGTTAATATTTATTATTATCACACGTATGTGGCTAAAAGACAGAGAAGGCGCAGCCCGCGCACTGTTTACACATACAGGGTTCATTTTTAACCGCATAGCTTTCGAAGAAGTTACGCATTTCGTTTTGACACATCGCCGATCGAGACCACTTCTGAAACCGGCCCATTTTCAACACGTTGTCAAACGAGGAGCGTTTTCAAAATGATTCGGTTCCGTTCGCTGTTTAAACGAGGAAACAGCTTCGTTTTGAAAACGGTTTGACGCACCAAGTTAGGTTCTTGATCGATTGCTTAATGAGGTACTACCTCATTTTCTCGTTCATTCTTAAGGAATACTTGAGCTACAAGATCTACACCTGAAACATAATAATTTGTTTTTAGATTTGTCCACATGTCCATAGTTATAGTTACTATAGTTATAGCTTATAGTTACAACTTTAACTTACAGACTTTCGCGCCCAAAATTTCCCATGTACAGATTTTTCTTAAAACTTTGACTGCAGGTAGAAAATGATAAGATTAGATTAAAAAGGAAAAAATTCCAGGGTTGCCAAACTGGTGTTGAAGATAAGGCGTATCGCAGACCATAGCATTTCTTGGATTTCCAGTTACTCGAGAGGATTCTGGCCGGATTCATTACTATCGGCATATATTTAAGTCGAAAAATCGTATCTAAGTTATGTGTGTTTAACACAGCATATATAGGCCTCTTTGATAGATCTTTGCTACATTTGTAATTAAATCGGGTAGAGTTAGTAGCCATAAAAACTGCAACTTCTAATTCACGCACACCTGTATCCATACACCAATTCGACCCTGTTTGAATAGTATATGAGAAATAATCAAAACTTCCCAATTACAGATTTTTTTTAGTATAATGAAAAGAATCAGAAAAGAAAGTGATCTGCCGTAAAAACAGTTGGGGTCACCAAGTTAACACAAAGGTCATCAGCTCTATATTTTGTTGAGTTTTGACTGGGTGCGCGCGCTTGAAATACATGACGTGGCACCCGCGTGCCTAATGAATAGCGTGCGCACTAGAGATGCCCAGACGCGAACGTCCTGAAACTAAGAATTTGTTTATGCTTGACGTGCGTATATCGAGTTATGGATGCACGCGGGAAGTTTGGAGAGCACGAAGGAAGCGTAAGAGTCGCTCGAGGCGCAATAGGAATAAGATAAGACTAGCGTGCGCGCTATGTTATAAGCGTATTTGTCAGTTGCGCCGGTGGGCACTACATTTGTCGCACTTGAAAGAAAAGAAAAGAAAAGCAAAGCAAAGCACATCATTCATTATAAAGGACACTTCAGTAAATTTAATGAAATTTCCCCTAAAAGAAGTTAAAAAAAGTAAGTTGAGAGATCAACACTCTGTGTTCTTCAACAAAAGCAGACATTCTTTTGCTAAATTTTGTTTGACAATATCTCCTTGCGCAACGTACGAATTACAGCATGACAGTCAACAAAAGCGCCAAAAATACAAAAAAACGGGAATAGTATTAATTTTATAGGGACGCGTGGAACAACTACAGTTTCCGTTCCTGACAACGGCTCCAGTGAATAAGGAGAGGAGAAATTAAATGACCAGATATATGTATATATCTTTTTTAATTCTGCCAGTTAAATTAAACGTTTGTAACTATCAAGTAAATACTAAAAAGTTATCGTTTTCAACTATATAAATATATCACAAAATTGATGTCTTACACCCGAAGAAAATAAATGGAAAGTGATGTGTTTAATGTAACAGGTAAAGTCGTGTTTTCTCAGACAGAGAAATTCTTCGATGTGAATAAGGAGAGGGGAATGATCATGATTCACTAGGTACTAAAAGTCAACTATTACTTTTTCAGTGATTAAAAGTTGTGTGAAAAATAAGGTGCGCGTTCATTTATGACATTTTCAGCAAAAGAAGAGAATATTCTGGCCTTACGATTGTGTTAAAGTTACACTCGTTATTTAGTTTCGTTTTAAGAACTGTAAAGTACGTTTCGTTAATCGTGTAGACAGTCTAATGCGCACTCACTGAACGACGTTGTCAGTTATTGTGGCTATAGAAAGGACTTTTAAATTCACAAATTCACTGTACGTGTACAACCGAAGTGATCTACGACGCATGCATATTTAACTGCGTACGCCTTTACTCTAGTTCTGCATTTTATAGTTTATTTTTATCTATTGCTTAAGGTTACACTCATTATTAATTTTTGGTATAATGTGATGATCAACAGTTGTGTGGGAGATATGGTGAGCTTTTATTAACGTCGTTCTCAGAGAACTAAAAAGGTCTTTAAACTCAATGTTAACAATTGGAATAATGGTCAATTAATGCCGAATTAACCAACATTGTAGGCCTTTCTTCTAGTTGCCAAGAACATAGTTTTGGATCAATTACGCCTTCTTACTGATAACATCATTATTAAAACCGTCATTTAGCTGCGTTAAACCTGCCTGCTCGCAGCTTGTTTGAGCCAGTCCTCAGTAAGTACGTATCGCCGTCTGTGGATTATGTTCAAAGATTTTGAGCACATATATTTTCATCTCGATCACGTTCGATTTCCAGTTAATTCCGCCACATTAGCTTTCTTTGTGGCATATTTGTACGAAAAAGGTTATTCACCTACCACCGTTTTGACATATATCTCAGCAATCGGCTATGTTCATAAGCTGGCGGGTTGTCCAGACCCCTCGAAATCGGATCGTGTACAACTCATTTTGAGAGGCTATTCTAAAATACGTCCGGCCGGCGTCGACACTAGATTGCCGGTTACGTTACCCTTGCTAGAGAGAATAATAGCAGCCTTAGACCTAAACCAACCTTCAAGATTCCAAAGGAAATTGGCTCAAGCTATGTGTTCCTTAGCCTTTTTTGCAGCTTTAAGAGTAGGTGAAATTACTACCCGTCCCGGTCTATCTCAAAGTAATTTAATTCAAATTCATCAAGTGACTTTTATGAACGACCAAAACGGGAACATGAACCCAGTGAAATTGTCATTTACTCACTACAAGCATAGCGATCCTTTGCGCCCAGTGGACTTACTCGTCTACCGGAAAAAACCAGTTTGCCCCATATCGCGTCTGCTGGAATATTTAGCACTGCGAGGCTGCTCTTCTGGTCCTTTATTTTGTTGGCCGGACAACACTCCAGTAAACAGAGAGTATTTCATACGCTCACTTAAAGGGGCATTACAGTTTTGTGATCTAGACCACACACGGTATAAATCACACGGCTTTCGTATAGGTGCGGCTTCGTGGGCAGCCGCCAACGGCATGTCGGACGTGCAAATTAGGTTGTTTGGTCGATGGAAGTCTAATGCCTTCCAACGTTACATTAGAACGCCCACCATCGGAAAACTAACATGAAAAACTCAGCGCCTGTCGATTAAGGTCAATTTCTGGGTGCCCAAAGGGTCCGTTAGTACAACAAGCTATATTCATTTGACAAGTTTCTGTATACGCCAAGGTATATGCAGGAGCTATACCTCTCGTAACAGTATCTAGTCATATATATATGAGGGTATATGCAGGGGCTATACCTCTCGTCATATTAGATAGTGGTATATACGAGGTATATGCAGGGGCTATATCTCTCGTAATAGCAAATAATATAGCTATATTCATTTGATCAGTTTCTCTATACGCCGAGGTACAGGCAGGAGCTATACCTCTCGTAATATCATTTAGTAATATTAGTAAGATTACGCTGGGGTATACGCAGAGGCCATACTTTCAGCTATATATGCGACTGTTACAGTTACAGTCGCATAGACCAGTCAGTAAGTACAGCATTTCCTTGATCGGTATTCAACCGGTTACACCGTTGTAGTATTAAGTATCCCACGCGCTGTCCAGAAGTGTATTATCGCCTCGGACATAGCGTGATAGTTGTCGGCTAATCTTCTTATCTTGCGGAGACTGCGGTCAAGGCTTCCCCATATCTAAATTGTTGCTGTATAATCGATGTTTTGCTCTCTCTCTGCTCGTTTCTGTTGGTTTCGGGTGGGGGCGTCCGCGTCACGCTTGCTTCGTGCTCGGACTCTGGCGGGTATCCCTTTACCTTTGCTGGGAACAGTGTCGTACAGATTTAAACACTGTTCGTTTTGGTTAGATGTGTTACCAATAATAAACGGCCACTTGTGTGACCAAAATATGCCAGAGTCTGTCACTTCATTTAGTTCCCCAGCAAACGGAGCTCAACCGACGCAACGAGTGAGAGCTGGACATGTCTTGTAGAAATAATGGGGCATAAAACCGTCATTTAGCTGCGTTTGGTTCTATTAAGTGTAAAGTATGTTTTAATAATAGGCAATCGTGCAGAAGACAACATGCGCAATCATTGACTACGCTGTCAGGTAACAATTAAAAATCGTCTCTCACTCTCTGTTAATGATTTCCCAATCAAAACAGGAGAAGCCTACAATATATAGGTTATTTAACTGAACACGCTTTTGCTCTTAACACTATTTAAAGGGATACGCTGTAGCGTGTTTCAGTGATCAACAATGGTGCAGATCTGATGCACACTCATCAATTGTGCTATGTTGCGCTATGTTGTGCCATGTTGTCCCTTGTTGTACATTTTTATACTATGTTATGCTACGTTGCGCTATGTTGTACAATGTTATGCTACGTTGCGCTATGTTGTACAATGTTATGCTACGTTGCGCTATGTTGTACTATGTTATGCTACGTTGCGCTATGTTGTACAATGTTATGCTACGTTGCGCTATGTTGTACTATCTTATAATACGTTGCGCTATGTTGTACTATGTTATGATACGTTGCGCTATGTTGTACTATGTTATGATACGTTGCGCTATGTTGTACTATGTTATGCTACTTCGTGCTATGTTGTACTATGTTATGCTACTTTGTGCTATGTTGTACTATGTTATACCATGCTGCGCTATGTTCTGCCAGTTTGTGCGATGCTGTGCTATGTTATGCCTTGTTTCCCTAAGTTATGTTATTTTGGGCTATGCTGTGCTGTGTTTTGAAATTGTTTGCTAGGTTGTGCTATGTTGTGCTATGCCGAGAACATCACTATTAAAACTGTCATTTAGCTGCGTTTGGTTCTAGTAAGTGTAAAGTACTTTTTAATGATAGACAATCGTGTGGAAGATAACATGCAAAAGCTTAACGACGTTGTCAGGTAACAATTAAAAATCGCCTCTCACTTTCTGTTAATGTTTTCCCAATCAAAGCAGAAGTAGCCTGCAATATATGGGCTATTTAACTGTACACGCCTCTGCTCTTAACGCTATCTAAAAAGGGTTACACTCTAGCGTGTTTTAGTGATCAACAATGGTGTAGATCGGATGCGCATTCATCGATGATACTGTTAAGTAACTAGAAAAAGGACTTTTAACTCACTGTTAAAGATAAGCCGATAAAACAGAACATAGTTATGAACTATAAACAACTAACAGAGCCAAAAAAGAAAGAACTGATTGTTTCGTCCCAGAATCCGAATGATTAATGCCAAGTATTTAGCGGCTAAAAGTACTCATGCAGCTTTGGCGTAAAATTTTTCATCCAAACATCTGATCATTACAGATCACAAATATGGAGCATATAACTCAAACCTCCAGTGAAAACACGACAGTACAAGTAGGTTAAATAAGATCCAGTTGAAAACTAAAGAAGGTAAAAGATACTACAAACCTCTTTATGCAGCCCGCAGAAGAATCCACGTGCACCTTTCCTGCTTACGTGGCTCACATAATGTCATGTAACGCGGACTTATGACATATAATAATGCGACACATAGGTGGCTATTGACTTCAACCAGATAAGTAGCCTAAAGTGGTTTACCGTTAAAGAGATGAATCTTCCTTAAACAACAGTGGAGACTTTCAGTTAAAAAAGGGCCAGTTTATCCGTCAAATTGACAACAAATCAAATGATTCATACAACACAAAAACATCACGATAGAACTTGCACTACACAAAAGTTAGTGATTCGATGAGCGGCAAAAGTAAAGAATAGGCAACAGAGAAAGTGCTGACAATTATATATATATATATAAATATATAAAAAAGTTGAAAATGCATGTATATTCTGTAAAAAGACTGTTAAGTTATATTTCCTCGCTTAAGACATACATTGCTTCGTGAAGGAAGTATTCGATATCAGTAGCGAAATTGCGTTTCTGATATGACCAGCGGAAGCACCATACTCATTTCTGTTGTAAAAACTGACCTTTAATTTTTCCTGTGGTGAAAATAGGCATTTGTGATAGAAAATACTCACTGTGAGTATTTGCTACGGTAGCAAATACGCGCTGTGAGTATTTGTTACGGTAGCAAATACGCATTCGTAGTAGCAAATACGCACTGTGAGTATTCGCTACGGTAGCAAATACGCATTCGTGGTAGCAAATACGCATTCGTGGTAGCAAATACGCATTCCGGGTAGCAAATACGCATTCGTGGTAGCAAATACGCACAGTGAGTATTTGCTACGGTAGCAAATACGCATTCGTGGTAGCAAATACGCACAGTGAGTATTTGCTACGGTAGCAAATACGCATTGAGTATTTGCTACGGTAGCAAATACGCAGTTATGGTAGCAAATACGCAGAGCAATCTAACTCTCTCTCTCTCTCTCTCTCCCTCTCTCTCTCTCTCTCTCTCTCTCTCTCTCTCTCTCTCTCTCTCTCTCTCTCCCTCTCTCTCTCTCTCTCTCTTTCTCTCTTTCTTTCTTTCTTTCTTTCTTTCTTTCTTTCTTTCTTTCTTCCTTTCTTCCTTTCTTTCTTTCTTCCTTCCTTCCTTTCTTTCTTTCTTTCTTTCTTTCTTTCTTTCTTTAACAGTATTCAGTTGTGCCGTGGGGTTGCTGTTTTCTTTCCTTTCTATAGAAAAAATTTTAAAAAACTTAGTAACCTTGGTTTGACGCGGAAGTATCCGTTCTGAGGAGCGTACGTTTCAGAGTTTTTTTTCACATTTCAAACATTTTAATTTTGAGTCATTTCCAATCTATATGGTCTGACAGAAAGAAGTATCAACGAATTCTGGTTTGATTGGTTTTCATTGGCTTACAGCCAATTATCGCATTAGTTTTAATGCTCTATCAGAGGAAATTATGGCAGAGGCAATTTACCAATCAGGAGCGTGTATTTTCTTTCAAGTCGATTTGGAAGGAATCATCGCTCGATGAAGAGGATTTCTTTGTTGGGGCGGACCCAGGGGTGGCTCGTTTCTGACGAGATCCTTTGTGGGCAAACAACGCTGACAAAATATTTTATCTTCTGAAAAAAAAAAGACTAACTTGAAAAGAGCTGAATTAATATGATGGACGAGAGTCTTTTTCTGGTTTAAATGCCTCCCTTACTCTAATATCCGTTTAATTTAATTGCTTCCTTTTTTATTTGCCTATTTGGTAAAATAACACATGATTCATGCTCCTTGTCAAATTCTAAGTGTTGCCAAAAGTGACGGTTTTTCTATCGACAGATAACACAGGTTAGATGCCGTAACGTAGGCCAAGAGCTCAACCTCTTTGTTTATCATATATGCATTCAGTGAGTTGTGTAATTTTCTCACAAAAATTTCGACTGCCAGCGGCCCACGAAAGCCCAAGGAAATTCACTTTTCTTAAAGGAGTCAGTGTTTAATTTCATGTCTGTCAGAACTTTGTCGCTAGCACATACGTTATCAGGGTGGTAAGCATTTTTGTAGATACCTAAGCGCGGCCTTTGTATAAATAGCTCAGAACAGAGATGACTTCAAAGATATTAAACAACCAGCAATCATCCCTCAAAACCCTGGAAACAACATTTCCGGTAACCTCCGACCGGTAACCTTAGTCACAGTTAGAGAATGGGTCACAGTTAGAAAAGTGGGTCACAGTTAGGAAATGGGTCACAGTTAGAAAAATGGGTCACAGTCACAAAAACGGGTCACAGTTAGAAAAATAGGTCATAGTTAGAAAAATGTGTCACAGTTAGAAACCGGGTCACAGTTAGAAAACAGGTCATAGTTAGAAAAAATGTGTCACAGTTAGAAGAACAGGTCACAGTTTGAAAAATGGGTCACAGTTAGAAAAACTGGTCATAGTTAGAAAAATGTATCACAGTTAGAAAAACGGGTCATAGTTATAAAAATGTGTCACAGTGAGTAAAGTGGCTAAGACTCACTTAGAAAAATGGCTATGACTCACTTAGAAAAATGTGTCACAGAAAAATATGTCACGCTTAAAAAAATGGCTATGACTCACTTAGAAAAATGGGTCACAGTTACAAAAATGTGTCACAGGTAAAAAATGTGTCACACTTAGTAAAGTGGCTAAAACTCACTTAGAAAAATGTGTCACAGGTAAAAAAATGTGTCACACTTAGAAAAGTGGCCAGGACTAACTTAAAAAATGTGTCACAGTTCGAAAAATGGCTAAGACTCAGAAAAATGTGTCACAGTTGGAAACATGTGTCACAGTTAGAAAAAATGGGTCACAGAAAAATGAGTGGCATTCAGAAAAAATGTGTCACAGTTAGAAAAATGTGTCACAGCAAAGATGGGTCACAGAAAAATGGGTCACAGTTAGAAAAATGTGTGACATTTAGAAAAATGTGTGACACTTAGAAAAATGGGTCACACTTAGAAAAATCAGTCACAGTTAAAAAATGGGCAGTCGATGACTGCATGTAGCTTACTGCCACGGCCTGATGTTACCTACAAGGGCGTATTTAACCGCCGTGAAACAACTACACTAGAAACCTGACTCGCACGATGCGACTAGTCGCAGGGACCAGTCGCATCGTGTGAACTGCTTCAAAATCTAGTCGCAGGGACCAACTTTAGTCCTGGCGACTAGTCCCACGAATTCAAACCAGCTTGAATTCGTGGGACTAGTCGCAAGAACCAAATTTTGGTCCCTGGGACTAGATTTTGTGGCAAAAATGGCCAGTTCACACTATGCGACCAGTCCCTGCGACTTGTTGCAGGGACTAGTGGCAGGGACTAGTCCCATCGTGTGTGTCGACTTTTACGGTGGCTTGCATCATAGCTTTGAGAGCACATGACAAATCGAAAGATTTCTCGTCTGATCACGTGCTAATTCCAAGTAACAGCCGACGAGGTTCCAAAACAAAAAATAGGCAGTCTATGGCTACATGTGCCTAGTAATATGAAAACTAGTATCATCTGCAATGACTACATGATACAATAAATACCATCGATTGCATCTACCTGTGAACACACGTGCGCAAAATATGTTTTCACGTGACGTCAAACGTCTGAGTTTCAGGTGTCAAACTTTGAAGTTTTCCGGCCCAGAAATGTGAACTTTTACTTCTCGGCAACTTAAAAGTTTGACACCTAAAACTCAGAAGTCTGACGTCACGTGAAAACATATTTTGCGCCCATGAGTTCACGGGTAGATGCAATCGACGGTAAGTATCAACTGTGACAATTCATCGGTTGGTCCCAAGTGTTGACGGATGGGTGACAAAAAAATTCTAAACTACTTGAAAAAGGTCATTTCAACGACCTTTCAAACGAATATAAATTTACATATTGCCGAGATGAGTTTCTAGTGAAAAACGGGTTTTTTGACGAGCGCTGTGGTTTGAATTTTTTTCCCGCGAAAATGCCCCGATGCAGTGGAATTAAATCTTAAACATTCAAAACTTACCAACGTCGTTGAACAAACGCGCAACGTGAGCCCATGGACCGATCGTAGCAAAATTTTTATTTTTTTTTTTTATTTTTTTTTTGATAAACAATACTATACTTTACTTACAAAACAAGACTTACAATACTTGCAATGAGAGATACTTACGCTACTAGCTTACAATACGAATTACATACGTTACGAATACAGTACAAATTACATACGCTGCAAAATCCAAAATAAAAATAGAAGGGGGGCGAGGATTTATGGTAAATGTAAACTGTACTCTTCACTCAAAGATATTTTCTCTGTTGATTCACTGGAATTTAGCTTTACATGTTTTAAATATTGAAGGCAGGAAAAAAAGGATGAGAATGCCTGGTAGGAAGGAAAGTGTAAAAGGAGCGAGAGACTTCGAACTGGTAAAATATTACTAAAGAGAGAAAGGTTCAATTTCTTCCTTATATTGTTTTAAAAAGGGCTTAAAATTTTCAATAGTTGGAATATTTCCTTTGCTTCTGCATAGCCAAATTTAGAATCTCGCAAGGAACAGAACAAAGTTAATTGCAGCTTTGTTTTTGGAAGTATCGGGCATCAGACCCAAGACAACAAGATTGCTAAGAAGATAGTCGTTGGATAAAAAGTCACGATCCTTTAGACAAGCAACGAGGTGTTTCCAGAAAAGTTTTATTTTGCTGCAGAACCAGAAAAGATGCGTGAAATTTTCAGTTTCTTCATGGCAAAATGTACACGTAATGTCATCTTTGTATCCCATTTTGACTAGAGATACGTTTGTTGCCAAAGTTTGATGAAGGAATCTAAATTGAAATTCAATCAGTTTGGTGCTTTGTGTACATTTAAAAGCAGTCATGTATGCGTTATGCCAGATTAAATCACGAGCTTCTGGGAAAACCTTGTTCCGTTTCTCCTGGCTGGAAATTTTATATTTACAATTTACTTCCACCCGTTTTTGATAAGCTCGACTGCTGGGTTTTTTCGATTTTAAAAAGGCGGTTGTGAAAGACTCTTGTTCTTTACAATCCAGTGGTACACTTAGTGGTTTTTGATTTTTCCAGAGTTCTCGAAGGGTAGATGTCATTCCGTAGAGTGTCAAAGGGCAAACCTTGGTATGATATTTGCTTTCAAATTCTGTTGGTGACAAGAAAGTTCTTGGTTGTTCCTTAACGATTTGATTCACATGAGAAATGCCCATTTGATACCAAATTTTATAGAAAACTGGTTTGTCCGTAACTCTAATCAAAGAATTATGCCATAGGCTTTGTGTGCGAAAGGATTCTACCGTTTCTATCGAACTTTGATAGTTTAATTCAGACCATGTCTCTAGAATCTCTTTCAGAAAGGGGCTAAGATCGTTAGCAAGCTTCTGCGCTACAAGGTCGCACAGAGAAAGTCGGGGACGATTTAGATGGTGAATGCGCGACCTTGTAGCTCAGTCGGCAGAGTAACGGTACATCTAATCCGGAGGTCGTGGGTTCGATTCCACCGAGGTCAAAATATTTTTTCTTTGCCTCGTGTGGTTCCCTGTTTCCCTTTACTAGGGCTAACGCCCAGTGGGTTATTCATGGGTTTAAGTAGCACTTTAATTTACACTTCAGAGTTAATTCTCTGTTTCACAAAAAGAAGTTAGATCGGGAAATATCGGTCAAAATCGACAGAGTTCGTTGTGGGCTCGGATTCTATTGTTACACTCACTCACTCAGACGGATAGCATAGTAGCTTACGCCTCTTTGGGCAGTAAGCTAAGACTCACTTAGCAAAATATGAAAAATGGATGGCGGCCCTGGTTTGCACAAAAAACAGGCTGCCTTTATGTCGAGCTTAAGATCAGTTTTAAGGTCAGCAAGCTACAGCACAAAGACGAAGCTTAGAATCTATCAGAGCTGCCTGTTGTCAACTCTTCTTTATGGCTCGGAATGCTAGCGAATGACAGAGCACGACCTTTCAAGACTAGCGTCTTTCCACACAGCCAGCTTCAGGAAGATTCTGAGAATCTTCTGGCCCCGGAAAATATCTAATGATGAGGGTCTGAAGCAAACCAAACAGGAGGATCTTCGTACCCTTATCACCAGGAGAAGATGGAGATGTATTGGGCATGTGCTCCGGAAGGGCAATAACAACAAAGTCAGAATTGCAATGCACTGGACGCCTGAAGGCAAACGAAACAGAGGGCGCCCAAAAACAACTAGGCGTAGAACTGTAGAAATGGGACTAAGGGAGCTCAAATACAGCTGCAGCGCTATTGAAAAACTGGCTAAAGATAGGCAGCGTTGGAAAGATTTCGTTGCTGCACTATGTGCCACATAGGCATGATAAGTAGGTAAGTAAGTATTTTCATAATGTGTTCAACCGACAGACATAATGACATCTGAAACGCACGCTTTAGTTTTGATCAGGAACTAGCATCTCGCTTTTTCTGTTCCCAACATTCGAATCTTATTCGGATTCACATTAAATAAACATAGAATGGAAGGGGGGATTTTTTTTTTTGGTGAATGAGCTATGTTCTAGACGAGCAAGGGACTGACTATAAATATTTAACATCGGTTAATTTCAAAAACTACAATAAACGTTTCAAAAGATGGAGGGACACCTGTCTGCCTAAGAGGCAGATTAGTGTTCATTTGGCTGGGTAATTTTTGTAGACTCATTTTATAACAAGAGCTAATTAAGCTAACTTACAACATCGTCACGTAATAGCATGGTCATCAGTGATCGTGCTTTCTTCAGTTTCGATTTTCCACGAAACCACTTCAAATTGATATCGATTTTAAAATACATTTGAATCAACGAGAAGGCATTATTGAAAGTTACTCGGCTTCGCCACCGTACTGCAAGTGACAACAGACCTGCAAACGTTTCTAAGAAGCACTTTATTACAAGCGAAAAATATTGAATTATTTTAAGAGTAAAATAAAACTCTTCGTCAATAGAACACGCTTTTTTACCCCGTAACTCGAGCTCTTGCTTCCGTAAGATCACCTAAACGTGCCCGGCAAACAAACATTAAATGTTTAGAGTTTCTAGCAACACTTGTCTTTGACGACGGTTCCAGTGTTCTTTCTTCCAATACTTTAGACGTAAAATAAACATCTGTATAAATCTTTTGCTTCAGAGCACTTAAATAAAACGAAACATTCGTCAATCACATCTTCAAAATTAAGGAAGCAACAGAGCTGCGCATGGGATGGTGGCAAGGCCAATTTTGGGTTATTCTGGTAAACCTGTACACGAACCCCTTAGTTTTATCTTAACGCTATCACAGCGGGAAAAATTCCGAAATTTAGTAGTCATTACAGATTGCTACACCTAATTTGTTACGGTATTTTAGTTCAGTTTTTTTTTTTGTTGTTTTTTTTTTCTGTTCGTAAAAGCTGGCCAAACCTGCTATAATCCCGCGTATCAAACCTTCAAAGATTTGTTTAAGGTTCCGTTAAAGCAGTTTTAGACAAACGATGTGCTCAGTGAAATCAATAGATTATGAGGTGAAACTTGTTCACCTACGGGCCACCGCTGTAATTTACGTACGGAAAAAGTACAAAAAAAGGCTGTATAATCTCTAACTGTGGTGTGATTGAATGCACTTCAACTGAATTACAACAGGTTCGACGTTTATACCAGACACCAAAGTAGAAAACTAGCAAAGACACTTCGCTTTTTTGGTACATTACGCAATTAAGAAAACACTAGTCACGTTTAGAACATCTCATTACGCAGAAAATTAAAAATATTCAATAAAGAATAAAGCTAAAAGCCCAAATCGAAGATCAAAGTCCTTGAATTTTCAAGACGTCCATGAAAGTGAAAATGTATACAAATAAATAAAAAATACTATTTGACTTCTCTGCTATTTGTTACGAAACCTGTCAATAAAAGGCTACTTTTGACACTACTTTTTTTCTTCCTAAAACTCTGGCTACTCGCTAAAGCTCTTTCTAGCTGTAGCTCTAAAAAGCACAACAGTGCTGGCGCGAAAGCCGTTTTCCAATTCATCCAGCAGTCTCCGGCTTCTTTTCCTACAATGAGCTCTTGTCAGTCTTGCGTGACCTCGAATATTCCGCAATAAAGCCCTTCTTATTGGTCGTCAAGTCTGTTCGAAATTCTATCCACATCCGATTTCCGCTTGAAACAAACTCGCGCAAAGAACCTGGCGATCCCTGGCCGCACACTCGCCCCAGCAGTGGCGCGGTGCTGTTGTTTCCGTCACGAATGATGACGTAATCGTACCCACAAAGCTTTTCGTTCTCTACGTCAAATTGCTTGAATCGCAGACGAATGATGTAACCTGAGCGAGCTGTGAGCAGCCACCGACAGTGGAGATTTAATTTGTAGTTGTCGTCACCATAACTGGGATGAGAATAAAACTGACGCTTATTGGTTGAGGAGTGGAGTTGAGCTCCGCAAACTGTAAAAAAAAAAAGTGAAATCAAGACTTTGTCAACTTAGGGTGCGTTTCTTTAAGAAAATCCAAGATTGAATTCTTAAATCCGAAAGAATCTGAAAAGGGATTTAGCGTTTCTTTACTTATCAGATCAATCCAAGATCTTTCGGATCACGGTGCGTCAGAGGAACCGAAGAATCCACTCTGGAAGTGGATTCCTCAGTTCTTTTGACGTTCCATGATCCAACTGATCTTTGATCGATCTGTTTAGTAAAGAAACGCAAAATTCGATTTCGGATTGTTTCGGATTTAAGAATCCAATCTTGGATTTTCTTAAAGAAACGCACCCTTATAAACGTTAAATCTGTCTTTTTGTTTGTTTGTTTGTTTATTTGTTTGTTTGTTTATGTAATTTTCTGTCATAATCAATATTGTAACTTACCTGCGGTATATTGTGCTCGGAAGCCTTTCTTGTCAACCCTCATATCCGAGCCAAACTTGATCATCATTTTGTGGGCTCTAGATGATAGTCTACGCGGACGCTGTATCCCACAATATCGTCCCAGGCTCTCAGCTTGTTGGCCTGTCCCAGAAAAGACCTCGACAAAGTCATAAAGGCATTTATCGTCCTCTTCTATATTGATGTCCTGAAAAAAAAGCTTATATTATAAATTATAAAGCTTAAAATTTCCATTGTTGTCCCTTGTGTTGCTTTGTTGGGAAGAATACATACGAAAGTTAGGCAGAAAACAAAGAAACAAATGCAACAGTATTCTTTCTTCATTTGTGTTTCTAAAGCTTGATATGAACCAATGCAAATGCTTTTTTATTATTTCGAAATAGCGTTGGAAGTAAGAAACTCTTTAAAAGGTGTAACAGTTGAAACAGGAGTTTACCATGTAGCTTGACGTTTTCCTGCGCACTTTCACGACTGGATCGAAACCTTATGGTTAGAACAAGTATCTAATTAGTTATTGATTACCACAATTAGGGACATGAACGAAAAAATAACTTCTTACTCGGAATTCAAGCTGTATATGATTCCCAGGCGGGACAATAATCTTCCACGTGCAGTCTCTGTTTCCTTGGTAATTTCCTGGGTAG
>CM042754.1:22127269-22162269 GCA_022496165.2 Catalaphyllia jardinei | reverse complement strand
CTGGTCCATCATAAATTTGGAGATAATCATACAAACACTTGCTGTGGCTTTCAACATCGAACGCAACAAAGCGTATTCCAACCCTGAAGTTCTAAACATACCAAAAACAGTTCCTAAGGAGTGACATTAGATTGTTAGGGGAAGTACAGTGGAAGCGCAGCTTGGAGTAAACACGGGACGTGAGCAAACATTCTCCAGGTAAAACTGGGGAAAATATCCAAGAATATTTCCCAACTTTCAAAACTGCGCGTGTTGCGAAAAAGATTTGGAGGATAAGCACAGTAACCTCCATTTGGGGTGAAAATATGCTCGGATATTTGTCCTTGGACATATTCTGTTCCTCGAAGCTCAGAGTTTCCGCTCTCGGAAAACTGTTCTCTTCTCGGAACAGATAATGTCCGCGGACAAATATCCTAGCATATTTTTGCACCAAATGGAGGCTGTTGTTTATATAATGGTTCATTTTTAAAATATTTTTCCACATTACTATCTGTATTATCTGTTTCCAAAATTAAACACTGTTGCACCTCAGGCATGTGACACTTTCTTCAGCGTTTACAAAATTAGCACCTCGATCCGCACCATCCGCACTAAACTTTTGTGCCAAAATGATAATCAACCATTTACATTTCGATGCAAAGTCGCCAAAGGACATGAGTGTAAGATTAAATATGATACAAAATTTAAATACAAAAATAAATAGGATAGCACGAATAAAATGGAATCAAATTACAAAAAATATCAAGAAATCAAATGAATCACTCAAGGCATGAAAGTTTCATTTCTATTGTACACACCTCTGGCAAGGAAATTGTCCAGGTGCATTTCTTGTTCGACGGATACCAGGAAGGAAACTTAGGTGATTGAATAGTTCCCCGAGGTGTAGTTATTTTTCCACCACATACCGCTGCAAGAAACACGAAAACATATAAATAATAACCAGGAAGAGTATGAACCTGTAAACCAGATTATTGCAAGGTTACTTATTTTTTCTCTCCTTTCTTTCTTCGTTTCTAGTCACCGTGGTGAAAATATCGGACGTGACACGGTGATAAACGGATGTCAACGAAAGGCTAAGTACGCAATAAGTCACCTATTATAGTGCTCCATGATTATTGCCATCTTAACGCATTACATTTTCTTAGCTACTATCATGCATTGTCTGACTCGAGTTGATGGAACCTTAACTCGTCCCCAGTCTTCTTTCGGAACGGCATAAGGCGAGCAAGGGGTGATGAGCCGCGCGCTGTATGAAATTGTATGAAGAGTCAAGATGGCACCAGTGACTTACGGCTACTACAAGCGAGCTACTACAAGCAAGCATCCTAGCTCAGCCTATTCTGTGCAATAACAAATTTCAGATCAGCATGACCACACCTGTGCGGAAGTCCTCTTACCTTTATAGCTTGCCTTAAATCCCGGTCTTCCTACAACGTCACCCGAAGAATACTTTATCCACAATCTACTTCCGGTAGACCATATCGCAGGCGGTGTTCTTTTACCGCAGTATTTTCCAATCAGAGGGGATGATTTGGAATGCCCGTCTCGAATCTCAACGTGCTCGTCCTTGCACTTATTGGAGCCTCGTCTGAGACCAAAGCTGGTAAAGTTGAGTGAGATTCGCTCGCCTGGTGTCATTGAAATGCGCCATTCGCATACCTTGTACTTCTGGCTCTTAGGAAACCCAGGCGATGTAAAAGTACCAGAACGATCTTGAAGGGTTCTTCCACATTCTATCAGAAAACATCAAAGTTTAAGCGGGTCCATCTTTTCCAAGACTCTCCCTTTTCGGAAGATTTAATGAGATGATGGTTAAAAGGTGCACTTTACTATTTTGATAACTTGCCCCTAACAAATAAGCACTACCCATATACAAACTAGGAAGAAGAGAGACATTGCGGAAGTGAGAAGTCCTGCTGAGGTTCACATCCGACAGGTTTAAATCTGCTAAAGCTATTACAGGAATTTTATCAAAAACGGCAAAACCTCGCATGATCTGTAATAAAATTTACAGGCTACTGAAATAGCACAAAATAATAATAATAACGTGCTGCTCCATCGTGCTACGACAGTGATGCAATTACCGGGACGTTACAATAGGCCATCTCCGAGTTCCCTTGTACCTCTGTTTCAAAGCGAGTCTAAGTGCGAACCATTCTTATGAAAATGACTTTGATCTGCATGAATTGAAACTGCATGCAAAACTCATTTTCAAATGAAAGATTTAGCACTTAGACTCGTTTTGAAACAGAAGCAAAAGAAAAATTGGAAATGGTCTATTTGTAACAGAACTGTGATACACAGAAGCATGACATAATGTACAAGTTTTTTTTCGCTTTACCTGCACAACGGTACATTTTAGAAGTCTGTCTAATATCTCCTTTACTGAGCTTATCCCTTTGTCCGATTTCAGGAATTAATTCAGTTTCTGGATCCCTTTTGGGTAGAATTGTCACTTGACTAACTTCCTTTGCGAACGTGCTTTTCCCGTAGTGCATGATGGATCCATAGTCGTAAGGTTCGTTCAACGAGTTAATTTCTGTGGAACTAAGCTGAAGGAAGTTATGTTCCTCCCCTAAAAATACAAAATAAACAAAATATTACAACAAGCTTTGTGCCGTGCTTGATAGGGGAGTGGTAAAAGGTATTAAAGATATCAAAGCAGACTCTTCTTGACTGCATTCTTCCTCCGTCGTCCCTATTAGCCGCTTGGTCACAGGCCTCCTAGGTCGCGCGTCACGCAAAAGGAAGATTGCGTGACGAGTCTAAAGAGCGTCTGCGAAAGAAGCTTCGTCATCACCTACTTTGGTCTACTTTGTAGCCTTCATGGTGACCACTGCGCTGAGTAACTATAGACAAAACAAATCACTCAAAAGTTTCACGCACCTTTCTTAATATTATCCTTGACAATCGTAACAAATTCACCCCTGTCAGGTCGTGTATGTTCGTGCCAAAAACCTACAGTGTGACCAATCTCGTGCACGACAATTCCAAATTTGTCGCAGTTCTTCCCAACAGAGATCCCCTGGCGCCCATTCCCCTTCCGTCCAACGTAGGAACAGCAGCTACAAGAAGCGTAAATAGGAAATAAATAATTGAATCCACGTCAGTGTCAAGATCATTTTTATTTCTTCACCTAGGAAAGTTAGTTATTATTCACAGTACCTAAACAGGGAGAAAAAGCAGTATGGTTTTAGTTATTAGCTGTCATGACGTGTACAAAGGCATATTTGTATGAATTAGCCAATTCAGTATCATTTCATTAAAAAGTCAATAATCTTTTCAAAGCTGCGAAAACACGTGATGAGCCAGTGTATCACGCATGGGCAACGTTTTTGTAAGGAATATTAGCTGAATCATTCTCTGGGCATTTTCACCTTCCCGTTCTCGTATGTCGATAATGATTCCCCTTTCTCTGTAAAACTAAAATGATTTAATTTTCCAATTTTTGGGATGAGTTGAATCAACACGAAAAACACTCGCTTTTCTATTTGGATAACTTCGTTAAAGTATCGTAGATTGGCGAAAGTCAGTTTAACGCCTGACCAATACAACTGACGCACGCGCAAGAAACACTTTACCTACCCACAGCGTCCCTTGTGAAAGTAGATGTAGTCCTCCTCTGTCGTGCGCTCAACGAATGACAAACATGTAACATTTTCCCAGTGACGCATGGCTTGAATAATAGTGGCTTTCTGATCGCCTGCAAAGCAAAAAAAAAAATATATATATAAATATAAGGCTGCTGGCTGGCAAGTCCTCGACTTCTCACTCTTGTTTCGATACTGATCCATCGCTGGTTGTCAGAATTCTGGTAGGGTTCCTACCAATTCCTACCTAATTGTCAGTCCTGGTTGGAGAAGGGCATTGTGACAGCAAAGGACTTACCCGAGAGGAAAGTTATGGACCCGTTGATAAATGCCGCCCATGTTTGGTTTTCATTGGTTCCGGACAACAACCAGTTGTCTAAGTAAACCAAGAAGCGTCCTTCATTTTACTTTCCTCTTCTGCCTACATCTCTAGCACTTTCCTAAGAATCCTTTCCGATCCCAACAATACAGATCTCTGAATCAGTTCAATGGATGTGCCTACACCTTTGGTCCTCAGATTTTATTATTATCATTATTATTATTATTATTATTATTATTGTGAAATTTGAGATATTCAACATGACGCGAGCGAGCTCTTTCCACTGAGCTACGAGAACTCATGGAGAGCAAGGTCATTTTACTGAGTTCATATGTGACAGGTGTCCTGCATACTGAATAGTCGGAAAAGTGACAAAATCGGCAATTTTCATATGAAAGGTCGTGGATCACGCCGTAACGCTGTGCAGACAAAACTCGACATATCCCAAAAGCCTCAGATCTGCGGAAAATAGACTCAATCCTAAGAGACTTGTCTATATCCTAAGACTGGATTTGTAGTCTATAGCTTCTTTATTTAATTCCGTCTTTTAGGATTTCGTGTAATATTGCCGTCATTTCATCTTTTAAGATTTCGGGTGACATGGCGTCATTCCATCTTTTAGGATTTCGGGTGATTTTCAGTCCTTCCGTCTTTTAGGATTTCGGGGGACTTTCGGCAGCTCCGCGATTTCTCCTTTTAGAGTTTCGCAGGGGTTTTCCGCCGTTCCGTAATTCCTCCATTCCATCGTTCCATAATTCCGGCTTTTTTGCCCACAGGCAAACGAAAACTCTGTCACAGGTGAGAACATCTCTTCTACTTGCCTTTACGTTTTTAAAGAATACTGAGATCAAGACGGCGTTCCACAAACCAATGATTTTCATTTGCATCTTGAAAAGAAACCTTAGAGAAACATTCTTGCAGTGTTCGATACGCCTTGTTTTGGCTGGCAAGAGGGGAACATAGCTGTACAAAATGGCTCCGAGAATGTAAGTATTTAATTCGTCACCAGAACCACATGTTGACAAATTGCCATTAATTAGACGTCCATTAATAGACTAGCGGGAAATAACTAACATAACTAGAGATTAAATGAAGTTATGTAAGTATAATTCACGACCCCTTGAATCAATGGAATAGTGGAGCCATTGTTTACATGAATTACGCTTCCAAGCCTTAAAAAAATCCTTATTTTCAGAAGATGACATCGAGACAATAACATGAATCTATAGTAAAGAAATCGTTGAACATACTGGAAATTTCTCTGGTGTTCAAAAGGTGATGAGTATATGATTTAATGATCCTGCTTTCTCTAGAGATATTCAAGACAAAAAATGAGAGTTTTTGAGTTGAAGAACTGACTACAAAATGTTTATTTGAATAAAAGACAGTTAATAGCGAAAACGTTATGTTTAAAACGCATGGTTCAGTTTTGGGAAACTCAGAAATTTACCAATTGTCATCCACTTTTGCTACAATTGGGGGCATGTCAACAACCCGAAGGCGTTTCTTGAAAAAGCTAATTACGTTGGTATTTCTTAACCGCTACAACGGATCAGCGTTACTTAATTAAATATCCTGAGAACTCCTTTTTCAGGAAACAGCTTTCGTTCGAACTATGAAGCCAAAATTAGGTAATTAGACATTTTTTTTCCCTTTTCTGACAAGGAAGCGAAGCAAAAACAATAAGTGCTGTCTGTTAATACACTGATGGAGTTAACAAGTTCTCGTTAGAGTTCTCCCTTGATCCTCTTATTCTAAACGAGAAAATCGAATTACGCTTTTAAAATTTCGACGCCAAAGAAAACACGTTTGTTGCCAAGAAACGCTGCCATATAACAGAATTCGTGATAAGGCGTTTTGACTGTGGACTACGTGTGGCAATGGTATTCATCTTGTTCTGGTAGGAATTTGGGAGAAACCATCCGCCTTTATCATTTATCGAGCGTTTATATTGGCTTAACAGTTACAGAAAAATCAGATACCGGAAAGTATAAATTCCGACTGTTCCCGTTAAGATGACATGTAGTATTCTTCACACAGCGGCTAATTTGACTACTTGAAAGAAGTTGATTCCTTTGGCCTAATTTGAACCTCGTGTTGCGGTTTGGTAGCCAATTATCGGTCGTCGTACAGTAGTAAAAGTAGTGTCAAATATAATGGCGATTTCCATATCTGATGCTAAAGCAAGCCGTCAAAGAGTTTTAAGATGGCAAATTGAGCAAAAAATATAGGTTTCCTGACAACGGCTGCGATAGGCCACTTTCGAGTTGCCTTTTGTCTGTGTCAAAACGAATCTTCGTGTGAAATCATTCATATGGAAATGTTCCCCCTGCAGGTTCATTTTGATTCAAATCAAACTCATTTTTCCTATGAAATGTTTTGCACGAAGACAGTTTAGAACAGAGATACACGGTAACTCGAAAATCAATGACCCGAGGGCCCCACCCCCGCGGGTCAGTGCCCTGTTTAATCGATGCTCAGAATTCCTACGCATTCCCCTGCAAGGTTTTGTAAAGTGGATCGGAAGGGGAAAAATTAAAATACTTGCTAAAAGCTTGTTGCTAATACTATAAATATCTTATGTTTCATTCCATACTATGAATGAATCCCTCTTATTATTTTTTAATTCATTTGGCATAAATCTTTTCCAGACAAATCTGTGTGCGCGAGTCTTAATTTTGGTAGAAATGTTTCATTAAAGACTCTCATAGATTGCATTTTTCAATCTTTTTGTAAGACATTTCTCTGTCGAATTATCACAGTTCCAGTTGCGCAAGTCTTTCTCATCCGTGCCAAGCTATTATCAAGCTATTATCAAAATTACCAATTACCAAGCTATTATCAAAATTTTTGATAATTTTTTTTTTACCTGGGAATTTCATAAGATTAGGCACAAAAATGTAGAGTATTTTAGTTTGGTGCATGCGCAGAAGCCAAAATTTAGAATTTTTCTTCTGCGATTGCCCTTGATATCCAAAAGCCACTGTTTTGCAGATAGCTCTATTGTAGCTCTACTATCTGGGATCATGCGATCTGCTTATCAAGATCACGAATATCTCGTGACATTTAAATCGATGACGTCACAAGTGGTACAAAGAGCACGACCATTTAGTGGCCATACAGGCTACTTGGGCGTCAAAGGGTTTTAAATTAGAAATGCATTTTGGATACAAGAAAAAACACGGAGGTTCTAGATCTTTTGATGACATCGAAATAGTGTTCAGATGCGATTAACACGCAAACACTAAACCGCAAGAAAGTCACGAAATAATTTCAAGGACCAAAAAATTCTTCCTCAATTATCAGCGAAGTCATTTTCGTATTAAGGTAATTACCCCTTCTTCCTTCTATTGGATTAATTAACACGTAACCAATGCAAAGAGTATCCGTTTAGGCAGCATCCCCATCATGTTTCCGCTGATGGAACGCCATACGATAGTGAGTTCCGCTCATGATCACCCTTTAATTTAGACCTTCAGTTAAAATTTGTTAAGGCCTGAGGCATCGGGTGAAGAGATTTGTGGCTATTACCTTTAAGACGAACGGTTTACGTGTGAGACATGATAGTTAAGATGCAAAGGGGAATCATTACTACTGCGCTGGATAACGTAGGATAAGCGAGAATTTTGATTTCAGTTTTGTAATTTTTAGATGAGATTTTCTGCTTTCATTGTTTGTCCTTTATTTAGTTTCGAGTATAATTATAGTAACGTCTCGTAAGACAGGCAACTACAAAGTAACAGAGAGCTTTCCTTCCTCGTAACACTCTTTCTAGGGTAAGAGCAGGGTATTAGAAAGAGTACCTTACTTGCTTAATCTGGTGATTCTTCTTAATTTCGATATCCGTGATCCGTAATTCGCTATTTATTCCATTCGTGAACCGTGCAAGAGAGATACGACCCCCTTAGAATGCTGGTACCTCTGATCCAGCCATGCATGATGTGGAGTAAGTTGAGCTCATAATACCATGGCCAACTGAAATATTTGTTTTGATGTTAGTTAGCTGAGAGAAGATCCGGATAAAGATTGTAAGGTTTTAATACCGCACACGTTGTCTGATTCAAATGATAATACTTCGTGCATGTGTGAAAAATATCGTTTGAAGTGAATAAATGATCTCTTAAAATTCCAACAAAGAAGCACAAAGCAGGGTGTCAGAGATTTAGCAGTAGCTGGATAAAAGAGAAACCCAGAATGTGAGACCAAAAGAAGTTGAACATTTTTCGCACAATCTTCCCCGCATTTTCATTTTTCCTTGATAACAAGATTAAGCGATTACTTGGCGGGCGGCCAAAATGCTAACGAATGTTTTATCATTGTAACTCAGATATTATGTCTAGCTCATCGTCTCGATAGAGCACTGGCTAAAAAAATATCAATGTTTGAACAACCTCCTCTTCCCCCTTCCCATTTTTCCCAATTTTATCTCATCGAACTCCAGGTCTAGGGTTGCAGGGTCTACATATTCTTGTTTGGATTTTGGAAGAAAAAAAAAACAAACAAACAGCGGTTATAAATATTACAAATAGACAATGCATGGTCTAAAAAAACTTAACTGTATTAACTTGACTATTCGCATGTTACAGCATACATCCTCAGAAGTGAGGGTTATATTTACATTATCGTTAAATAGAGTTGGATAGGCCTCTACTTGGAGCTAGCGGCGCGGTGAGACAAAGATCGAGCAACCCAACTAGGAAAAGGTTTTGAATAATTTTTTAGAGGGCTGATACCCGGTTTTGAGAATCGCCAAATGCAAAGATGGCAAAAAGATCAATCTTATCGCACAGAAACCGTAGACCTATAACAGCTTGTGGGGTCATGCCTTATCAATGTATACATACGCGTGCGCAGGCACTTCTCTTCCAGATCGAGACTGTAGAACATTCAGTGTCGTCAGGAAAGTCCTCAAGATGTTAACTACCTGCCCCAGGGGTAGGTAGTTAACATGGAAAAACAGCAACCAACATCGATCAATTTGCTTAAAAAAAACTAGCGAAGTAATTCCTTTCCTTTTCGTCTCCGATCGTGCTAGTCTTTTCAATTTAAGTAAGCCTATTAAAAGAGACACAGAAATCGCTTTTAAAGTTTTAAGCGGATAACAACCCTAAACCCGCTCCAAAAATAGTGGTGTTTCTGGCTTGCGATTTCAAGGTCCCTGTTCTTCTTGTGCGTGGGATTAATGTGCTTTACCTAGCGCCAGGGAAAACTTGGTCTTATGGTTTGTCGAATTCATTTCGTGATTTCATAAGTTTGATAAACCGGCAGACAAATTAAAGTATTGCGTAATATTTCAAAAGGCTTGCCCCATATCTTATTAAAAATGAAATATGTATGGAATTATAAACAAAAGCTGTAAAATTAACTAAGGATTAGTAACTCATAGAGATAGCTTCACTGGCTCTTATTTAGGTGTTTTTTGGACAAGACGTGTATCAAAGAATCAAAGAATAGAATGCTATTTTGATTTGTTTTATTGTGGTATTAATTAATTCCTATCCTTTTTTTTCAGCTTTTAAAAATACTAAAGCAAACTCCATTTCTGACAAAGGCTGACAGAGAGAATTACTTTTAAGTGGAAGGGGTGGGGTAAGCTGAGGACCTAAAAAGTTTAACTTCACCCATGCCACGAGATGGGAATTTTTTTTATTCATTTATTATTTATTTTTTGGATATTTGTCCACAACTGTAAAAAATCAGCTGCGAGAATTGAAAACAGATGTCGATACCACTGGCCATGAGTTACTGGGTTTTTTTTTACCGTGACAGGGAGAAAAATGTGGGCAGTGTCCAAGGAATTTTTACTCGTGTCCAAAACAATTATTTACAGATAACCGCCATTAACGACTCTTCAGTCTACGTGAAAGACCAATCTGAGCCTTAGTTCAGACTCAGGATTGTCAGCTTGGAGCGATAGATTTCACATTTAACGCAATTGCCAACTGTGTATTTGCGTGATTTAAGCTCTGTTTTTCATGGCTTGTCCCTTGCGTGTTAACTGCCTTTAGGGCTTTAGTAAAAGTGTACGAAGGTCAATGATTGTTGATTTTAAGGTCTGCAATGGGGATCCCCATGCATGGTAAATCATAAACAGTAGCCATCACCTCGCATACGACTAGTCAAATAACTATAGTACAGTTGCCATTAGGTCACATTCAAATAAAGTTATATCCTAAAGTAATACTATGGTCTACCATACCGTAGCGATAATAGCCTAATTCTTTCAGTGACGCCACAGTGAGTGAAAAAGGGATTAGTTGTTTATTAAAGGATAAAAGGTGACAAAATTGATGGATTAACCATCCAGATAAACGATTTAAATTGATATGCCTTTCAAAGAGTTGTTTATGCTTATGTTTTTGTCACTGAAAGAAGATCCAGAAAAAATAAATTTGAAGATACTATCTCTATTACAGGAACCATTTCACAAACGATTTGGGCATGTTTACTCATAACAATTTAGCATCCTTTATTTAAATGACTAAAATTGAAGTGTTAAAATGATTAAGGCGAACAACAGCGCCGATTTAATCGATAGAGCTGTTGTTTATGATTTCGAATACCAACATTACCTTACTCCAAGCTGCTTGTCTGAATACACTCGGCTAATAAATGCCATAAGGGGAATGATATGCAATAGATACTTGAGCCCCAATTCCGTCTTAATCGAGTCAGGTTAAAGTCTAGCCTACAGCCTTCTTCTGAATATGTTTTCGACAGATCTGTTTCCATTGTTGAGATCATTCATGTGTTTAAGTTCAAAACATACCGTCTGACTAAACTTGAACTTCTGCCCTGTATTTCAATAGATATATCGGTGTTTGATGTTAGTGTTAACAAGAAGGGCTTTGATCAGGTTTCGAAAGATCTACATTACTGAATGGTTCAAGGCTAACCTGTATAAGTCCCGTCGGCAATGACAAATGGAATCACTCCGTCTCGCCATAACCTCTTGCTGTAAGCTGTGGCTGCTCTTTTCTGCCGACGGAGTCTGAGTTCTTTCAACGAGATTGCAATATCTCCCTGGATAATGCCATCTGGGACAGAACGAGAGATCGCGTATTGAAATAGGTATCACGCGTGCATATCTCAGGGAATGATTGATGTTCTTGAAACAAGGAAAACTCGATGACTATACATCTGAGAAAGCGGATCTTTCTATTAGCTTCCGAGAATTCTAAATCGCTTTTAGGCCAAGTACAAAGCAAAATAGTGTCAAACACTGCCTAGCCAAAACTCACAACGAATAATACACACATAAATACGGTATGTTTAGTTTAGACTACTAATCTGACAACTTAACTGATAGGAGAGCTCACGAGCACAAATGAATTGCACTAATTTCCCATCAAAACGAAGAAAGATTGATTCCACAGACAAACCGTGGTAATCTGGAGACAACGAGTTGCAGGCGAAATATGAACATAAACTTACCGGCTTTACAGGGATCATAGTCTTCCTCACCAGCAAGAACCACGACGGGTCCAAATAACAGGAAACCGAGCAGAAGACACAGCATGGAATGAAGCATCAAACTGGCAGATAGCATTGTTGTACACGGGTAACCTTTGCTGCAGCTTCTGACGCCTGAACCACGACCACTGGACGCAAGTCTCTGAAATAATATCAGTAGCGCTTCACCACTGGGTTTCGAGTTCGCCTCGGGTTCCAAAACGCCGCAGTCTCTCAACACCTTCAAGCAAATACCAGCGTGGATTGAACAAGTGTCGGTTAATGATATACCAAGGCTTAAAGTTCGTCTAATGTTTTCGAGCGTTAAACGTTTGTCTCCAGGATAACTGTGCCTTCACGTCATTCAATACCTTATTTCTTGGCTTTCACTGCCGGCAGAAATCTGGCACTTTGCTTCGACTAGACAGACAATAAAACCATAGCTTGCGGTTCAGGTGTGAAAACTTATCAGTTTCACGACAGCGTTGATATTCAAATGTCAAATGACGCAAAAACGTTGCAGCCTTAACGGATATTTAACACCCACTTTTCGTGATATCTGTCACTCAATAATATACACACTCAATAATGCCTTACCGCTGGATTTATGCCCAGATATATCACCATCATCTAACCCGGGCCGCAATGGGTTATGAAGTCGTGCTGCTGCCCTGATGTACCATACATGGCGAGAAATATTCTACCTCAAAGGAAATAGCGACATTTTAAAAAGTCTTATGAAAATAATAGAACAGCAGGATAGCTGTCAGCACCCCGCAATTGGAATATAAAGCAAATATGTGAGATCACTTTAAGTGGCGGATATAGTCTTAACACTTCCCTTCTGTTTTCGCGTTTACTTCTTGAAACCTATCACGCCTATCTCCCATTCCTGAAGAACTAATTCAACAATCAAGAAAGCAAATTTCTTTACAAGAGCGTAGATTCTGAAATCGCCAGGCTCATGAATACTCACTTCATATCATTCCGGATTACAACATCTTACCTCTCTGTTTAAAGGGCCTTCTCTGTCTCATGTAAGAAGACGACACGTCGAAAGTTATTTAACTGGAAGACTGAAAAAATCTCAAAATTAAAAAAAAAACGACAAGAGTTCATACTCTCTCGAAAAAAATGTTGGCCACGTTTCTACAATGGAACCAAGATAAGAAAAAGATATTATTATTATTTTTTCATCTGCCGCAGGGCAATGATAAATAAATTAAATATGCTCAATATGGGAGATATGTACGTACGTGGGCGCAGTGTTTGCGTTTAAGCAGGAAGTTCTAGATTTGTACCCCATTGGCACAAGTTAACATCAGTTGATAAGCACGCTGAAGCTTGTCTTGGTTATTACACTGCATGTTTTCTTTTTTATACTTATTTAGGGACTTGTGGCTCTATTACAAAGCGTGCTTAAGTGCCAAGCTAACATTTCAGCAAGCTACTAAAACTTGCACGAAACTATTCTGAACTGCTGAAACAAATTTTAGAGCAAAGAATCAAGAGCAGTGAACATTTTTCACTCCCCAACTCATCTGAACACATACATATAGCACAAATCTAAGACTATATTTATCTATATTTCTAAAATTTGCTCTCGCGAATTGATCTTTAGCGATATACTAAAAAAAGCAATAACCTTTTAGACCCAATTACGTGATGTTGACTTGACCTTGTGCGCTCGACCTCGTTTTGAATCGGGGCATGCGTACACGTCTTGTTTTAAACAGCAACAATATAACACAGAAGTGGATGAAGTATTGTTATTTTTGCTCAAAAGCGTTAATCCTTTTTAAGACATAAAAGTTGATTATGAGAGATTAAAACTAAATAGTGTGATTTAAGAGCTTTTAAAGTTAAGCCTTTCGCGTGTTTCTAGAAGAATCCATTGCACTGATCTTTCCGGATTCTCTGTCGTTGTCGTCTCCTTGACTGATATATCAAAACCATCTGAGATCACGAACAAATTTTAACTTCTTCGATAAGAAAACCGTGCACGATAGTATTGCTTTAAATTAAGCAAGGCTATCAAAGGATATCATGACATGCAACACAGGCCGCGGTGTGCGTCACAAAATTCGACCAATCAGAATGTGTTATTTTTCAGTAGTTTCAGTTGCACTTCGAGAACATCAAAAAATATTCGGCTATATGAATACGTGACAGACGCTAAGAAATATAGGTTATATTTAGTAAAGAATTTGAATTAGCGCTGGGAGGGGTGGAGGGGGTTGTTTTTCGCCTGCTAGTGACAATGTCATTCCACTTGCACTAAAGGCCCGGCCAAACGGATCCAACATGTTGATGCAACATCATCCAACATTGTTGAACCCAACATGTTGCACTCGTTTGGCCACCATGTCGCATGATGTTGTATGATGTTGAACGAAGTTTGGTTTCTATCAAACATCGTTTTCAACATCATCCAACATTTCTTTTTTTCTTAAGTGTGAACAAAAATGTTGCATTCGTTTGGCCACCGTGTTCAAAATTGTTTAACGCGCGCATGCCCGCTAAGCTGACTTTGTGGGTATCTCTTCACAGTCAATCGATTCGCGTGCCATTTTTTTTAGGAAAACCAATATGGCGTGCGTTTGCTTGGATTCTGGGTAGATTTTGGACCCAGACCTCTCTAGCCGAAGTGTTGAATACAACATGTTGCATTCGTTTGGCCACCTCGTCCAACAATGTGCAACATCATCCAACAATGTTGGATTCAACAATGTTGGATGATGTTGGATCCGTTTGGCCGGGCCTTAACAATTCCTTTTTTAGTTGGTGCATCGCACAATTTGTTAAAACTGCGATGTTAAAATACGGAAACATTACAGTATAATAATGACATATTCAGTAAAACAATTTAAAACGTTCTCTGGGTAAAAATTAAGGATAAAATAACCTTTCGTCTATTCACATGCAGCCTTTGAATGAAATCAGGTTAGCTACTGAAAGTTTATTTTATTAAAATCTAGTCCTAGATTTTAAGCCAGAGAATGTTTTCAATGTTTTAATTTGTTTTAACCCTGGTTGCTCATCTATTTTTAATTATATTACTGACATTTTAACACATATTTCTTATCAGACGTGGCATTTTAACATTTTTGTTTCTTCAGGCGCTGCCTTCGGCCAACAATACTTCCGTCAAGGAACATTCGAACTTATACGTCACTTTTTCAGTGTCAGAGTTGATCCTCCTTGAGATTTGAGGAAAAAGCTTTCCGCTTCGCCAATGTTTGGCAACTTAGATATTAACTACATCGCAGAGTGGTGTTTAATGTTTGTCTGTAAGTCTGTAGATGATCCTGTAGCTAACGCCTCCAGGGGTTTTCTCCCCGTTCTATCTTTACTTTTTGCCTCCTTCCTCTGGGCCAACACGACTTAACATACACTTATGTTCAACAATAAATTCCGTTCCTCCAACAGCGGACCAGAGCTGAATCAGGGATGATTTGTCAGCGCTGGCCATACACTCTCTCAAAGTCTTAACGCGGCTGTTGGTGGTCTAGGCGCGAAGAGCTTGTGCTTCCTCTAACTCGCGCCCTCCGAGCACAGGTTTTGAGGTGTTTTTTTTCCTTCTTCTTTTTCTGAGTTCCGCTTAAGCAGCTGGACGTGTAAGGGCAAGTCTGTGGTGCTCTACACATGCAATTTGGATTTATTTTCCTTTTTTCTAGATTTTACCTTGGCGCTCGCAGGGAGTGAAAAGGAATAGAAGTTAGGAAAAGGATATTCTGTATGGGATAAGAGCGGACATTTATTACTCAGTGACGAATATATCTGACTTCTTCAAACCTTAGTTGCAGGAAGTCTGAGTGGCATATGGGATCATTTTATTACTAAATATTTCCCTCTGGTTTTATGTTTCTTGGAAAATGCCTTTCTAAAAATGATCATTGTTGTAGAGGAAGCCGAGCTGGCTTTAATCTGTCAATTATAGGGAAAACAAAAAAAACTGAAAATAAACAAAACCATGCGCTGTTATAAAAATAAATATTTCCTTGGTAAATGACGCCAACGGATCCCCAACTTGTTCTGACAGATCTGGAAAGCCTGAGAAGAAAAGTGACATGGGGATCTACTCTCTAATCTTATCTTCGGGACCACATGCAGAGCACAGTGTACAGCAGACATGTTTAAGCTGTTAAGTAGGAACTTTTGTTGAGCGAGCTATCTGCAACACCTGAGCCGGATACTTGGCCCTAACGCTATATTTAGTGAAAAAGTCTGATCCAATAACATTGTGTTTGTAGTTAGATACAGACTCACTGGCAATGTTAATATATAACTGCTTAATACTGCTTTGAATTGGGCTGAATTGCCACGATAAATGCATGGCGAAAACAATCCTTGAAGTGAATGATCGCATGATTACAACAATACAGCCTCGCTTCGGTTTGACTTCCGTCAGTCTCTCGGGTCCGGTCGCATGCATTTCCCGAGACCAGACGAACAACTTCAGCTTTTAGGAAAAATTGGCACCTCCTCCCGCGGCATCTCCTTCCAGTAATCAAGCCTAACCAAAGCCCAGTCATTCATTTTCTTATAGAAAAAGAGACCTGTTATTCCCGCCTTCCTCCAAGTGACCCCTTTAATAACGACCCCCCCCCCCCCCCCCGCCCCCCAAACGTTATCAGTATGGCAAAGTTACGTCACCATTTCCTTTAGCGTTGGTGCATTTGCTTTTGTCAAGGTTAAATATGTAGATTTTGCATAATCTATTTCAGAAATCTCTACACACCAGTGTGACGAATAACCTTAACTATCTGGGATTTGTAAAATTCTACTTAAACACTAACGCAAATGATGCGATCTAATTGGCTGAGTGATTCTACGAAATTGCGACGTTTTATTTTTCCAAATTTTGGAGAAACATTTTGATGCAAATGAAAGATTTAACCCCTAAAACAACTAAAAGAAAGAGTTTTATATATATTTATTTCAAAAAACTTAACTTAAAACTAATTGAAAAAACGATGCACCTGCACACAACAGCAATTTCAAATGACAGTTGAATCCGGGCGATTTTCTTAACGGGCGCAGTTTAACATGCCATTATTTGAAGTGAATTTCAGTTTGAATTCTACTAAAACAATTAGATTATTCTCTCTCGATTTTTATGAAGTGATGTTTGATTTGTCTTCAGCCTCATCAAATGCCGCCTCAGTAGAAATCTCAAGCTCATTTGAACATTCAAAACTTGCGTCTGAAATCCCTCCATTCGATTTTTGGAAAAAAAAAACATATTAGCTGTAATTTAGTCAACTGAATATTCTAAATGTGATAGCTGAGAAATGACCAATTTGAATCTAATAAATATAATATATTTTCCAAAAAATAAAATAAATGTAAACTATAATTTATAATGATGGGAAACTAGGTAAGTTAGGGAAGATAAGGTCTATCATATACTTGTATTTAATATAAATTTACCGTAGTCTATTGTGAATCCGTAAATTTGATTGGCTAAATTACCGTTTTCTATCTGCTGATAGTCAACAGTTACGCATCAGCGCACATCGCGCATCACGTTTAAACCTAATGTAACCTAATAAAACAGTTCTTTTGTACGCGTTACTTGACATTTTTTTCTTTTTATGCAATGAGACTACGGTAAATTTATACTAAAACAATTAGACTACTCGCCCTCGTTTTCTACGAGCGATAGTCAACTCGGCTGCGCCTCGTTGACTATCTGCTCGTAGAAAACTCGGGCTCGTAGTCTTATTGTTAAATAATAAAAATATAGCAGCATCGTTGATGTGCTCGTGTCTTAAATTAAAAACTATCTATAAAAGATGTAACAGAGAATTAACTCTGAAGTGTAAATTTTTTAGTGCTAATTTAAACCATGAATAACCCACTGGGCGTTAGCCCTAGTAAAGGGAATCAGGGAACCACACGAGGTAAAGAAAAAATCTTTTGACCTCAGTGGGAATCGAACCCACGACCTCCGGATTAGATCTACCGTGACTCTGCCGACTGAGCTACGATTTAGATGATGAATATTCATGGGTTAAATTAGCACTAAAAAATTTACACTTCAGAGTTAATTCTCTGTTACATCAATTGTGTTCATAGTGCTACGCGGCACAACATTCATATGTACCCTTACTTTCTCTTCGCCGCGATTCACCATCTAAATCAACGCCGACTTTCTCTGTCCGACCTCGTAGCTCAGTCGGCAGAGTCACGGTAGATCTAATCCGGAGGTCGTGGGTTCGATTCCCACCGAGGTCAAAAGATTTCTTCTTTACCTGATTCCTTTTACTATGGCTAACGCCCAGTGGGTTATTCATGGGTTAAATTAACACTAAAAAATTTACACTTCAGGGGCCGGTTGTTCAAAACCCCGATTAGCACTAGTCCTCGATTAAATACGCTAACCCGCGATTAAAATTTAATCTGCGATTAGACTGCGTTGCTCAAAGCCCGATTAACGCTAATCTGACTCTAATCGGCGGGTTAACTTTAATACACCTCCAAAGGAAGATTAAATCGCTAATCGGCCGATTAATATTGAAATAAAATGGCCGACTTGTTGTTTGGCCTTCGTTGCATGAGACAAAGACGAGCACGAATTTATCAATATAACGGTAGCATACTACTTTACAGCAATGAAAAGCTTCGCACTCGCTAAAGATTTGACAGAGCCTTAATTGAATACAATACCCTTAATTGAATACAATACAAACCTCATAGAGGCGGATTTACAAAGGAAAGCATTTTTATTACGCTCGCTGGTAGCACTACAGTTTTATGCGAGTGATAGCTTACTGCAAGTTGTTGGCGATACAACTGGAGTAGACAAGTCCACTGTTTCACTGGTAGCCCATAACGCGGACGCCATATTGGAAACAATCACAGTTCTTACTCACGGGAAATTGCATTATGGGATACTTATTGTCGATTAGCGAGACAATATAAGTGGTTTTTACACCACGTACTAACCGTTAACCAGCGATTAACTAATCTGCCCTCTAATCGGGCTTTGAACCACGTTCTCAATTCCTCCGATTAGCTAACCCGGTGTTAGTGGTTTTAATCGACGATTAGGCTTAATCGGAGGTTAGTTTAATCGGGGTTTTGAACAACCGGGCCCCGAGTTAATTCTCTGTTACATCATTTGTGTTCACGCGGCACAACATTCATATCTATAAAAGAACTGAGGATATAGTCTTGAGTTTATTTGCTACTGTACAATCTTAAAGCACAGACAGGGAAAAGTAAGATGTACGTGGAACGAATTTGCATCGTTAAATGTTTTCTGGAAGACTTTCTCGTAGTTGTGTCCCGGAAAAGATCTCATCTAACACACGTAAGCTTCATTGTTTTGATATCTCGCGTGCGACAAAGTCCCTGAAAACTGCGCATGCGAGCATGCGCTCAAACGTTAAACACGATCGCAACCGATCAAGTAAACCTTTCATTAAATATTCGTCTACATTGTATTTTGATAATCTGTGGATCTGTAACTATATTTTTGTAAAGGTGAGTGAACTTCGAATTACTTCATGAGTGATTCAAAGGGTTGTGGTCCGTGGTTTGAAGTTATCACCGTTGGTGGACCGTTTAGGTTGCCATTATATGAATCTGTTGCTTGGTTATGGTATCTCCTCCTCTTGTTCCTTGTTAACAAAGTGAATTTTCTTTTTGACGCAACAGGGAGGTAATTAAATTATCCTTATCTTTAACTAGCTAATACTTCCATGTATCGCTACAGTAGTCTAATTTTCGTATTTGGTTTGCAAATTGAAATTTGTTGGAAATGTTAACGTAATTTTTGTTTCCCAGGGGAGTACTTGAATTGCAATTAATTCCATCTTAACACATAAATCTAATAACTGCAGTTAACAGCCCCGTTTTCTTATTTTCACATGCTTGTTTTTTAGACCGACACGGCCAAATGCACAATAAATTTAATAAGCTCAGTGGGTTGGTAAAATCAACACTGAAACCTATTTGCGAAGTTAGCTTGTGCCTTTATTTAAACCGTGTCCATTATACTTAGAACAGGTACATCCGGCCTCTTAGCTGGTACCACAATTCGAGCAATCGCAGTCAGTCAGATACAGATCCAATACTGTAAAACGACAATTCAAAACCACTGGAAATAGCATTTTCACTGACAATTTTATTTCCAAACTCTGTATTGATTTCCTATGATCTGAATTTTTTAAATTATTCTCGTAAATACGTTGTGAGCCGGTTTACGTTGTTAATTTATATTCTTGTTACATGTCTACTTGAAAATGCAGTGATACTTCGAGGAGAGTTTGCAGATTGATCGTGTTGATCCAGTTGCAGACTGAGCTATCTTGGTTTTACAGTGAAACAAGAATGAAATGATTTCGATTTCGTTGCAGTGTTGTTACCTCAACATCCTTTTATTGTCCCTAAAGACGATTTGATTACATTTTGTTACGAAGCTAGAGCAAACTGATTTATTGCAAACAAAATTCAGGTGTATGTCTGTGATAGCAACTATTAAATTGGCTTATCATCGACATCTCAAAATTAGGTCCAACAAAGGACACACGCCCATTCGAACACAGTTCTCCAAGGACGTGGGCGGGCTGGATTTACGATTCTATCAACTTTAATTATAACCGCGTCAAAGCAGCACGATAGTTTCTTTGGAGGGGAATCGAGAGATTCCTGACATTACTTATAAAATCGTCAGGGCGTTTTGACGCTATACGGTAATTATACTCAAAGCGACTACTACCAAGATTCTGCAGGTACTTTCCACGTCTGGTGTTGGTGGATTCATGCTGACCTCATAACTGACTTACATTTTTGCTCATTTACGCATATGGCGTTGCGTACAGAAGGAAACAAGTTAGATATGAATCGACTTCAGGCAGCTAAAGAGCTAGTGAAAGTTAAGACAAGGTGAAAGTTTTAGTTCTTTGACGGAGCTAATCGTACTAATGAGCTATCAATATTCAGAACTGATTTATTTGTAGCTCAATCAGAAACTGAATTGCTCATGCTAATGAGGTTTAATTAATACGTAGAAGAAAAGCTGTGCACGTTAAAAAACTGCGAACGTTTCTTTGCCTTCCACTGCAAAACAACAACGTAAAATGATTAAGTCCTAGACACTCCAAGAAAGAAGACGACTAATTTTCTTCATTTTCATTTGGTTTTGAATGCTGTCATTACATATTTTAGCTGAGCACGTTTTTAGAGCCATATGCTTACTGTAGAAATCCAGACAACTGCGAAATGCGCCGCGTTGTCCTCAGAGTCGCCATCGTCGTTGCTTTACTAAAGGTAATGGTGACGACAAAAAATATATTTTCAAAATATAGCTTTAGTGGGCAGGCCATTCATTAGACATATGTGCCCAGGGAAGAACGGACTGTGTTTCAACAAGTTAGACAACTAGCTGTTTCAGAAATTCTGACTGGGCGGCCGGGGGGTGGGGACTTAGCGGGGGAGGGTGGTGTTGAACTTTGGATTGCCAACAATATTTCTTTTGAGAAAGATTGCACTATGATGTTATACAGGATCGACTCTTTAACCTTTGATAAATATGTTTTTTTCTTGTTTTTTTTTAGCCATGTTGCTCCCGTTCCTTGCTCTGTGTGGATTGTTTGTTACACAAGCTTCCCCTTTCGTCGATCCACTGCCTTCAGCTCTGAGTGAGTGAAAAATTCATCTCTCAAGCTTTTTTCAAAGCTTAACGGTCATCTAGTCAATTTACATGACTGTAACTCAAATCTGGCTATAGAAATACTGTATCGCGTGCAGGGCTTGTGAAATAGTCTGCAGCTTTTCTGTTTGGTTCAGTATTTTTTATTGCGTGTTCTTGTTTGGGGGCTTGGCTTTTGATTCTTTCAGTACTTTACTTTAGGAGGAGATAAGTATGCCGGTAAGGGTTGTGGGCCGGATAATTTGCTGTAATTTTTGCTGTTGTCCTTTTTGTTGCTGCTCTTGTTGCCACAATAATAAGCCTCCAACATTATGGGCTAAACATTCATTGATAAAGGGTTTGAGAGCGTTTCTTGTATAAGGTAGTCCCCTTCAACCACATATCTGACTCTTATCCTTGTGCATCGATTTTAAAATGAAGCACCTTTCGCATTCATTTCAAATTATGAGTTTTATTTCATCATGTATCTGAGATTTGATATTTAAACAGTTGAGCCATTTTCCACGTCAATTCGCTGCCCTCCAACCAAACAGTTCAAGTGGACACGATCGGACACCAGCGGACTCGACATCGTATTTTATTACACGTGCGGTCAAGGTAATAGTGTACTGAAATAAATATACAGAATAAAACATAAACAAAAACTAATTGAACATTTGACGCAGTATGAAGATTCACCTACGTTGCCCATCCTTAATGGGTTTAGATACATTTCAGAGGATTTATTGCTTGCACTGACAATCCGTTTCGTTACTATCTCGATTTAGACCAGAATCTTGTTTGGGAGGCGCGGTGGCCACAGAGTTAGTGTGCCCGTCTCCGGGTTCGAGCCCCGACCGGGGATATTGTGTTGTGTTTTTACATTGAGTAACACACTTAACTATTACAGCGCTTCTCTCCACCCAGGTGTATAAATTACAGATAATATTTTAATGCTAGAGGATAACCCTGTGATGGACTAGCATCCCATGCAAAGGGGGCTTAACACTAATGCCTAACTCTCCACCCAGGAGCCATTGAAAACCACTTGGCTCTTATACAGCCTTTTCCTTTACCTTACCTCTTGATTAGTGTAGTTTGTAGGACTGGGATGAAGGGAGGAAAACGTTGCCACTCTATACTTCTTCAGTACTCATGTAACCTATGATCAAGAACTTAATTGTAATGAGTGTCTGCATATGCGATCCCGATCCATTTATCAAACTAAAGTAATAATTACCAAAATGAAAATTATACGCTGACACCAGAAAATTGTGACAAAGGATTGATACAGTTGAACATGATGCAAGGATGTTACGATCGATTTCACTTAAACGGAAAAGAAATTTTATCAAAACTTTAATTTAAAACCATCTTAATCTGTGCAACTTGCCAAGAGGTGCAAAAAAAAATGAAATAAAAGGAAGTCAAACCTACATAAAGTTTCATCCGATTGAAACGTCCACTAGACAAATAATTGCCGTCTGATCTATTCAACAAAACATGTATATCAAAAGTAACAGACTAGATCATAAATTCTTGATTAAATGTCTTAATATAAATCTTATTCTGAATAACCAGATGAAGAAATGTCTCAAACTCTTCACTGCACCAACGGCTACAAGGCTCAATACAGAAAGGACCTCGTTCCAGACGCCATGAGAAAAGCCGCAATTCCAATGGCCATGAAGAAAGGTTTCATCACAAGACTAGATCAGGAGCCTTCATTCGGGCTTTTTTCAACAGGGCCCGACTACAGCACGAAAAATGGAGCCGTGGTGGTCTTCGCATGCCTTAATCCAAAGTAAGGATTTCAAAGCATCCTATCTTACAAAACAGTCGCAAACTAAACATAGGCATGCATCGCGTGCAAAATACTATCCCGGTAAAAGAGACCTCAAAAGTAATTAAAGTCGAAATCATTCACGATCGAAGGCCAAACAATGACGGCTTGAATTTGTAGAATAGTGGGCGAGAAAAATAACAGGAACATCTAATGAGCTGAGGAAATCTAAAGAAAGTGACAGCTAACTTCGCCTTGAATTGCTGTAACTTTCGGTTTTACGGTTCAAATAAACCAACTTAACATTTTATGTACAAGTTTTAGCTTTGACTCTGGGGGGTACGACTGCTGAATAACTAATGTTTTGAAACCTGGATTGTTGGGTTCGGGATCGAGTTGTTGCGTCGGTCTTGTCCCTTTTTTTTAATCCAGAAGTGCTAGTAGCACTATTTGTCAAAAGAACGGTATCTTGCAATCCCCACGAACTATGTCACGATTGAAGAGAACCCAAATTCCCTTGTGTGCACGGCGCTAATACACATGCTACCTCCCAACCTGCTAAGACAGGAGCCAGAACACATTCCAAACGGGTTTGGATCTGCGTAATGTTTTAGTCTTTCCTAAAAGCGCTGTCCTTAAGGAAGAGGAACTGATAATTCCAACTGCAACCTTCCCTCACTCTTCACCGGAACAGATCGACACAAAAGATCCTTTTCTGCTGCGTTGCCGTTTGTTCACCGTGTCGTCTTAAGTTCTGACAGCTACGTTTTGTGATAATTGGGTACAATCGTTGTTTAGCTCAGTACGTATTGCTTCAACCATCTAAGTCAACTGTGCCTTAAGAAAGATGACTTTATAACAACAACAAAAACACAAACAACATTTGATAAGTTGGTCGAACTATGGCAACTAACAAAGCTGATGTGGACCTACTATAGCTAATGCTTAACTAATTTATGAATAAATGAAAAATAATAATAGTGATATGCAAAAATTTTATATTAAGTAACAAAAACTAATATATTTGACTTTCCTCCTAGCAAATAAATGGGATGTCTACCTGGCATGCATGACTTAACCAGCGCACGCGATCTGCGCATGCATGACTGCTAATGACCAGTGCACGTGACCTGAAAATCAACTTACACCGTCAGTTCTTGATTAATGTTATTTTACATGTAAAGATCTTTCGTCATCGTCATATATTTGTAGCTCGTACCTTCAGATACTGGTTGTATATATGAGCATGTGTAATGCTCGGGGGTTTGAGAATAAAAGGAATCAATTCATCTAATTCGTCTCAAATTGTATTTCCTTATAGCGCCATGGCAAATCATTGTATGTGCATTTCAAAAGAGTACAGGTGGTTTCCAAGTTGCTGTTGTCCCTTTTGTATCAAACCGTTAATCTCGTGTTTTGAACTTAGCCTCCTTTTGAAAAGAGTAAAGATAACTACCACCTCCTCCTCTGCCTCATGCAAACTTCCTCCTCCACTCTCCCTCCCTTCATCCATGCATTATGCAGATACTTTTTTGTCATCTTGGAGCCAAAAACGCACCAGAATGACTCCTATTAACTGAACTTTTAGGAAAGCTTGATCAAGCTAGCCCTTTAATTTAAGTCTCAGAAAACACTCGGTATCAGTTAATCAGTCATTGTGTAAAGTGGATTAAGCCCGATGGATGGTTTCGCATTTGTTGTTTGGTTTGCCGTCTTTCATATTTTACATATTCCACCATCTTACGTTTGAAGAGTTCATTTTTTTAAATATCTGGAAACCTTTGTTGGGTTGAGTGATCACTATTCGCATCTTGCTATTTTGGTCTGAAGTGGTAACGCAATATCTCAAATCTGGATCGGCTAGCTTGTGTGCCAATAAAATTAAATGCAGATAGATTTTAAAGTTGAGTAATAAAATTGGCCCAGTTTTATCGACGCTAATCGGTAGCTGTCAAAAGCAGGACATAACCTAGTTTAAAAAATCGATATCGGAATTGCTCAGCATTAAATTTACCTACGAAGAAGAGTCAACTGATAACAGAATTTATTCCTTTTCTTCGTTCAAAACAGGAATATTCCTCTTCTTTCGCTTTTTATTTACTTTCAACAAAACTGGTACCAGTTGCGACCTGGTCCAGCTAACAAATAGTGCCGCTGGAGAATTCTAAAAAACTTTATTTCCTTGAATACTATTTCAAAAAAGCTTTACTTTCTGTAATGCAGTTAACGCGATTATTAGTGCGAGAATATACCATCAGAGAGAAAAGAAAACATTTAAATGCAAGTTAATTAAAGATTCCGTAAGCTCTTTTATACAGTTTAATAAAGCATCCTTGGAAACATAGCAATTTATCTTTCAGTGGTCGGGGCTTAACAATCGGTTGATCGTAAGAAGTTCAGCTATGAGTAGACAAAGAAGAAGTAAAAAACGAAAGTCAAAGCAGCAATAAGAGAAATTTGATCTGTTTTAGAAAATGTTGGCCTTAGTTCGTATCTCTTAGATTCACTGAACATTACTCTTCATTGGTTACCAGTCCTCTTCGTGCATTACAAAACATGATTACGTTATTCCCTGTTCAACCGGTACATAATTTATCGCCTGCCGAGTTTAGACAGCGAATTGGGAAGGTCATTTTGGGATATCGGGGAAAATAATTGAGATATCATAAAGCCCCAGGAAACGGATCACAAAAATGGGGCGCGATATTTCAAAGAGGAAGCAGAGTAGCGAAGGATCCCAAATGAACGACCAAGCGTCCTCGTGGGGCTGTGGGGCGCGCTTTATGGGTATTCTTGGTGTATTAACAGTCATTTTAGTGGTGGCGGTGGTTCATGTGGCGACGAGCGACGAGCGCAAAACATATTTTGATGAACTCGTTAGTACAGGAGGTGCTATTCGCTCGGCGCGTGATGTTAAGTCGCATTCTGAAGAGGATTCTGGGGACGTTTGTCAAACTAATGATTGCAAAAGGGTGGCAAAATACATAAACGCTTCCATGGATTATTCCAAAGATCCATGTGTGGACTTTTTCGATTACGTATGCGGAGGTTGGATCAAGGCTAATCCTATTCCAAAGAGTTCGTCCACGTATTCCACTTTTGCGAAGCTTAATGGACGCGTGGAGCGCAACCTGAGGCACATCTTGGAAAAGGGCATCACAGCTAGCAGCAAAAAGTTGTTCCACTTGCCAAAGGACTTCTTCGAGTCGTGCATGGATTTAAAAACTATTGACCAATTGGGTGACAAACCACTTCGTGATTTGATCAATGACATCGGCTCCTGGAGCATTAATAGTAAGTCAGGCTGGAATGAAGACGATTGGGATTTAGAGAAAACTTTGTTAAACATCCACAAGAGTTACACCTCTGCTGGCGGACCCTTGTTTTCTGTTCACATTAGCGACGATCCTGTCAACAACACCCGGCACATAATTGAGGTGAGTGCCGTTCAATAAGAATCCTGGTGTGATATAACAAGTAAATAAGGACATTTCTTACACGAGTTCTTCTGATGGAAAGAACTTTTTCCCTTATCATGTAATCGCCACTTGATGAGGGAAATCGCTTTGTTACTATTTTCATTTATCGGGTAAACTAAGGAAATCGTTTTATAATTGGCAATGCAATTTCACGCGCGCAATTTTTATTTTCATATTAAAATGACAGGAAGCAACAGAACACCCAAATCAATTGACAACAAGCGTGTGGGCGGAGTGATAGCAAGACAACGGTTGAGTCACTCAAGAAACTTAAACATATAATCCTTTTGGTTAGGAAAAAAGTTACCACATTCTCGTAAAAGTCATTACTTATAGTTCTAATTCTATTGTGACAAGCACAAGAGGCTGTTCTTAACCTGTTAATTTTAACCAGTTTATATGACACTTATCTTGGCGTACTACCTGCTGGATGTGAAATATATAAAATCCCTCGAGATGTCAAATTATTCTGTTTTGCCTCAAATGTCAAAGAAAAGGAGGTGGAGAACAGAAAACAAACCATCTTCATCAGTATTGTTTTTTTCAATCATTCCACTATTCCCGTCGATAAAAGGAATGTGAATTTAAAATATTTTTTAATGATTTTGCAAATGTCTCATTGTTAAGATTGCCATCAACTCTTCCCTGTGCTTATATATTGATTAAAAAATTCAGGAAACCAGTATTTTTCTCTCACAATTTGTTTGATGAAACTCCTAGTCGAAGAACTAAAAAGCCTCAACTGTAAGACTGGTTTAAATTTTTATTGAATCAATATAAACTATATATTTAATTTACTTTATTTCACTGAAGGGGTGACGGAACATAGTTGTAGATGACGCGTTTGACTCTCAGCTGAGAATTGGATTGAATTGTATCTGTCAATTAAGAAACTCTTATTTTGTTATAACTACTGATAGATGACATCTGAGATGTTAGAAAAAATTACAGATAACTGACAAGTGGGCTGAGATCGACTGAAAAATCATTAAAACATATATTTGAAAACTAGATTACCAGCAACCCATCCAGGCCCTCAGTAACGAGATCAATTCACGCGGGGTTGACGAAACTAACCCAAACTTAGGGAAAAAAATATGAAGTCAATTTGCAACTTTCAATTAATTTAATGCATAAGGAGACCTCTAGCTGAAAATACAGTTTACACATAATTCGGTTACCGTATACCAAGTCTGAACTTCCTTTTTATCGAATACCCAAACCCTGGTTAACCCCATCTTAGGATGAATGAATCCCAATTAGATAAAAGTGACGATAGTAACAGCCGAGAAATATCGTGTACTTCGCAGTTCATCGACTTTCGGACTCCAAATATATCTATAAACTACCACACATATGCACTTGTTTATTGTCCACTTAGAATCGTTTTCGTGTAATTGTTCTATTACTGAGCCGTAACAACTTTGTTCCATTACTACCAGATAGATCAATCCGGTCCTAGCCTTTCAAGAGAGGTATACTTCGACAGCCCAAAGGTAACTGTTTCATTATTTCTACCTTTTTGTAAAGAAGACATGGTGCAAACAACATCCCGTAATGATTATGCTAAAACCCTGGAAACTTTATAAAACTTAGGCAAAGTCAAAAAGGTCAGTTTCGTCGTAGCGGCGTCAACGCAACACCTCATGATGCCGAAGGATGCCCAAAGCTGGAAACTGAGACCAAACCGAACGTAAAACTGGGTTTTTTCCATGTTAAGTTAACGTCTCTCATTTGCATTGCAATAAATCTCGTGCTTACAAAATCAGTAATCCTGTAGCTCTTCCAGAACTCTTTTTTCATTCGTCCGTATGACCTGTAGCTTCCTTTGTTATCAGGGCTAGGGGCATTGTTTCTGTTGTATCATCTATTGTTTCGTTCTCCAATCACTGACCGCGTCTGGAAAGCTACAGGCTTGCTCTACAAAATATAATACCTATCAGTTGCTACGCACGCTATTCTGTATAGCTATAATAATGGGCAAATTTAACTCTGAATACAGGATAACTGTCTCAGTAGTGAAAACTTGTATTGGTTAGGTGTGGAACAGCGTAAAAGAATTGCACTTCCTAAAAGTTGGTCAGATCAGTTTTAACTGATTTCAAAGTCATCAGAAAAATTTTCGTAAACTTTGCATCATTTTGGCAGTCTTTGGCGTTTATCTTTTCTGATTGATCAGTAGTGTCTTGATTTTGTATTTTTACATTTAAGATTATGACAGCGTACAAACAATTTATCACAGCCGTCGGAAAATTGCTTGGTGGCGATGACGAAATGAAGAAGCGAGCTGAAGAGATTGTGGCGTTTGAAACGAAATTAGCCAAGGTAAGAACGCTTATGATTCGCTGCTTTTTTAAGCTTTGCAAGTAACCCTGTAACTATGTTGTGACAGCCCACAGTCGCATCTCCCGAAAGCCATGTGGCTAGCTGATCGTCTATATATGGGAGATGGCAACTTACCAGACCTTAGACTGATAAAGGGTCAAAAAGTTTCCGGATTAGAAACTTCAGAGACTTAACCCATGCGCCAATGCTGATGCAATGTTTTATTGATGTAAAAGTCGATTTCGACAAAAAAGATCGGTTCTCCCCATTAAGAAATTTCCGTTTCTTCACTAGCCAGGAATACGATGATGTTACACCAAATTAGTATCTTTATTTGCTACATTATCTGTCAAGTGGTCGCTTCGGAGGGGTTATAAAGAAAGAAAATTTCAAACTCTTAGCTCAAAAAGTGGTCGTGGTCGCTTATGAGAGGTGTTCGCTTACAATAGGTTCTAAATATAGTGATTTGACTTGGAAACTTTTGGTATTTTGGAAAACTGATCGCTGAGGAGAGGTGGTACGTTGCTTAAGGACGTTCGCGCGAAAATTTTCCAGTCGAAAGAATTTTTTAAAATTTTTACTGCTGGCAGATAATGAGTTACTTGTGCCAGAAATGCAAAAACAATCGGGGGTCGCCGTCTTCGTTTCAGAGATAAAGCGTGTGGTAAAGTATACTGATTTCTAAAAATTACCCCACGGTCTACAGGGGTTTATAATTAAAAATATCGAGAGTGAGTCAACGGAGGCAAACGATCTTAGTCATATTTTGTAGAAGTGGGTCTGTTGCGCATTAAATAATTGCAAATGTTACTAACGTTTTCACATAATTTAACCTTTCAAGACGCATTTGAAACCGCCGCACAGATGCATGAAGAGCTAAGAACGGAATTCGATGGTGCATTTTGCCAAAAATTCAAACTTCTAGTCGACAGATTTTCTTCATTTTTTCCCTATATGTAGAAAACCAGTAGAGAAAATGATCCATCGAAAGAAAAATTGGGGTCACAGAACGTCCAAGATCGTTAAATCCAGGCAAAGCTCTAGTAATGGCCATCTGCCCTATCATTTGTTTATTTTATGAGTTGTGCGCGCGCTCATGCATGACGCGGCATGTGAATTGCAATTGGCGTACGCAGTAAGGATGCGCAGAAACAATTAGCGCGAACGTCCTTAAGAGAGGTTGTCGCAACCGGAGGTTCGTCTGTATGATTAGGATTTTGGAAATTTTGTAGACTTTGATGTCATTTTATTGTAGGAACACTTTAGCTTAGGGTACCTAAAATGTTCATTGCAAAGATTAGTATTATATACGTTTGTAACAGCAAATGTGTAGACCAAATATTCTCAATGCCGTGCTAGTTTAAAAAAAAAATTAAAAAAAATTAATTAAAAGATAGATTCCAGCAACTCTAGAGTACAGTACTGATCATCATCCTGTGTAAATATTTCTATATCGAATTTAATTGATGTGTTTCAGATAAGTGTTCCTGATGCGGACAAGACTGATTCGTGGTTCAACCGAATGACCATTGGCAAGCTGATGAAGGACGCGCCTGGGGTAAGAGAGATTCTGTTGTAACTCCTATCAATGCCTTAAAAATGAAAAATAACCTTATGATTCTAGAACTGAGTTACACATTTGAAATCAGCTGGTGTGTACTTACAGAGAAGGCATGCAGATGAGATCATGGTACAGGCTGTAACCCGGTCAAGATAGTTACATGTAACAACAACTTTCCAAGAAGAATAACAACAAGAGCGAGAGAAAGAAGTCTGGTTGAGTCTTTATATACTAGTTATGCAACGTTTCGCTCGAGTAGTATACTGTGAAATATCCCTCGAGTCACATGTGTATACCATGAAAACACAAGTGACGAGTGGGATATTCCACGGTTTTACCACCAGAAAGGGTTGCATAACTATTTTATACCATGCCATAGAAAATGCAGTGGCCACATGGGAAGGTTTGGTGTGATACAGTTGAATTGCACAGATTGATGGGACGGTTTGGTGGAATACTGACGAATATACAACGGCTTTCCTGATTGGCTCTATTTTCTATTTAAACAATAGAGTGTTTCTGTCGAGGAACTATCGGCTGATAGTTGCCCCGCGGAAATTTGATGTTGTTAAAACAAATATTTGCCCGAGAAGCGAAGCTTCGAGGGCAAATATGCTAGTTTTTTAAGAACATCAAATTTCCAAGGGCAACTATCAGACCGATAGTTCCGAGACATAAACACTCTATTGTCTTAATTGTTCACCACTAAATTTTCTTCCGCACGCTAGTTCAAAAATCAGTTTGACTTCAGTTGGATTATTTCCAAGATTTTGAGACGAAGGCCGTGAAAGCCAAATATAAAATTTAAAAAAAGAAAATAGACAAAAACCCTTAAAACAATTTCAGTTGTTCTACGAAACCCGCGTGTTTACAGAAAAATTTTCACGGACGACTACAATCCATCCGGGTATTTTCGGCGGACGGGCACTGTGGGCTGATAGTGGCCCTCCGCGGATAAACACTATCGCGTCACGTGATCAATTTCAACCAATAAGAATCGTACAAAATTTGGTGCTGAACTATAAGGCTTGGTATGAGAGTCAGAATTTAATGGTGAGTGAATGTTGATCCTCCTCTCTGCTGTAGTACCCTTGGATGCATCACTTATCCACTATATTCGCTCAAAACACACTGAAAGATGACGAAGAGATAATTGTTCCTGCGCTGCCATATCTACAAAATATGACAAGGATCATCAAGGAGACTCCCAAGAGGTTTGAAAATCGTCTCTTTTTGTGCCTAGATAAGTCGACCGAAATATGCCGGAACTGGGAATCGTTACATCAGAATTATAACAATTAAAGTTAGTACACGGGTCTTTGTTGGCAGAGTAAGCCCGTTTAGATTCAGAAGTAGGCCTTTAAAATTGGAAAAAATTTGAATTGGCCATGCTGTCAGAACAAAAACTACCAACATAGCAAAGAAGGCCTTCCATTATCCCAGCAAAAAAAGAGTTTGTTGCAAGAACATCTGGCAGCTGCAAAAAGGATAAGAACTAGGAAATTTACAGGTCACTGTAAAAGAGAACCAACGGCAGTGAGGTAGAAGACGGTATTTAACTGTAGGCTGTTTGGGTAGCGGTCTCGGTACACTGTAAAGCCAATTAAAGTGAAATTCTGGTAAACAGTGATTTCGCATCGAAAGACTCAAGTTTTTAGTCGTCAGGTATAATGTGTACTGTCTTAAAATTAAGCGTCAATAAAGTTCTCCGAGACTGCAGTTTGCGTCTTGATTTGCAATGTGGTCTGTCTTGGATGGCCCACTCACAATACAGGTCTTTGATCAGTGTGAAAATGAAGTCGTCTTTTTGAATCAGTCCAGGGCGTCTTTCTCAGCCTAATGGTCATAAAATAGTGTCAGGCTCCAGAAAGATTTGACAAGGCTTATGGGATAACAAATATCTATCTATCATTCATAGATTTGGACTGACAACGAACGCACTTCTCTGATTTTCCTTTCTGTCTCAAAACCGACGTTGGAACAAATTGCGGGAAAAAAAATATGAGTTGTTTTTCACTTATTTTTTACAGAATCCTTGCTAACTACATCGTGTGGAATGTTATCCAAGACGAGGTGTCATTCCTTTCGAAGCCTTATCGCAAGGCCAGGACGCAGTATCGAGAGCGTGTCCTGGGCTCCAAAGGGCAGAAGAAGCGTTGGAAAACATGCGTAACGTTTACAAACGAGCTTCTGGGAGATATATTAGGATCAGCTTATGTGGAGCATCACTTCACCAAAAAGAGCAAAAAAATGGTGAGAGGAATTAAACTGGTTGTCTCTCATTCATATCCATGGCTTTAACAAATACTTACATACTGAATATAGGCTGAAACGAAAACGAGTTACCAAACATTTATCATAAACACAATATTTAGTCAAACCTGTGTTAAGGACCACCTCTCTTTAGTACGGCTCTAGCTCAATAAGTTTTTGTTACAAACCTGCACATTGAACAATACAGTAACTTTTTTACTGCTTCCCTTTGTCCATCACCTGTTAATTCGTCAGCATGAGAGCTCTTAATAACAACAAAAATTAAAACGCGATTGCATTTTTTCCTTGCCGCTAATCCCTATTATCACCAACGAGATCGAAACACACGATGAGGCAAAAATGCAACTGATTGTTTCTGAGCAGAGTTCGGGTATTATAAAGCGCAATAATTAAAATGATGTGATTATCTCCCCTAGGCGGAGGATATGATAGTGGAGGTTCGAAACGCTTTCAAAGATAATGTGAACGGCATTCCATGGATGGACCAGACTACGAAAATGGCAGTGATGGAAAAGGTGCGATCATATTGTTACATGCAATATACTGTTCAAGGTCTTGGATGTAGCTATCTCTTTACATATTCAATCACTAGTTTGCACATACAAACATTGCGTGAAGTACTCGAAAGTAACGTGTCAAAGACGTTTGTGCACTTTCACGGGAAGAGAAGAAACTACTAAAGCTGCGGCACAAATTGTAAGATATAGAAGTTGTATAGAGTACACTTTTTCACTGCGTATAGCTTCTGTTCAAAGACAAAAAGTGGATTACATTACTTCACCCCCTCACCTCATACATTATATTTTGGACCTGGCAACACATGATACCATTTGTTGTTAACACATGAATGCAAACTTGTAGGACAAGATTCACTATTCCAAAGAAAAGTTAGCATAATATAATTACTATTTCTTCTAGGCGGATGCCATGAACGATGAGGTTGGTTTCCCTCATTATTTAGTTGACAAGAAGAAATTCAAGAAGAGGTTCAAAAAGTATGATCACGTAAGTGCGATTGGTTAATTCCAATTCTTCCTTCGCTTGGTTTTTGAACATTTTGATACCTAACTTAACAACTCAAGGGACGAGTACTTTCAGCTGCAACTTCATTGATTTCTGATTTTCAGGTGGAGATAAAGAGTAACACTCTTTTCAAGAATAGAATTGCAATTTTAAAAATGGCGCACAAGAGAATGCTTAGCAAGCTAAGAAAGCCTGTCGATAAAGAAGAGTAAGTTGTGGTTGTTGTATGTTGTTATTGTTGTTGCTGTTGCTGCTTGCCAGCAAAATTTGGAAGAGATGTGATTTTGTCATACCTTTTTATTCAGGACGACAAGAGCATATTCTCTGAACCGATTTACTGCAGCATGAACGCGCGGGGAGGTAGAGTGGAAACCAACAAAAAAGACAAAGCGTTGATTGGAACTCTATTTCTTGTAGTTAATACATACACATAAGGTGTCCATTATTTGGGCTATCTATATTCAGCATATTTCTTCTTACTCCTTGACTATACTATTGCTTCAAGAAATCATAACTCGTTGTCCTTTTTATTATTTCCTGTCTCCATTAGGTGGCCCATGGACCCACAAACGATCAACGCCATGTACAGTTTTAACGAAAACGAAATAAGTGAGTCTCATCATAAAGTATGAGCAAACTTTCAAGGATCAACTTGTGCATGTAGTAATAAATTAAAGTATAGTTAAGCGAACCATGGTTTCTATTTTTTTTTTTTACCCTAGTTATTCCAGCTGGAATTCTTCAGCCACCATTTTTCTACGCCAAAGGAAGTCCAAGGTAAGATGAGCACCCAATCGATTCAAAATAGTCTTGAAAAAACGCCGGCTAGCTATGTACGATTCATGCGACGAAGCCAGGCACTGAAGTGTCAGCAGAAAAAAAAACAGCTCCACAAAAACAGAAACGCGTCCAACGTTTATCTGCCGATAATCCCAAGAAGAGTATGAGCTACCAGATGGACGGTAGATTTCAGAAGATTTAGATGGTTACCAAGTTAAATTTTTGATCCGAGTCTCCTTTTTCCCTTCAGATCGTTGAGCTTTGGAGCTATTGGTTCAATCCTCGGCCACGAGCTCACGCATGGGTTTGACAATACAGGTGAGCATAAGTTATATTGCGTTACTGTGGTCCGTGAAACACGGTATCGTACGCACTTGGAATCCAGTCTGGTGGTTTATAAGGGAGCTGCATGCGTTGCTAAGTGACATGAAGCAACTTGCTAAGTGCATTATGTCACCGACTGTGCATGTTGGATACGCGCTTGCTAGTCTTTCAGTAATAACCTATTCCTTTTTTACGTTCCTTTTTTTAAGACTTAAGGTGGTGCAACACGGTGGCCAAATCTAAACAAAATTCCGTGCGCCGCTAGTACTGATGGACTACCTCCGTTCAATCAATGAATGAATCAATCAATCAATAAACTTTATTTGCCCTCGAATTTACAGAGTAGCACTCAAGTGCTAATATCTTCGAGCCTACTACATTTTTAACTAATTATAATAAAAAATAAATAATTCTGTGTAATAAACAACTGAGATAACTACTTAACTACCT
>CM042754.1:22099769-22122269 GCA_022496165.2 Catalaphyllia jardinei | reverse complement strand
TTTTTGTAATATAAAAATTATCATCCCTGTAGCCATACGAAATCAGAGTTAAGCGTTATGAATACTAATTACAAAACTCTAATATCAGTTCAAACCAGTGCTACTAGTCCAGCCACGCTGTCCTGTGTGGTAGCGTTTAGTGACGATATAATTAGGCCTCAGCTAGACCTCGGAATCAGTTGCGATTTAGTTAGGACTGTAGTTACATAAGACACTAATATGCTTTATGTTAGGTGAAGCAATCATTCGCCCTTCTTTGATAATTCTATCACTTAACAGGAGAGCTGAGAATTACATTAATATGCCGTGATGAACGGAATCAAAATAGGAGTCATTTCCAGTGACGGATCTAGGGGGGCCGGGCCCCTCCCTTATTTTGGGTGAAAAAAGAACAAATGACTCAAGAAGCAAACCCCGGCTGGGCAAGTAAAATAGAACCACCCCCCCCCCCTCCCCCCTTCTTAGCTCAAGGTCTGGATCCGCCACTGATTTCCCCCCAAAATACTTCCAGCACAAAACGATCAATATTACCAATGTCACTCGTCCAGCTTTTGGATATACTTTCTGTTTGGAACTTAAGTGGAGGGTTCTAGGACCAGGCTAACTGATGAAAGTTTTCACCTTACGGGTGCCTCAGAAAAACGTTAGGTAAACATATTATGAGGGGTTTCACGATGACTTATGTAAGCTGCATGACATTGAAAATTTTAGTTGTTCGTTCGTCCTCTACGTTTTGACAATTGTTAATAAAGACAGGTGTTGCAATGTTTTAGTCAGTAGCTCTGTTTAGGTCGAGATACGATTTTTATACCAGAAGTTCAATTTTTAAGAATTGCAAATGTCTTGTCATTAGCAACTAGCTTTGAACCTTTCAGCGCTGAGAAAGCGAGCTGTGAGCTATAATTCTTGAGCACCTTACTATTTCTTGTGCATAGCACATTGACTAGAGAGTTGTGCTATATACTCACTCCATGATAGATTTAGATAAAGGCTTTTTGGGTACCGCACTGAAACCACTTCCAGTTTCTGTGAGATAGGTGATCTTACATTTTTGGAAAAAATGAGTCGCAATTTTAATAAAAACTAGCTAGCTTGTTAATAGAAAAAAGAGCGATTGTGCCACTCGGAATTAAGAGTACTAGCGGGTGAACTCTCTTATAGGATAGGGAGTACAGAATGGTGGAAGGGCTCCCACCACCAAGTTTACTCCTGGGCTAATAGCACAGCACTGGCACAGAAAGATGACTAGCATTCTAATTACACCCTGCTACATGAATTGCACGATTTTGACCCAAGCCCGAAGGCAAAGCTGCCCCCACCCCTCCCCGCCTAAAAGAGACAAACCTTCGTGCACCATTATTCGTCAAGTTATCTGCAGCCATTAGAAATTGTGAGTTACTCTCCATTTAAGTGGTATATCTGATGCGTTAGCTATTCAAGATAGCGACGATTCCTTTTCACGAATGCACACACAACATGCCTATTCAAGCTATGCGAAATGCATGAAGCACAGGCGCATCATCATCTGTTTGTAAGGGAGTTCGCCATAACTTCAAGGTTCAATTCTCTCTGGTTTGGACACCACTTAAGTTAACTCCCCGTACTTGAGATATCGTCACGAAAGAGGTTTGCAGTTTTCACGTCGTTGCTCACGAGGTCGTTCGACTACAAACTGATAAATGCAACTAAATTCATCACAAATTTCTTTATTACACTCTCAGTGTAATTAGATATAAAAGAAGCTTATCTTGCTCCAAACAATAACATATATTCGTGTATCTATAATTTCCTCTGTGTTTCGAAAAAAATTTTTCGAAGCATATTTTGCATTCTTAGGGTGGACCACTTGACTTTTGAGGGGGGTAATCTTTCCATACACTAAGAAAATTCTCTCGGGACGAGTGTACGCATGATATATTTTTCTCCGTTATCATGGTTTCTTGCACATTTTACACTTGTTTTTTTCAATCACCCTCCCCCCGCCCCTCAAAAGTAAAATAGTCCACCCTTTTAAGACTCTCTTACAATTTAATAATTGTTAACATGAATATTAACTTAAAACCCCAGTCAAGGGTTGACGGTGTAAAATGATTCTTTACAAACGCGTTTAGTTGTGTGATGATAACACATCATTGACGGTAGCTAGAGTTCAACTTTTCAAGTTCATCATTTGTTATCCAACTCAATCTTAAGGTGATTCCCGAGTAAAAGAACCCACCATAGATTTCCGATGAAACTTGGTATGTTAATGTTACAAGACAAGTTTTAGTTTTCCTGAATTGTAAAGCGCCTTTGATCATTTCGTTAATGTTAAAGGGCGCTATATAAGTTAATAAATTATTAAGTTAATAAATTATTATTACAAGGAGATTTTAAAAACGTAATAAAAAGAGGGGGGCACCGTGCTTGTTTTCACGCCACAATGCTGACAAATACGGTTATTAAGGTGACTTTTGGTGATCTCCGTGCGCAACAAATAAGCGCGATTATTTTCCAATGCATCGTGTTATATCACGCAGAGTTTGACTTTCTTTGATTGTTTACTCATCTACGTCCCAGAAAAATGGCTCCAAATACCCTGCATTATTAATTAATATTTTTATCCTTAAAAGGAAACATAATTTGGACTTGCTGTGATGGGCCCATTACGTCTTTATCTGTAGCATTTATTTCATTTGTCAAAAAAGTAGCCAATTTTTTTCTCAGCTATTATTGATATTGTTCCCATTGAATTTATAAAATAAAAAGTGGGGTTCACCGTGCTCGTTTAAGAAAAAAGGAGCATTTATTTCGCTATCGAGCTTAGTTTGAGGGAAATCTCTTACGTTTTGTGCGCGCGCTGATGACGCGAAAATCGTGCGCAGTAGGAATGCGCAATGCAAAACTAGGGAACCACCTTAAAACCATCGTCGCTCCTTTTTGGCTTATCATTATTTCTCTGGCCCGGGTTGTTCGAAAGGTGGATAACGCTATCGACCGGATAAATCGCTATCCAGCGGATAGCGTGGTTTGTTTTGTTAACATGTATCCACTGGATAGCGATTTAATCGGTGGATAGCGTTATCCAGCCTTTGAACAACTGGGGCCTGGTGTTTTTCTCTATACAACTCAAGCACCCAAGAATGAAAAGCTTGCCGATATACATTACTGCTCTAAAGGCACGACATCATTCCAACGTAAAAGAAATTCAACAATATACAAACGAGACAACAACTTATCAGTTATAATAAGAAATAATAAGAAACTTAATTACACCGAAAGATTAGCTATCTATAATGATAAATATCATTGAGAACAGGCAAGGAAGCTTTATAGAGAATGCTTCAACGCGACGGGGACGACGGTGTAGAGGAATTGATAAAGCTTTAAGAGTACCTCGTTGTAGCCAAACTTTAGTGGACATTTGCATAAAGGAAGACCATTTGCTATTCCTCAGCTTCTACATCCTTTGCTAAGTGCTCCATCTGGACTTTCTGAGTAACGACTGGTTGCCACCAGAACAATGAGAGCTGCACAGGTAAGATACAGAGTCCGTGGAGAAGTCCAAACAAGACGATACCCATAAACATGCGAAAGAAAATGCGGTAAATCTCCGAAGTGGCGAAGACTAGCACAAGCATCCCCAGGAAAGTGCTGAAACCTGTTTCACAGAAAAGACAAAAGTTCCATGTTAGCTTGTTTCATGCGTTCGTTTTGTAGAAGAGCTGCGCGGGTCGTTGGGGGAAGTATTTAACAGCTATTCATCTAAGTGGAGGTGGCTAGCTGTGGATATTTACCTCGCCGCTTCGCGGCTCGGTAAATATCCACCGCTAGACACTGACACTGAGGTGAATAGTTGTTTTAGTATAATACTAAAACAGTGAGATAATATTCGCTACAAAAATTAATTTGAATGATTTCTTCACTTGTCACGGATCGATGCAAACCGGGACGCCATTTTTGCCCGAGTTGCTGGGAGGTAAATTGCGGACATTCGGAGTTTGACTATCCAATCAGAGCGCGCGTTCAATGCTATCCACTGTTTTAGTATAAACCTTAACCTTATTCGATGGTTTAACATAGAAAATGCGCGGATATTTTGCGATATGCGTAACAATGAACAATGAGCAAAATGTCTGCGAGTATTACACGTTGAATTATCGAATTAAGGATTTATCATTCCACAAGATCTAGAATGTCATTTTCTAGTATTTTGGATTCTAGTTTCAAATCCTGCTTCCGTCACCGGAAAATCGTATCTGTGAGTGACGAAAACAAAATATGAATCTAGTAAAATACGGGCTCATATTTTCCTCATTTTGTTGGCACATGGGCACATGGACTTGCAGTTTTCTATTCAGTATTACTGTAAAACAATATAAAATTCAAAACAAAATCTACCCAGTCAAGATCAGTTGCAAGGAAAGAAAGTTAGTTGCTAACCTCCCATAAAGACACTGGCGCCCAGCGTACTAACAGCGTCCACTACTCGCTTGTTGGCAGTTTCCTCAGCGGACATGACGAACGCATGCGCAATATGCGCGCTATAGTCCACGGCAAAACCAATAGCCATAACGAGCGTGATCATCGACACACCGTTCAGCGACACATTCCAGAAGTACATTAAGCCAAACAATTCAAGCACCAGGGCCACAAAATTCACCACTACAAGGAGCGTCACCGAGCAATCGACCAGGAACAGGGACGTCACGACGAGTACCGCAAGGGCCGCTATGATAAGGTTCCTCGTGGTCTCCCTAGAAATGATGGCGTACTGCTCAAAGAAGATGAACGTGCGGCTGATCGGAATCACTCTCAGCGGAGACTTTTTGGCGAGATCTTCGCGAATTGTCAACATGGCGTCCTTTTGAAACGTCGAGCTTGAATCGTTCTTCATGAAGGCCGTGATGCGAGAAGCTACCACACGGCTGCCATTGGACGAAAGCTTCACGCTTTGCTTAAGGAAAGAATACTCTGGGATTTCGAGGAACGACTTAAGCGCAGGCATGAAGTTGGGTCCAGTTATGTTCACCCTCCGCGCGGCAGAGAACCCAGCGAAAACGTCCATCCATGACAAAGTCTGCCTCTGGTAGTGACTGTTTTCCCCTACAATGACTGACAGCCGTCTAATCTGTTCCTGAACAACGCTGTCCTCATAATTGACGTTACCAATAAGTATTATACTGACGGGAATGATTTGTTCATAATATTTCTCTTGAACAGTAAGAAACTTCATAAGCGAAGAGTCGTCTTTAGCCAGCATCTTTCTGTCGAACCTTTCGGTCACCTTCGTCGTTCCGTAGATTCCTAAGCCAAGAATACCCACAGACATGAGCAATACCACGAGTTTCGTTGGACCAAACATGAGAAATGTTGCCCAATGATTCATGATGCGGTTTGATGTCTGTGGGCGCGGCTCGTCCCAAGGCAGCTCGTCTTGTTTTGGTGGTGGTGCAAGACAGACTGGTAGGCAATCTTTTCGACCGGCTTTTATTCTCCTTATGTCAAATGTCATTATAGCTACGAAGAAGGTTATCATCATCACATAAGAAAGAGTAACGGCTAAAGCAGCATAAGTGCAGAAGTAACTGAAAAGGAGTAAAGTAAGGTTTTAGAATAAATTAACAGAACCAAAAACTGCCATCTAAAACTACCGTATTGCGGGCGTATACAATGAAAACACCCCCGCTTGCATCAAACAGATCAAGATACTCAAATTTGTCCCAAGAAAACAAAAACACCCGTCATATCTAATTTAATCATGGCCTTAATTTTGCCTTCTTATACTCCGGCCAGTGTGTAACCCACAACCCATTTTTCTACCACTTTTACATACACTCGAACAGGCGGCAAGAAACAGGACAAAAACACTTTCTCACCTGACAGCGGGAAAAGCAGACGACGTGCTGACAGCAAACGCAACCAGGTCAGTCATAGTTGTCATAGTAACTGTCGCTCCGGTGCGCGACATCACTTCCTTTACGGTCCTGACCACGCCAAATTGACGTGGTTGTCGATCCAGCTCGTCCACAAGAATAAACATATCGTCGATGCCTATACTTAACACCAAGTAAGGCACAACGCCGACCATGCTCACAAACGTCACGCGGCACCACGCGCCAAAACCAATTCCCGCCAAAATTCCGAGAGCCACCGCGAATACTCCCGAGTTTGCGAGCAGCGAGTGACCGGTCAGCGGATTAAAAAACTTGCCGAGCATTAAACAGGCGAATGAGATCATAATGGCGAACGTTACTGACACTAGAGTCAAGTCTGCGCTACCGTTTTCCGCAATAGCGTCGTCTGTGCTTCTCTCCGCCTCATAGAACACTTCAAAACACTTTGCAGACAGAGATGACGCTGTGTCCAGGAACTTCTTCTCCCATTCCAAAACCTCCCTGCTGTGCACCTCTATGGCCTCTGTCAGACATTCAGGAGCAAGAACGTTGGGATGCTCTGGGCGAGACACTATAAGGATACCCTCGCCACGGACCTTGAGGCGAAAGAACCTTTCAGCCGTATCCAAGTCTTTGACCGCTCTACTGTCCTGGGGAATAAACAATTTGACAGCTCTACTTTCTATCTTAAGCCATGTAAATCCCACAGCGCACAAAGAAACGAAGACAATACAAGCCGTAATGGATGTTAACGGACGCTTGGCTACTGTTTCTCCAAGAAGGCCGACAAGGTGTTGAAGAAGACGAACGAACCAACTGCACAGAATGGACCACTTGTGGCACAGGTTAAAACGATGCCTACAACAGGATCTGTGGATTAGATCAGATTAGAAAGATATGGGATTTGAGATGTGACATATTGCATGTGAGAAATTTTAACAAAAAAAAATTCCTAGTCCGAAGAATTTCCCTACAACAACAACAACAACAATTTATTTACCCCATAAACTTACTTACATGCAGATAAATTATTCAAATAGATAGAGATAGATATAGGGGGTCTGGCTGCCTGAAATAACTAAAAAGTTAAAAGGGGCAGGCAGCCAGTATTACAATTTGTTTAGGATAATTTATGCCCTAGTATGGGCATAGTACAAAAATCTGTCACGTTGTTGACAACATCGTCGTGGCCAGGGGCGTGGCTAGTACCAGGCAATCGGAGGCACTTACCCCAATCATTTTTCTTTCAAATTCCAGTGTTGTTAGTACACACCCTAGCTGACCTAGTAACTACCAGGGCTTTAACACCTTTTAAAGATTATTTCCAGTCCGTACTGCGCAGTCTCAGAACCCCAATGTTATAAACATTATAAACGGCTCATTTGATGGAATGCGAATCGATGTTATTCGTTAAGAACCACATACCTTATCTTTGAGGCCTTTTCAAATTCTTTTTCCAACAGCTTTATTGATTTTTACAACTATGAAGTTGTTTCATGAAGTGATATGAAAAAGAAAGAAGCATTAAGCTTCGATCGCTTCCTGTCCACAATGGCGGTTGTTTTTAAACTTTGAATTTACTTCATGTAAGTAGTTGCAAAATATTTACATTTGGTGATGTCTTACATGAAACAAAACAAAAAACGTAAACAAACTCTCAAGAGTGTGCATTACAGACTGTAAATCATCTTTAAACACTCGGAAACTAATACTAAATTTCATTTAAACAGAAAAGACTCAAAGCCAATTCAAAGTTCATAAGGGTAGTCTATGTTTATTCAGACCCCGTCCACATGTATCCAGAAATGTTTGAATCCGCTCTTCAGAGTGAAAAAACTAAATAAATAAATAAATAAATCCGCAACCTAACTGTAACGTGTGTTCAGCAAATCCCAATATTTTGAAAATGGATCGTGCCCAGTCGCTTACCGAACAGTAAACCAATATGGCGGTACCATGTTGTTTCACCCCCAGAGTGAACCTGGATACCATCGGATGCATTCGATTTGAGTGCGCCACGTGTGGACGGGGAAATGCTTGAATCCGAAAGAAAACGCTGCGGATTCAAAAATATCCGGATGTGTGTAAGCAATTCCAAAAACTGGCTTTGCTTGGGACGATTGGACTTGTCATGCCATTTTTATTATCGAAAATCGCTTCCGATACTACTAATACTTGTCCTGAAGGGTCCTCTCACCATGTATTTTCAAAGACAATTAAGCTGGATAAAATTTCAAACCATTCATCACAAACTTAAATGCATTATTTCATAACAAAACAGCAGCACCGGGATATTTGAAAAGACTGAATCCCGCTTTGCGGACTACCCACTGAGCCCCACTCCGCGGACTACCCTACGGACTACCCCTACGGACTTCCCCTACGGACTACCCTAATTAAACAACCAAATTTACTTTAACAGGGCAAAGAGACAGAAGAAGCCTACCTGCTCCACCTACATGATCGTAACTGCAGTAACTGTATGAAAAACAGTCACCATGTTCTCTTCACCAACTTCCTCAACCCAGTCTTTCTTTTACTTTTCACCCCATTCTTGATCGGCCACATGCCAAAACCCCGTTTCTTTTGAACACTTTGTTTTTAATCTGCTTCAAGTGTTTGCCATCCACACTGACATTTGCTTAAGAGAAGCTCTTTTGAACCTTCCTTATCCTTGTTTACAATATTTGCCTCATTAGCATAAGCAATTCAATTTCTGAAGGAGCTACAAAAAAATCAGTTCTGAATATTAAAAGGTCATAGTACAATTAACTCTGCCAATGAATTTGAGCCTGATGTATTGAATACTTTTTGTGCAACACGGTTTTGTGCAACACGGGTTTAAAAACTCAAAATTTAACAAAGAATGTATGAGCTCATTAGCGCTTTTGCCACCCAGAAATGTTGCAGTTTTTGAAAGACAATTTCTCCTTCAATATTACACACAAAGAGCTAAGAATTTCAGCATGCATTAAGTTTTGCTAGCTCTTTAGCTGTCTGGAGTCAATTCATATCTAACATGTTTATTTCTGTAAACAAAGCCATATGCAAATGAGCAAAAATGTAAACAATGGCATCAGCATGAATCCCCCACAAAGGACTGGATCTACCCACAATTCAAAAGGAACTGATCATTAGCAAAATGGTGTATTAGAGATCATCGAAGATTACCCCTACATTGGTGGCCGATGAAGAAATGGGGCTAAAATGTAAATAGACTGGGTCGAGGAAGTCGGTGAAAAGAAAATGGTGGCTGTTTTTATGATCATGTAGGTGGAGCAGGTATCTTGTGTAAATTTGGTTGCTTATTTAGGGTAGTCCGTGGGGGTAGTCCGTAGGGTAGTCCGTGGAGCGGGGTCAGTCTTTTCAACTCTCCCCAGCAGCACCTGTCGCTGCTGACGTGCTGAGTTCATACGCCTTTCAATCAAGAAATAAGCTTAACAATTTCACTTTTCATCCACCAATGAACCCGAGTATTTTCGCTTCTCCAGCAAAGGTAAACGGTTTTCTTACCCTTCTTTATCCCTGCTGTTCGATGTTTCTTTGCCTTTATCTTCGATACCATTGCATTCAACCAAGAACGGCTCGTCGACATTCTCTTCGCTCACTCCAGTCATCGTGTAAACAACAAAATACCTTAGGCTATACGATAAAGGTTTTCTGGATATATAGGCTCTAAAATTCCACATATCTGCCTGTGAATCGAAATGATGGCAGTCACCGACAGTACTCGTCCGCCATGACTTCCAAAATTGAAATGCAAATTTCTGACTGCAAAACACTATTGTGACGTCACAAAATCATGGCCGGCTGGCGCTGCACATGCACGCGGGTGACCCGCGAGTGATTTAATTTAATTGCGGGCTCAAGAAGAGCCCGCAACCTAATTTGCACGCCATATCTCGATTTTGTCGGAAATTTGTTCAGCCAAAATCGATCGATAAATCCTCGTAAACCAATCAGAATCCTTTTCCACTCGAACAAGATGTTTTAAAAGTTGCTGCCGAGACGGTCAGTGTGCGAGATCTTCAAATCCAAAGTTTAAAAGATTGAAAATGGAAAGATACTCAGTTCTCGCTATGATGTCAAAAGAAGAGAAGCCAACGATGAAAGCTGCGATTCGATGCGAACCGACAGTGGAACCGTCGCTTCCGTTTAACCTACAATCATGTTCTCGTCACGTGAATACGATCGAGAGATGTGACAAATATCGGACTTACAAACCCGACATGTGCAACAGTAACCTACCATCATTTTCTTTTCTCTTTAATACTCCGACAAAAACGATTTTGAGAAGAAAGGCAAGCTTTAGGCTCAAAGGCAATCAAGTTTTTAGATGAAGCTTGACGAAAATCAATTTACAGCATTGTTTTGTTGATTACGTGACGCGCGCTCACGGCTGAGAAGTGGTTGCCTAGCACGTGATCGAAAATTTCTTTCCAGGATAAAAATAGCCGCGTTGGGAACGAAAACGCCAGCGCTGTGTTTAAATTTCTTAATTTTAGCAATTTTCTGCGAGTATTTTGCTGTTTCTTTGTACAAAACCTAACTCAACAACGATATATTAATTAAAACTGTAGAAATTGTACGCGAAAACTGAGAAGTCGCATTTTTCTACCGCGAAAACGAAGCCAACATTTTTGATGCTAAAATCCAGGTAAATCTCCGTTTTCGGCGAAACATGCATGTTGGGCGCCGCCGCACGAAATATGGAAAGTGTTATATTATTAAAAAGAAATGGATAAGTAGGTCATCAAAATACTTTCACAGTACCTGGAAGATAACTTAGAATATTGTTTCTTTCAAACGAAGTTTTCCCTCGACTGAATTTATTTTTCATTCACCCAAATGAAAAAAAATATGCTCTCGGCGGCTTTTCAAAATTCGACACTGTGCCCCGGGGGGGTTACTTAACAAAGTTTAATACGGGGAGGCTCCGCCCATAGGTCCAACCCCTTACCCTTTTATATACCATTTTGGCAGAAAAGGTACCCCTTTTATATACCTTTTATTGAAAAAAGGTACCCCTTTCAGATACCTACTTTAGGAAGTCTTGTTCTCATTTTCATGTAGTGCTTAATAAATATACTGACAAAGCCATAAGAGGCGTCTATTTAAAATATTATAATTAAAGGCCCTTGTAAATACCTAAATGACCGATTTCCCTACCCTTTCATATACCTCATTCTTGTGAAATCCCTACCCTTTTATATATCTGAGGCGTGAGAAAGGTACCCCTTTCGGGCGGAGCCTCCCCTTTATAGGCCATTATAGGGAGTACCCCCCCGGGCACTGTGCCTGCATGAAAGGCGATTTGTTGTTAATAATTCTGTGTGTTGTAAATTTCTCCCCCTTCTCCTTAGAATAATTTCGTGGAGCTAGACAAGACGCAGGGAACATTCAAGGAGTCGAACACGATCTTCGACGAATTGAACAAATTGACTCAAGGCTGTATAATAACAAATTTACAAAAAAAAAAGATACCCTAGTCTCAAAAGTGTTCTAGCCCGCACTTCCTAACCGTTGGTTATTTCTAGTTTATTAATTTTAGTGGTTGTTTTTAACTTATTTAAAATCGTTGGCCTGTACATAATTGTTCCTTTTTAAGCATAAATTCATTCGTGTTTGTCGTATTCGTTCAAGCCAATATGGCGCTACTTCTAACTTGTGGACCGAGAAGAAGTCGAGGTCAATTAAAAAAAAAGAACAGACCAATATGCAGCCATCTTGACCAAACAAGCTTGTTCAATAAAGGATTCGTATGCCTTTAGGGGAAATTGTTCTTGCGGGACACGGCGGGTTGTCCCGAGCGGACAAGATAGCTCTATCTGGCTCGCTCGGGTAGTCACAGCGCAAAATCTGATGAATCTTGCCCGAACGCGGAGCTAGCCATAAAATAATTTAGGGTAAATTAAAATTCCGGATTGTAGTGGTACGGTTTTTGCCTGTTCGTCAACGCTAGTCGCTATGAGGGCATTCTAATGACAATAAACTACAAGTTCTATGATACTGGGGTTTTGCAATCATAATTTACAAATATTCTAAATTAAGTTCACGGAACAACATCGCCGAGAGGTATTATTATTGGAAGACGTTTAGCGTCCGCGTTTTTGAGGCTTTATTTTCGTTTTGGAGGGCTAGTAGTGCTCTTGTACCGCCTATAAATGCCTTCCACGCCATCCAGCAACGCTAGTGTGGAATAAGGTAAGACAAACTTCTGTACCGTTGGGGGATTACGTTCCGAATGAAAATTAATGTTCCATTTGCAATTTTTGGATCGTTTCGACACCAGATTCAAGCCTTTTTGCTTTAACCGTTTAACGGGATAGCATGCCTCCACCAAAATCCTGAAAATGGCGTCTGAAAGGTCAAATTGAAGACATTCCATACGGAGATTCCCAATCGAGACGTCTGGAATTTTTTTATTGCAAAAAAACCGTACTTCAGTTACGCCGACCATGCGCAGGAGGCTCATGGAAGAACAGTATTACGTTAGTTGCTTTCATCCAAACAACATGTGCATTTCTCATTTCCCCTACCAGCCCCTCCCATCCCCTCTCCCCCCCCCCCCCACAAAAAAAGAAAAAGTGCAAAATCTACTTTGGCAGAAAATCTCCGTCAGGTAATCGGGGGATCATGGACAGCATTGACGACGTCCACATTCGGCATTCTTGACTGACTGGCTTCACGTCAGACGAACAGCAAGGCAACAAAAACAAAAAGCGGGATAACCCGCACGATCACCGCGTCTGGCTTGACTGTCTTCATCTCTAAGGGAAAGTCCTGGAATGGAGTCCGGCTGCACGTGCATTGTAGTCTGTTTTGGCTCTAGAGAAGCATGTCAATTGTCAAGTTTTCAAGTTTATATCTCACTCGTCGCTACACTATCCTTGTCCCTAGCACCACGCGTGTTATTCTATAGCTGAAATCGAGCACGTCTTTGTACGTGCAGATTCAGTGTTTTGGCAGATGATGTAACACCTTCAGTGACGTGGGCCATGGAAATTGTCAACAAGACACAATGCGGGCGCTGAATCAATAGGAATGATCTCAAAACACCTTTAAAAATGCTCACGCTAGCACTTTTTGATGCTTTCAGAGGTGTTTCAGAGAGGGCAAAGAAACTATGTGACGAACCAGGAACCGTGTCTTCGGTCAAACCATGTATAGAAACCGACGTGTTGGGGTCAAGACCCTTCTTCCGGAATCCATTAGAAGCAGCAGAATCTACTTGGAGAAGGTTATGGCGCGCCCACCCTCGTCCTCATGAGTTTTTCAGTGCGGAAATGATTCAGTTAGCTAAGGAAACGAAAGGAACTGCCCTGTGCGGTGACTCAGCCTCCTTGCTCGCTGTTTAATTGGCCATATTCAACAAAAACTTCTCATCTCATCTCCCGGTCTCATCTGTTCCGTCTTTAGAGACGGCACAATACGATAAATTGTATTGATTTTCGGTCACACGTGGCGTGTTTCAACTACATGTCTTAACGGGCAAGGAAATCTTTCAACATGATGGTTAATTCACACCAACTGTTGAAGGTTTTTTATTACAAACAGACAAGTAAATTTTCTGGGCTGAGCCAGGTTGACTTAAATGGCTTGCATATTATCCTCGCGCACATTTGTTTGTAACTAAATAATTATTTGTTCTATTCATTGTCATCTGGATGAGTTTGGTTAATTGCGAAAAGGAAACGAATATTTTTCCACGGGCTTGTGAACAGGAACAGAGAACTTGAACGCGGCAAAAATATTCCAGGTTTCCGCTTAAGTCGTCCGCAAGACGCGATTTCATTGGGCCTTCGTGCTGAATCGAAAATTTTCTCTTGACCTTTAGAAATAAGGCAAAGCAATTAATATTCGTCGCATATTTAGAGAAATTTTTCAATGACGTAAGTGAAGTTGATAAACGCTTCCTTCGTTCCCCGTTCCACCCACTGCGATGGTGAAATGCAGAATTAATAGTTCGGCTTAAGCAATTGATTATATGCTTCCGATCACTTTTGGGGCGTTTTTGCATTTATCAACAATTTGTCAGATACTGATGAGCGTTGCTAGCATTTTTTGCCAAAATCAAAGCCGGGGAAACTGTGAAAGTTCGGAAACATTGCATCAAGTCCACCCCAGAAGGGAACGTTCATTTTGTTGCTACCACGTGATCAAAATTACCCAATCAGACAATCTAGCCTGCCCCAGTGGTGACTTCCTTGTTGCGAAGGTGATCGTGGATTCAAGTGGAAGCAAGTATAGCTTAATCTGTCGGGGTTTGGCTTCACGGATTGAAGAAGATCTTTATTCAATTCCCCAGACGCCAAACAGATTCATGGTAGAAATGGGGGACGGAGATGTTTTGATTTCAGGATTCCTTCGGAAATCGCCGCCAGAAACCAAGTTCAAAGTCAGTTCGGTAAGTGTCTGAGTGATTATACGAACAAGCATGGTGAGAATGGACTTCAAATGCGCTTAAGCTGGTATTTGGCTGTATCGCTTCTTTGTGAAGGGCTTCAGCTACATTAGTATATCGTGACTCGATTCAATAGCGTGTTTACTTGATCAATACAGATTTCTTTCTGTTCACTCCGCGCTCTTCGAAGTTCTGGCGTAATTCGTTTGTTCGACATTTTCACTACATAATTTGGCGATACTATGCCATTTCGTCCCTCTGCCAGTGTTTTTGTGTTGTTGTTTTGTATGGCATTAGCTTCAGTATGTTTAAGCTGCGTTTTGTTGCGCCAGAGAAAGTTAAGGTTTGCGTTGTGAACAGCAGTCAATCCTTGCGATCGTTCGCGTCGGCTGTTCATTCGTATAAAGCGTAATCCAAGGGTTGTAGCTATTCTCTACGACTTCCGTAGTCTATCGAAATTAATGAATTCGTTCGTACCTCAGAGGATATCAAAGGTTCGTCCAAAAACAAAGGCAATGCGCAAAGCTGGAAACATCGACTCTCCTTAAATCTGCCGACACTTTCTTTGCTGGAGTTTGGCGACATTGTAAATTAATAATTATACATCAGAAGGTCTATATATATGTGAAAACGGCAGAAAAATATGCAGTTCTTTGCGGTCATCTGGTAGTAATGAAGTGAATATACGTCGGTTAGTTTATTTGTTTTTACAAGCACAATTTCGTAAAATTCACAATGTATGATGAAAGCTGGCTACAGCTGTGGCTGTGCCGACTTTTGCAATTATAATTCAAAACACATTCTGTCGAAATTTGAAACCCGATCCACGAAATACTGTCTGCAGTTCATTCCTAGGTATTGAAGCAAAATTGTTTTCATTGTTCTCGATTATTAAGGGTTTTTCGAGCGAGCTAAGTTAATGGGTTTTTTGCAATGAGAACTGATGGAAAAACATACAATGTACAGTATTTACGTGTATAAAAAATGCAATTAAAAATAATGTCACATATTTTCTGTAAATTTATGAGTACTTTTCATATTACATATAGCAGTGTTTATAATAGTGCTACCGGTTAAAAGAATATTGTAAAAGGAAAAAGTCAGAAGAGAGTCAGGATTTATCTGTATTTCATTTTCCATGGTACAGCTGTACACGTAACAGGTTATTTTAAAGACAAATATTTTTGTTGTATAGACAAAAAATATATACATGGTATATATATTAAGCTGGCAATCATAGTACACATTAAACAATGTACTGCACAAAATAAACATTTGTAATTTGAAATTGGTTAACTTCATTTTAAACTTTTTGTTGTGGTTATTTCATTATTTATTAAAAATATCTGTGAATAAGTTGAACTGGTTGATCCACCCTGATAACTTGAAAATACAGTCATATAGTCTTTCGACATTTGCCCTTAAGGCTCCAAGTTATTGAAATTATTTTGTATTGTTGGCAGATTTCCATACAACTGTAACTTGTCTACTGCAATGGTGATACATGTTTAAGCACCAGGAAGTAGCAGTGCTGTGATGTGTGGTTCCAGAAAATATCCACACTTCCCCCACAGAAGGGATTGGAATTTCCTGGGGGGGGGGGGTGGAGGGTTCTGTAAGGCCAAAAAATTTAAAGAAATGTATGAAGCTTAATTGGAATTTCCAGAGGGGTTGGGGGGTCTTAGAAAAAATCCCTTCCGTGGGGGAGGTATGGATATTTTCTGGAATTACACAATGCTAGTTTATACAAGGTATCATATATGTATTCATAGTACATAATATTGGCTAGCAGAATACTCCAGATTCCTACTGCAGTGGTTTTCATATGACTGAAAAACAATTTGAACTGGGTAACTCTAGTAACATCAAACTGAGGGACTTTTCTTTAAGGTTATTTCATTTTTTACAGATCCATGTACAAGTATCTGTTTTCAATTTTTGATAATTGGAAGTGGAGGTTTGACCCTGATAACTTGAAACTACAGGTGTCTGATTTCCACATGTCCCCAAGGTTCCATGTCATTAAAATATTGTACACATCTATAAATATCCTTGTGTATGTATTGTTGCCAGATTTCCCTGACTTGTCATTGCTAAACTGGTGATTTAAGCTTCAGGAAGTAAATGAAATATATTCCCTAGAGGCCTATGAACTTTCAGTTAATGATAATTTACAAGAATGTGCATGTACATGTATATTATACTGCATGTGGGGAATAAAATATATTGGCTGCCAGTAAATACTCCAGATTCTTACTGCAGTGGTAGGCATACTACAGTATATGAAATATATTTTTAGTTGTTTAAGACTTCCTTGTTTCATAATAAAGGCATCAATGGAATGCCCTAGTTAATTACTAATTTGTGGAATTCTGCCCAAACAAATGATCCCTTGTTAATAACAGTACTGTACTTTGAGCAGTTAGTTTTAGAAAATTATGCTTAAAATGATGGGGTTTTTTGCCTCATGTAGTGGCAAAAAACTATTCAATGTACATTTACATGTAGTTTGATTGATCAATGTTAGCTTCCGTTGGTAACATGCAATTTCATTAACTGAAAAATTTTAATTTATTCAAAATCATAAAAACATGCATAAGGTTGAAGCACAATATCACAGCGTTTTCTTTAAGTTTTGAAGTAGCCGGAGTTTTGTGAAAAGTAGATGTTTGTGGGACCTGATAAGCATCATCTCCTCGACATACATGTATCTTGACTAGTGAAGCAACGAAAGTAGCTGACGAAACCTGGCAGAGAAGTCGGCGAACTTCGCCAGCTGCTGGCTCTTATATACCACCCTGTATCATTTTTAGTGCTTTAGGTACATGTGCTGTATATGTTGTAGTTTAATTTTAACCTCTGGTTTATTTTTTTTTCAAACCAGTTCAATTTTTTTGAACCAGTTTATTTTTTTTCAAACCAGTTTATTTATCAACTGTCTGAAAAGGGCTTTCATCTTTTGGGGTGTGGTAAAAAAAAGGGGCATGGTATTTTTTGGGGGGATTGAAAAGAATAAATACGGAAAAAATAGGAATTTTTTTTGGCCCTACCTTTCTACCCTGTTCTCTCTGTTGACCCTCCCCCCCTGATATACCATTTACCCCCCTGACCATGCCCTCCCCACTACCCCTCTATACACACAGATATTTACTAATCTTTCTTTTTCTCAGACCTTACCTGACTTGATCTCCTGATCTCCCACTCTGTAATTCTGCGCCTCTATCCACTTTGCCACGAAAGATTTGATGCAATTGCTCCCAATATTTGTTATTATTATAACTCATTTGGGCCCAGACCCCCTAATGCGCGGCTAATTTTGTATTCAAATGTTCACACATGCACACTTCATACGAAATTGGACTTGACAAATTTGAAAGATGGCTGAATGCGTTTCGAAAGAAACATTTTACCAAAATATATCAGCACTGAAAGAGAAACAAGTCAAAAAAGATTCACCTATAACGCTATACATCGAAGACGAATTCTTCCACAAAGCTAAAGCTCATCTCAAACACAAGACAGAGAAGCAGCTAGGAATTCAATCGGAAGAAGTAAAGCTCACGAAATGGGAATCAATGACAATCAACAGAAAGAAGTGGTCTTATTCAAATGACTCGATAATAACTTCACACCAAAAAACGGTAGTGCCTAAAGGACAACTTTACGAAGTACTTTGTGTTGCTCATAATAGAACCGCTCATCGTGGAAGAGAAATAACTTCGAAATGGGTAAATGACAATTATTCCGAAGTGAACGTCAAAATTATTGCCATATTTGTTGGCCTATGCATGATACATGCGGAACAGCAGTCCATTACAAGTAGAGTTAAGTTGGTGGATAAACCTCTTCAATCTCCGACATTTTTAGCCCTCGTGGAGATCGATTTAATGGACTTTCGAAACTGCCAGTGCGATTGTAGCCGACAACATAACTGGGCAATAAACATTACGGATCATCACACGAAGTACGTTTATACTGCACCCTTGAAAGATAAAACCGCCGACGAGACACTTAAAGTTTTCGAACGCTACTGCTTCACCTATGGATTTCCCCAAAAAATTCTTACAGACAACGGTAAAGAATTTGCCAACAAAAAGATGGAAGCCTTTTGTAAAGAAAATAAAATTGAAGTGGCTCACGGTTCTCCGCGAACTCCAACAACTCAAGGCTTGGTTGAGAGATCTAATCGATCATGGAAAGAGGACATGCGAGCCTTGATATTAAGTACCTCATCCAAAAATATTAAGCAATGGTGTCAAAAAGCCCCAGAAGCGGCTTATACTAGGAATATCAGCTACCACAGAGCAATAAAGATGACACCATATGAAGCTGTGTATGGTATAAAAAGCCATAGAGAAGTTTACACTTCTACAAATTCAGAGGCTGGTCATCAGGAGGCTCAAGATGAAACACATCCAGACCTCAGTGTAATTGATGATTTAAGAGAATGTGAAGATGAAGAGGAAAGACCCAATAAACGGCAAAAAATTTCTCAAAATCAGGAAAAGTACAACAACAAAATGGTGGAACAAACCAAGAAGAAAAATGAAGCTAGAAATCAGAAATTCAAAGTTGGAGACTTTGTCTCAATTAAAATTGATCGTGTTGACAAAGCATCGCCCCTTCATTCAAATCTTCTTCTGGGAAAAATTGAAGAAGTTGTTAATAGTTATGCACGTGTTGTAACCAAATTTGGTAGAATAAACACATTAATTTCACCCACCCGCTTATATCCTTGCACAGCTAGCACTCAGAACATTGAACTTGATTATACTACTGAGCTGTCATTTTCTGCAGCTTGCAAGAAGGCTATTTAGAGTATTTATGATTTGTATTTTTTTTTGAAATAAACAAAAAATCAAATATCTAAACACCTGTTGTTTTTAGTGACTTGGTACAATAGCACAAGCTAACTCTGGTGTGAAGTGCCCCTGGTGTGAATGTTATTTCTTTGATAATATGCAGTGGCTTTTTGTTCAATGTTACTCAAAACTAATATTAAATAGTACTTTGCTGAGCCTCAGTCTTGGTCTGGGAAGAATGAAACCAGTACAAAAAAATAAAACCAGTTTAAAAATTTCAAACTGGTTCAAAAAAATTTAAACCAGAGGTAAAAATTAAACTACAACATATACATTGAAGCTAATAATTATTAATGCTAATTGTTGCTTATTTTCACACCTACTGTAATTATCTGAGTGTGTTTATCAGTTACCAAAATGACCTCTTGCTGTAAGAATTTCTTCATGTCTAATCTTGGCTCTTTCTTGTATCTGTCTTGCAGTGGCAGAAACGTTTCTTTGTTTTGCATGCAAACAAGCTGCTACACTATTTCAAGAATGAGAAGGAAAAACGCCCTGTGAAAGAACCAATAAACTTGGCGTTTTGCAAGTCTGTTGAGTCACATTTGGCTCATGCTAGATTCAAACATGTGTTCAGCATTGTCACAGAGCAGCGAACATACTTCCTTGTGGCAGACTCGGAGAGGGACATGGTTAATTGGGTGGATCATCTCTGTACAGTGTGTGGCTTTAGACGAACAGATGGCGATAGCTCATCAGGTAATGTTCATGTAGCTGGCTTTGCAAAAGTCTTGTAACTGTAAGAAGGGGTTAATACAATCTTGCCACAGTATGTGTGGTTTCCTTCTGAGTACTGGAGCAGTGCCTCAAGCTCCCGGGGGTGGGGGGGGGTACTTGGGTCAATTTTTGCTGGGTATGTGCCGCTGGCCACTCAGAACCCCTACCCCATTATAGTCTATTCTGTGGCTAATTATAGACCCCATCTTAGTCACTTTTGGGCAAATGTAATTTTTCCCGATCCCAACTTAGTCACTTTCTGTTGATGCCTCTACCTAATAGAAAATGAATTGACACGTTTGTTAAATTGAATGTAGAACACTTTACTTTTCATCTACGATCAAACGCTTGCTAATTCAAAAGAAGATCCAAGTTGTGTTCCGGGTTGTGTTAACTTCAGTGGAGGATAGAATAGCCGCAAAATAAATACCGTAGCACGGATGATTTGTTGGACTTTGTTCTGGACCCAGGGGTTCCGCACTATTGTGCAAGTCATTAATGTTTAAGTTGTGATTTCCTGAACCGACGGAATTCAATGCGAGACGACTGTTAAATATTAAAAAACAGCACGCACCATTTTTTAACCGCGTATCTTCCCTGCTTGCCAGAACTTTCTTATCCCAGACATCTCGAAAATGTGCGACCCCATTCTAGTAACTCTACTAAAAATGTAACCCCATTATAGTCAGTCCAGTCTTGAAAATGCGACCCCATCCAGCGGCACATCCCCCCCCCCCCCATCCCCCCCCGGGCTCAAGCTGCAACCATTTTGGCTGCCATGGCAAATGGAAAACAACATTTAAGGGCCCATTAAAGTATCTTTTGTTGCGGTTTCTACGGGAAAATCAATTTGCTATAATGCACATGTATGCTTCATTTAGACCAGATTTGGACAATACTCACAGGGGGCAAATATAGTCCAGTTCATGATGTCATCAGACCACGCCCAATGTCATGTGGCCAGAAACAGAAAAATGCATTTTAACTAATTGGCTTAATCATTTTTTTGCTGTATTTTCTGTACAATAACAATTCAAAAGGCATTTGGAAGAAATTTAAGCATGCATTTTGGCTTTTGATGAAAAGTAAAAAGTTGAGAATGGAAAATGTGCTTCTTTGACCACTCTTTTGTGCATAATTTTTTTGGTTTTCATTTTGTTTTCTTTCAAATTGTTTTAAAATCAATTTTTTTTATTTTCTCCGAACCCATTTGTTTACAGATAAATTTTCACAGACAACTACTATCCATCCAGGTATTTTCCAATGATGGGCACTATGGGCTGACAGTGTCTCTGTGGATGAACACTATCGCAGCTTGTGATCAATTTAAACCAATAAGAATCGGAGACAATTTAGTGGTGAATTATAACACAGAATAGACAGTGAGTAGCGTAGCCAATCAGAGAATGGCATTCGTGATAGAGTGCTTGTAGGTTTATACCAAAACTTGATAGACACAAGGTGCAATGTTTTCTATTTCTTAATTACGATATTTTTGTAAAAATAATTTTTTGCTCGAGCATCATAGTAATACAGATAAAAATTTGACATACAGAATTTTTCTTATATTTTCTGACTTAATACTATTATTATTTTAAAATTCTAACTTTGTTCCAAGACTGAAAAGAGATGTTCAGACTAAGACATGGAATAATAATAAGAATAAATAAGATCTTTTAACAGGGAGCCCACGTCACAAGGTGTGGTTTTCAGTGAGTCCCTGCATAAATCTAACATAAGAATACAAAAAGAGAATACAAATATAGCTATCTAAAAAAAAAGGGTAAAAAGGGTAACATCGATAGAAGAAGACTACATGTTTCTAATAAGACGTCTAATGGGGGCCCCGAAACAATCTAGTTTTCTAGATCTTGAACTTGAAAGTTCATACACTGAAAGTTTGAATAGACCAAACTTAGTATGCATAGTTAGCAGATTGGCATATTCTTGTGCATTTGTTTTCATTTTATGTATCTTTTTTTCCAGATTTGAACACAGCCCAAAGAAGCAATGAATACCAAACGTCTCCACCTCATTCTCACCCCATTGCAGCTGCCAAACTGCACACAATGAGTCCTATTGGCTCGCTAGCCAGTATTTCATCATCGGGTTCAAGTGTTATGTCACCGTCGAGCCCTTGTCCACTTTCCATTCCTTCACACATGGTCCATGACATGAACAAAGCCAGGTCATTAAGTGACCCTCCGGAACTTTCAAATAGCCCTCAGTTTCATTACGACAAGCACCGCAGGCAGTCTGAGCAAGTTGGACTTGCAACATGTCCAGTTAAATTTCAAGGTATTCCTAGCCAGGCTTTTTCTCCGACTGGGAATCCTGCAGAGAATTATGACACATTACCTTCTCCAAGATTTTCATCTCAGGATACTTATGACAGTTTACCAAATCCAAAAAGAATTCAGAAGGGTATGGAAACACAGGACAATTATGATGATGTTCCACTCCCTCGACCTGTCGATCGCTTGACTAGTCCTTCGTCTCCAAGAGCAGTGCCTTTACCACGTCCAGTCTCCCAGGGAAGTAGCAGATCCTCTCAGGAGGTGTATGATTTTGTCCCTCCTCCAAGGCCAGCATCCCCTTGCAGTGAAACACAGGATGTCTATGATGTTCCTCCCTCAGTACG
>CM042754.1:22062377-22075666 GCA_022496165.2 Catalaphyllia jardinei | reverse complement strand
TGATGACCAAACATTCTGAAGAGTCTGGAAGCCCCTAACAAAAGAAATCTTGAATTATCTTCGTGAAACACTTGCTGTGTTACGACAAAATGGTCTGTTGAATAAACCGGGGGCACTAGTTTGTTTGATAAAATGTCAAACACAATTTTCACATTTTTGAAAGAAATGGTAATTTCCGTTCGTTTTATTCCTGGAAATGGAGGACAGGCAACAAGTTAAGGAATCATACATTTTGCAGCGTTACGCGTGAAATATGCCTTACATCGAAACGTTAGAAGTGGCCTTCGATTTAAGGGGGAAACTTACCGGAAAAAGTAAGAAGACAACAAAAGAGAGACCTGCTTGTTTGTGAGGCACATGGCTTGTTCGAGGGCCAATTGTATGGACTCCCCAGCCCAGAACTCTCTTAACGCCTCCGTGCCCACGTCGGCCAGTTTATTCCACGGTTTTTCAGGGTTTGCTTTAGCGAACACCGGGAATGTGTTCGTCTCTTTTCGGCCGCCATTTTTGTGACAGTTAGGCACGCGCCAGGGATGGATTTATTTGTAGTACCTCGATTGCCCGTGCCGAGAGTCTCAGCACTGCAAAAACTCTGGACGCGATCCATTCAACCAAAATTTCCGGGTTGAGGTTCGAAAATTTCTTGGTGTCGAATGGATTGCAACCAGTCCGGACTGTCTCGTTCCACTCCACTTGCAAAACGAGTTTCGCGCTGATTTAAAATGGAGGATGTTGGATCACTGTTGTTCGTATAAGACTGAACTAGATGACGATTTCAACGGTGATTTCAATGATATTGTGTGAGATGTTTCTTGCGTAGTAATTTAACCGGTATAACCGATTATTTTGAGCAGACCGTTCCTAGACATTTGCCGTATGAGATCAAACACCACTTTCGAAAGACGAACTGAGAACAGTCCAAATTCCGTCGAAAAATAAATCGTCGTTACGAGCCCTTAATATAAATAACAGCCAAAACGTTCCCTTGACTGGCGAAGAAGCTACAGACCTGTTGTAACTGTACATTGATGTACGAGTAACACCGATAGATCCGCTGTTAACAATTCATAAAAGCTGCAATGATAAGTGTTTTCCTCCATGTTGTACATGGAAAATCCAACCTGTTCAACAATAAAAAGTGGTCCACTTTAAAAGGTGGACGGATTTTGCGAAACTTTTCCGGTTGGACTGAACCGATTCATTAATTCAGGTTTAGACCGAAAGTTTCGGAAATATTGGTTGAAGGGATTGCAGCCTTCATTTGGGACCGCTACGTTTACAGGTCGAAAATCTGGACTTCCATGCCCAAAAATCATCAGTATGGTGCCTGATAGAAAGGAGCACATTCCACAAGACTTTATTCTCGATATTTAAGACTTCCCGCTCGAATTTAGGACAGATTTCTGACCACTGACTGTCTGATGCCGCAGACTTCTGCAGTATTTAAATGTAATCATTCGTACTGGAGTCAGTTCAGAAGCAGATCTTTGCATGCATCAACGCACAAAAATTACAGCATGCGCCATAAGGCCGGGGCGATAGTAGCGGCAAATATGCTCTGTTGTTGCTGTTGTGCCGCCATTTTGGTTTATTGTTCGGTAATAGACTGAACACGAAATTGCTATGTCATCGGATTCGAAATATTCTTTTCTTTTTTTCTTTTTTTCTTTATTTATTGCGTTACACAATTCGAAATATTAGGATTCACCCATCCACACGTAATCGGATTCGTCGAGGATTTATTTTTCCACTCTGGAGAGCGGATTTAGAAATTCGCTGTCCAATTCGCCGTATGCGTGTAGACGAATGCCCTATCAGGAAAGAAAAAGTTGCGGATTCTAAAATATCCGTATCTTGTTAAGTGTTGTATTATATCCAACCGTAACTTCTGAGGTTGTATGTGGAGGCATACGAAACGTTAAGTCATTAATCAAAGTTTTTTACAACATGCGTTGTTTTGCCATGTTTGTAACCGCAGTTTCTATATTATTTCTGTTAAAGCTGAAATGGCCGAAGAATAAGAGTTTTTGTTATACCTACCAACTCAAAAACGTTTTCCGATTGGAGGAAAACACGTCACGTGTCGCGTGTCAAAACTCTTTAACTCCCTAAGGTGAACAAAACTCACTAACGCCTTAGGGAAACAACAACACGAACTTTCGACTCACACGTGATCAGGTCGTGCTCTTTGAAACCGCGGTAAATTTGTGAGCCAGTCGGAGTAAAGCAAACGATTTCTTCGCAGCTTTTTCTAGTTTTGCGTTGGAAGGTATAACAAAACACTTAATTAATGACTGGTCCGGCGGGAAACAGCGAGTTTTGTTTCCCTCGACCTCAATGTTTCCCTCGGCTTCGCCTCGGGAAACATCGAGGGTCTCAAGGGAAACAAAAGAGAGTTTAAGATGACGTTTACGGCAGACGGCAAACGGAAAAGATGACCTCTGAATTTGTGTTATTTTCTTCTAATCCTTAATTAAATCACATAAAAATAGAAAAATGTCTCCTACTATTCACCACAAACACAAATATTTTCACTCTACTTTTCAAAGAGCTAAAGACAGACGGCAATAGTTTCATTTTTGCCGTTTGACGTAACGTCAAGCTTAATAATAATAATAATAATAATAATAATAATAACTTTATTTAAGTGTCTAATGTATTTACAACACTGTAAATAAATAAATTGCGATTGCGAGACTGGTATGTAAGTTGCTCATCTGATTAAAATATTAAAACCCTTAACAACTGTATCCAATACCCTAACTTTTTAATAATCAGGGGGATTTCAATATAGTCGTCCTCCATTTGTAATATATCAAATAGCAATTTTCGGAGAACTCTTTTGAAAGCTTTCTTTAGAAGATTCGTTATATAGCTTGGTATCTTATTCCATAGCTTTACTCCGAGCCGAGAAAAAGAATTGTTTTGTATTTTAAGTCTAAAACTTTTAAATTTAACATAGAACTTTCCAGACGCAGACGATCGTGTATTGTAAGAATGAATATCAGACGTTTTCTGAAATAAATTTGACATGCTTACTGGGGCTTTATTATTATTGTTATTATACATTGAACTCTCTCACTCTTTTCTGATTAGCCTAAAGCGTGCAGTGAATTTTCGAAATCAGCGTCCGCGACGTCATAACTGCAGATTATACAATAATCATGCCAAGGACATTCAAGGTCACGGGTTATCATGTCATGTATGACCGCAGTGCATGATTTCTAAGGGTAATCATGTCAAGTTTGCGCTCTTTGTGTTGCTTCCCGTCAGTGAAGAAGAAAAAACACGACTTCCATTTTTTCCGTTCAATTTGTAATAAAACAATCATTAGATTCGGTTTTTGTGTAGCCTCCTACGCAGACGTTCTTAGGCTTCTCATGCGTTCCTCCCCACGAACGTCTGCTCAACGGACAGGCCACTTCCGTTCACTAGCGGTTAGCCTTTGTTCCAAAAGAACCAATCCTCTGTTCTGTTATTTTATTGACATCTCTGTTGTTTACCAGGCTATGTGCCATGTGCTTATACATTGTTTAGGCTCATCTATATTACACGATATTTGCTTTCGAGGGGCAAAATGTGGAAAATAAGAATTTTTTCGTGAAATGTTGCTTACCTGCATTTAATATTGTGGCGCTGGGCCCGTTTGTTTCATTAGAACTATTTGTAAGTAGATCGTATGTTGCTTCTTATCACGCATATCATATTTACCCACGTCCGGTTTTTTCTTCAGAGACGCCGTAGCTTTACTTCTAGAAAGCTTCACGTTTCTATAGAGAGATTCTTATGTTTTTTCCTTCAATTTGGTTAAGCCTATGTTTCTCGAGTTCGATGAATAGGTTTATTGCTTCTTTTGTCCCTTCTGGCTCCACATAATTAACATGTAGCTGTTTACGTGCGAATCAGTTGACTGTTTTCGCGTGTTGTATATGCCATTGTTTGACTTAGGCAAGACGTACCGGTCCTCAATGTGGATCTTATCAGTTGCCGGTACTTCTGAAATAAATGTACGTCTGCAGTTGCTGGTGCACTGACTCGTATGTAAGTGAGAATGTTGAACATTTTGCGGCGCAATTTTCTCGTGTTGAAGCGTTGAGTCAAAGTCGGTCAAAGTCCAGCTTTCACGGAAAGGCAGAGAAGCTATGATTGGCTAACCGCCAATGAACGGATGTGACCGGTCCGTTGAGCAGACGTTCGTGGGGAGGAACGCGTGACAAGTCTAAGAACGTCTGCGTGGGAGGCTAGTTTCTCGGTAAGGTCTCGGTAAGGGTTATCAACCTCAGCCTTCGGCTTCGGCTGATAACCGTTACCTCGACCTTGATTATTCTGGATATCACAAAAACCTCATCCAATAATTGTTTAATATCGTGCATTAGGTAGGGCTGATACGGACTCGTAATAAAGAAACGTTATTGGAAGCACGTTAGGTTTGGGAAATACAGGATCGCGCCAGTCTGCGAAGTACAGCAAACGAAGAGCTCTTTTCTGAAGAATAAGAATTTTGTTAAGATAAGTCTTGCATGCCTGACCCCAGGCAGCAAGACCATAGGTTGAATAAGGATGAATTAGTGAGTTATAGATATTCAGTAGTATCAGTCGAGGTACAGAGTAGCGTAGCTTTTCAATTACCCTAACAGTTTTACTAATTTTTGTAACAATGGAATCAATGTGGTATTTCCATGAGAGATCCTGATCAATAGCCCATTGCAGAAATGTGAGAGCATTGGGGCGAGTTTCTTATATTGATTGGATTGAAAATCTAAACATTTTAACTGAAATCTCAATGAATGAAAAGCTACCCAACCAAGTTTAAGAGTTTTCAGCGGAAAATTGTCCAAACCGGAGCCTTGCAAAAGTTGCAAAATTCCATACAAATCCTTATAATTTTGTGGCCTGTCTACCCAATCCATACAAACTCTCAATTTGGGGTGATACTTGAAGAGCTACCATTTTGCCATTTTCCTCCTCCAAATACTTCGATTCGCGGTAAAAAGTCTCAAATTTAGTTGATCTTTCATTTGTATATCTTAGTTTTTCAAATAAACGGAAAACAACCATACTCTTTCCCAGTCCTCTCACGTTTGTGCAATGGCCTATAAGAACGCCCAAAGTGCAAGCAAAATACGAGCAGAAACAAAATCTCTCTGTTTGTATATCTTATTAAGGGCATTTTGCACCATTCTCTTCATTATCTTTCCTTTTCAATGCCATTACACAGATGAAAAGGCCTTTAGCTCTAGTAAGACCCGTTTCAAAACCAAGTACAGTTTAAGTCGCCATCAATGATCATGTCAATCATGCATAATTTATCTTATATTCCCAAGACATCGACGAGTGTTACAGTGATCCTTGTTTAAATGGCGGACTGTGTAGCGACCAAGTCAATAGATACAGTTGCAGCTGTCTTTCAGGATACATTGGCAACCATTGCGAGACTGGTATGTAAGTTGCTCAGATGATGAGACTATGATGTAAGTTGCTCAGATGATTAAAATGTTAAAACCCTTAACAAGAAAGCTATAGAAAGCTGAGATGGGCTCCGTCCATCTATTGTAAACTCCTGTATACTCCCAATCCCGAACGATCTCTAAGCATCGCCTTAAGATTAAATCAAAAATTTGTTTATCTGTCCATCCAGCCATCGATTCGTCTGCCCATCCATTCATCCGTTCGTTCATCCTTTCTTGCACCCGTCCGTCCATCTGCCAGTCCGCCCTTACTCCCATTAACTTCTCTTCTGTCCCCCCTGACTTTCCTCCCTTCCTCCCTCCATCTATCCGTCATCCCTTGCATCCATCCCTGTCTATCCCCGTCTTACCCCCCGTCAGTTAGTCTTTTTCATCCTCCATCCATCTTCCTTACCTTTTCCTCTCTCCTTTTCACCTATCCATTCTTTCGTCCAGTTGATTTTCTATTTAGTCCACAATCATGAAGCGTTTTCCGCTTTCCTCCTGATTGTTTAATTGACACCCTCGTTTCTCAGATATCAACGAATGTTCCAGCAATCCGTGTTTGAATGGAGGAGTGTGTGTTGATGGTGTAAACAAGTTCGACTGTAATTGCCCCGCATACATTAAGGGAATCACGTGCGAGACAATAGGTTTGTTTTTTTCAATACTATTATTCTTGACAATGATGCGCACTGTACATTGCCACTCGAAAATGTTATGGATTGATTTTTGACAGTTATTTGATACCGTTCTAAGAAATGTTTTGCCTCTGACCAGTTAAATTCCATGTGCGCGAGTGGATTCCCCCTTTATTTGGGAAGGCTTCAAGAGGTGCTTACATCTCACAAGTTGTGTCTGTAGTGACGTTCATACAAGACCGTCTAACGTAGGTTAATTCTCGTCGCGTCTTACATCTCTCACACAATGCAACATGGCTTTTTTCGCATCAGAACGTTATACTGGTGCAAAGTCTCGTACCAGACTGACAATCTTCACCCTTAACAGCAAGTGGAAGAACTCGCTTCGGTATCCCTCTCTCCAGTATGGCAATGATGATGATTTCTTTTAAACTAAATGAGCACACAGCTCCCAAGAGGGAACAGTAATGACGTACCAGTTAAAGAAAGTCATCCCGGTGCTACGAAAATACAATATCAAAGATAGAGTTTTTCAGAACTGCATTACTGCAATTCCATCCATATTTTTCACGAGTGCCTATTCTCCATACGATAATGCGTTTTCGGGTAGTTACCTCCCTCTCTTACTTTCTACGCATTTTTATCAGATGTTCAAGATCCCGTTGCCTTGTACCCTTTCAATGCTGCGTACACCACAAGGGACATGATGGGGAATCAACCAAACGGGACTGCGTCCAATGTCCAGCTTGCGGTTGGACCCCACGGTGACGCAGGTGGCTCATACCAGTTCTGGGGAACATCTAACAGCTACATTGAACTCCCAAATAACGGAGGGTTAGACACGCAGTACTCTCTGTCGCTGGTCATGTGGGTGCTACCTGAAGGACAAAATGGCCCTCTTTTCAACTACAGACCTTCAGGTGCTTGGGCTGTTCACCTCTGGATAGCTGGCGGAAATTTATTTTTCCGTTTGGCAAACAGAAATGACGTTATGGTCAACGCTTTGACCAGTCCGGTTAACTCGGGGCAATGGATCTACGTCGGTGCGTCTTATGATTATAGATCTGGAATTGCCAGGCTTTGGATCAACGGAACACAAGTTAAACAGTCCACCCTAGGAGTCTTTACTTTGAGTACTTTTACTAATGTCAGGCTTGGCGTAAAAAGTGACGACAGTAGGTACTTTAAGGGCAGAATTGCCAGAGTGCAAGTTTACAATATTGCGCTAAATAGAGAGCAATATTTAGCTGTTAAATCAAGAGGGTAAGGCTAAATATCCAGGATGTAATCATAATTAAATAATAAGTAGCTTGTTCAGTGTGATTGTCCGGATTAGACAATTCGTTAAATTACCATATGTGGAAAGCGATCAAGTTTTCTACAATCTAGCTGATCCGCTATCTATCTTCGGAGAGTCTAGACTCAGGGATTTTCAAACTGATGTATCATAGGAAAAGTCTGCATACGAGCCAAATGGCCCATCAGGCAGGAGCTTATTCCGGTTTCTGTGGCACGAAGTGACTAGGGAGTATTTCTACATCCGTCTAGATGGGATGCTAGCCCGGCCATCGCAGGGTTACCCCCAGGCATTAAGTTCGCGGTACCCATTAATACACCTGGGTGGAGAGAGGCGCTGTCAAAGTGAAGCGTCCCACCCAAGAACACAACACAATGCCCCCGGTCAGGCATAGAACCTAGACCGTTTGATTTGGATTCGAGCTCACTAACCATTAGGTTCTCGCGCCTCCCCGAACCGTCATACCGTCTGTTTTGCATTTTAACTCTAGTTTCCACAATGAAATGAAGCTAGTACCGGTAGATCGCTGCTCTTCTGTGTTCGAATGGGTCCTTCCCAGCATACTTGACAGATTGATCTGACAAGAGGCTGGTAACCATATTTTTTATTTCTAAAGTAGGCGGATAAATTGTCATTAGTAAGAGTAAACGGTCCGTTTGCAAAACCATAACGCAGGCATGCAGTATCGTTCCCTGTGACTCTTGAAAAAGACTTGATGGGAACGTGTTGCGTCAAGAGGGGAGAGGGACGAATACCGTAACGCGGCGCTCCTTTCTGTTGTACGTTCCTTCTCTCTACAAACCCCGGAATTTTCATTTAGCCATAACATTTGTCTTAGGCTTTCGTCAGGCAGTATCCTGGGATGTACAATAGTTGGCTATGCTGCAGTGGTCTCCCTGCCTGATGAATTTTTTTTTGTATATAAGTTGGTATTCAGTAAGACGAAGTGAAATAAATAAATAAATCTTTCAGTAAGAAATAGGGATGGGGAAGTACTCAGCAACCTAGTAACCCGTGGATCTCTCGTTACTGCGTGGAAGACATCAACTATAGAAAAACTTCACTTTTGGAGTGGATCTTAATTCTTTCGGTATTGAAAAAATTGCTGTAATCACATAGTCAATTACTAGCCTCATTATAGACGGTTTAAAATAGTTCTTTTTCTATTTGCGGTCTTTCACGTCAAAGCCAGAATGTGGCATTTTAACTTGTCAGAAAATTGTTCACGAGTTCTTTGCACTCTTTATCTTTGACTTTCCATACGGCATACTTATACAGTGTACCATGCGTAGAATTTCAAGGGCACCGCTTGCCATTGACATTTCCATTCCCCCTCTCTACCGAACAGGTTGCGCTATCTCGGACACTGCGAAACTGGATGGGTTAAACTTGCTTCTGTTAGCATAGGAAATACTCTGCTGTTTTGCCTCATGTTCTCGGTCTTCGTCTACTTGCACTTGTGGACTTCGTGTAAGGCGAGTGATCTAAGTAAATAGAAATGTAAATGGAATTCTGTCAGCTCGTAGTTACAATCAGTATTTTAAGGTGGCATCGACGCCCAGTTGTTAGAGTGCCGTTTGGTCTTGGGTTCAATTTTTTTACTGCGTCTACTAGTTGAAATTATTTGGCAATAGAACCGTGTTTAACTTCTGAAACAGTGTTATGATATAGCAGGGCCCGCCTCCAGCTATATGTGTTCAGTGCTAACCTGTGTACCCTTTAAACGGCCCCTTCGAAGACTGGTCACTTAAAGAGAATTCTATGGCCTGTCGGGGAACAGAATTACTACCACTACACAGTCAACTGCATGCAGGCATGTCCTGAGCATATTCTCAGGTTGCGCTATCAAATTTCTCATAAGTATTTGTTTGTCCATGCAGGGAGGCATTAACAATGACACTGTGACACTTTCTCAGTAGATCTTGGCAGGTCATCAGGACCGCTGGCGAGAACACCGTGTCGTCAGTTACTTACCATCTTCCCTGCAGCCATGCAGGCTCACTTTTCACTCGCATGCGCGAACAATTGAAAAAAGTGAGACGGAGAACGGAGCAATCTGGGGGGAGGAGTCTGGTGCTCCAAACTCGAGCGTGCTCGCAGACTACTTGGTATCATTCGAAACTAGACGGTGTTCGTTTTTGCAACCTAATGTAACTAAATAGCTAAGTTAATGGAAACGCTGAGACATATCGTTCACCATACCTTAGGAAGAAATACTAAAAAAAGCACGAGGGTCGTGCAAACCAAAATCACGGAATTATTAAAGATTCTCTTGGCCAGGAAATTACTGAGTACAAACTCTGTTGTAAGGGAGACCACCGAGAACAGTAAGATGTTATAAACTGCTACACCGATGTTCTTGGAATCGTTAAGTTCCGCGTAATGCACATTCCTTGTTTCCCAGGCCAAGAAGGCCCCAAAAAGGAGAAGTATTCCTTTGTAGATCATTATTCCAAGGACCCATTGGGAATAATGTGCGGAGACACATTGATTGTTCATTGTTATGATGTTAATGTCTTCGTCGTCAGGCTGTAGCTACAAATTAAAAAAAAAACAAAACAAAACAAAACACAAAAACAGATATCTTTGTCAGATGGCAGACCCTAATAGTGAAAACCGGCTGCTATAGAAAGCTTTTACTTATAATCTCTTTGGTTACTGAAACTTGTATAACCTGATTGCTCATACTTATACATGCATACGGATGTCGCTGGGACTGCGTAATTAGACCGCCAAGCACCGTTAGCTATTCCCTAGACGTCACTTCTCAAACTTGTTAATAATTTATCAAGTTGGAACATGTATGAATTTGAACGATAAGGCTTTGAATGTAATGTACAGGTGTTCGATCAAGAAAGGTTTTCCTACAAAAAGGTCAAAGCGTACGCGACAAAGTCGAAAGGTATTATGGGCAATGCTGGCCAACGGTGCTTGATTGAAGCTAAAGGCATTTCATCATGATAGAAGGAAAGAGCACAAACACGTCGAGTGTTTATGCTTTTCCTTCCTGAAACACTGCTAACCTCAATCAAGGAACACCATACTATCACTATACCCATGATACTAATCGGTATCGTCGCGTTCGCTTTCACGCTTGTGTGGGACAACCTTTTTGTCGAAACATCTGTATCAAACTCTTGAGACAGTTATTGTATCGGCTGTCCAAACACCTCGAACTTCGCCAAAAAAATAGTCTGCCGCAAGTCGTATTTTCAACCGTCTTCTCGGTGTTTGGATATAATTTTTTATCCCTCATTTTGTTTTGCTTTATCACCAAATGAATTAATCCAACACACTAACTAACAAAGAAATATAGATTCCTTGCCAACGAAAAGTGACCGTTTTCAATTTTCTACTGGACTCTCTTTAAAAAACCCACAAAACCCTTCATCTTCTTACCTCTTCAAAGATTTTAATTGTTTCAGACTGCAATGGATCCACAAGCTCCCAACTCACCAGTACCACAGCATCCACGAGTAAAACATGAAAGATTTTCAGGAACAAGTGCGCCGTGTTCAGTCCTCTTATCTGGGAAGAAGAGCAGTCATATAACAATGAAACAATAATTACTGCTAAAGTGTGTTGGTCTTAGAAAATATCAAGTACATGTCAGGTTACACCGCTAGAGACAGCACGAGAAAGTAAGTTTCTAGCTCAAGAACAGAACTAAAAGATTCTGGCCACGCCTGAACACGGACCGGCACGCGATGCAGGTGCAGCAAAGAAATCATTAGTTTAATAAGTCGTCTGAATGAGCATACTAAATATACTGAAATTTCTACTCTTGGTTTTAGTCAGCAGCTGCAAGGGTACGTTTCTAGTCCAAGAACAAAAAGGATATCGACAAGCGCTAACCTCCTACTCAGATGCTCTTTTAGCCCGAAACCATACCCCCCTTCCCGGGGCCGACCCCCCCCCCCCCGTAGAAGTTTGGGTCAGCACTGGAACCCAGACATCACGGGTTCCAGATACAGCGCAGCAACTATTAGGTCGGCTAAGTCAGTCACCGAATGAACACTGATTCAGTAAGAGTACTTTATGAGCTTTTTGCATATGAGCAAATTGAGAAACAAAAGCTAATCTATAGCTAGATGTCATACTTGTCGCTTCAGACGCCTGTTTGTGAAAATTTTGTACACTCGCCACGTCTTTGACAACATTCCTCCAAAAACCAGTGTAAAACCGACAACAATAAGGTACGCGCGAACCTTGAAATAGAAGAAAAGAAGAAATATTTCCATAACTGACATGTGACCTCGTTCTCCGCTCCTGAGATTACAAGCTTGTTCATACTTGCTCGGCAAAGTGCAATCATAAGACTGACAGGAAACTAGTGCACAAATGCCAACGGTGCCTAATTTTATAGATCTATATCTAATCATTTAGCCTATCCTTCACCCTATTAAACCTACAATATGACACACACGTAACAACAAAGGCAGAGCTCGTCCAAGTACTGACAGTCTGAGCACATTCTCCAGGCGGGAAAGGGGAAAAAGGGTCTCTAACCTTCAAGGCATTATATGCCCTCCTAAGAAAGAGAAAGTCAAATGTGTTTAACTACTTAAAAAAGAATCGAAGAACAACTAATTGCACTCATAAACAGTGTGGGAGCTGTCTTCATGGCAAAGACGCGGACAATGCTGGTAGCCTGCATGCCACAGTCGCGGGCATAGTGGATTGACAGAAACACGCAAGGTTTGTTTGTGCCGTTCATCCTCTTATCATCCTCGGAGACCCAGGAGCAGTAAGTGGGGGCGGGAAGAAGTTTAAACGGGCGAAGAAAAGTCAAGAACGAGGAAAAGACTTCTCCTCGTTCTTGACTTTTCTTCGCCCGAATTTTTTTCTCGCCCGTTTAGACTTCTTCCCGTCCCCATTAACTGCACCTGGGTCTCCGAGGATGTCCTCTTATCTACTCAGCCGACTAAATCATTCATTTACTTGGTCTAAGCGGTAATGCAAGTGATGATAGCAAAGCCGGAATTATAGGTACTTACCTGACAGATTGTTCTGCTTCTTCCCACGTAAATAATAGAATTTCCGAACGTGGCCAGTAAAACGTGGACATAGCACAAGAAACAACCAAATGCTGTGATGCTATTGAAATGAGGAGAGGACATCTTGATCACTCTGTTATTAAATTAAGAAAACGCTAGGTATTAATTATACTTAATATAAATATTAGGCAGCTCAATGCGAGAGCTTTTGTCTTAACAGTTCTTGACTGTCCAGTACTGATAATTCTACATATATTTCCATTTCACTGTAAAGCCATTTTATCTTAGGCAAATAAATTCGCCTTAACGTGTGTCACTGCGTAGGATATGATCAAAAATTGTTATCACTCATTGATCGTGAAATATGTGTGGACATATTTTTGCATGTAAAAGCTGGTAAAAGGCAATTGCAGGCACCTAAGGTCATCTAATGGTCGCGCAAATGCACCCTGAGTCCTTTCACTTTCAACCGTCAAAGGAAGACCAACATGAATTAACAGTGACCAACCTATGCTTTCTGTATAGGACATTCATCATCAGGCATCCTAATGAAAACAACATTCCAAAAGAGGACGCGACAAGTGTGAGGATTGTAAGTTGCTTTGGTGCCGTGTAAAGCTTGCTCTGGTTAACAACTCCATCAGATGGAATTTTACCTTTAGAATTAAACAAAAAAAGAGAAAATATATCAAAAAGGACAATATCTTAAGCAACGTTAATTAGAAAATGAGAAGGAGAACAAGAAGAGGAAGAACAACGACAACAACAACAACAGCAGCATCAACAAAAACAACAACAGCAACAGCAACAACAACAACAATAACAGCAACAACAACAACAACAACAATAACATCAACAAAAGCAACAACAATAACAACAACAGCAAAAGCAACAACAACAACAGCAA
>CM042754.1:22024120-22059120 GCA_022496165.2 Catalaphyllia jardinei | reverse complement strand
TCAATGCTTTCAGTTTCCCTCGAATCAAAACTCCCGCTAGCATTTGACGATTCGCCTCCGTTAAGCATGCGCTCCGTGTATGATGTTATAGTAATGTCAAAATGTGGCTGCCAATGTGTAGCCTGTTCGCTCAGTATTCTTTAAGTTTACGTTGTCAAGTGGTGTTTTTGCTCGAGCAGGGGTTCAAGTGTGAGCGTTAATTATAGCAAGATTTTTGCACTTGGGGAAGACATTTGTGAAGAATGAGGATGTCTACATACCTTCACGCTTGATTACCAAGCCGAACGGGAAAAGCAAGACAAATGGAGAGTAGGTGAAAAAAAGTATAGCAAATATCTGTCAGTGACTTGGTTTGGGAAACTGGCGAGGCAAACCACTGGCAACGATTATTAAATATTACCTGACATGAGATTTTTCGGAACTGATCTTCATACATCAGACCAATGATTATTCTGACATCTCTGCCCTACAAGAAAGCGCATTATACCTCCGATTATCATATAACGACCAGACCGCAGCACAGTAAATAAGAATTACAGATATAGAGTTATTACGAACTGGCAAATAGCCACCTTCATTTTATCACAGTATTAAGCAAAGATTTATCTTTATCAAAACTTTTTGATTAAAACAGCTGTAGGTAATTAGGAAACTTTGCCACTTGAGGATTTTAAATTTTGACGTATTTTTGATAGCTTCTATTTAAACCGGCCAATCAAAACATGGGAACTGCCCAGGGTGGAGTTGCGCAATTTACAAATTGTCTGCCATGTTAACCTCCGCTGTACACCAACACGGCGGACGTAAAAAGGTGTTAGCATCTAAAACTTACTTTGGATATCTAGGCGACTTATCATCTGAACTGAACAAACAAACATTTATGTAAGCACTTTTCCTAATAATTTAACTTCTGAATAGGCTAAAAATCACGAGATAAGTATTTATTTTTCGCAAACGTGGCCATAGCTTTTTTTTACGATAACAGCACGAATTCTCGCGCGCTCATTGGCTAATTTTCATCGTCAATAAGCGCACAGACACATACGATGAGCAACGAGTGAGAGTGGACAATTTGACAGTTTGTCATCGTAAAAAAACAAATGGACGTCAGATTTTCATGCGTCTGTCCTGTTATAGACAGTGAATTTCGTCATAACGTTGTCAAAGTAGTCTGCGGATCCACAGCTACTTTGACAATGTTATGACGAAATTCATGATCAATAAGAGGACAGACGCGTGAAAAACTGACGTCAATTTGTAAAATGTCGCACGCACCGCCATCATTCTGAAATTTAAAATGCGCTTGTTTCCAGTGAAGCGAGCTATTGAGCTGAAAGGTTGTAAACAGTTATAAATTTACCACCTCTTGTGGCCGATGAGGAAAAAAGTTTGGTGGTTCTTTAGTTTTGGATTTTAGAACATGATGACGTCACGTGCACTTTCCCAGGTGGCAACAGTAAGGTGAGTAGCACTGTAACATACCTTAATGTGACTCACTGTGAGAAAGTGCTGTTCATCAAAACTGTCAATAAACTCTATCTTGATTTCATTGCGTTTCAGTAAAGTTACGAGGCTCTCTTTAGTCTAAGAATAAAAGTAAAAATCAGCAATACACAAGAACGGAGTCCTATCAGGTTTTTTCTGTTCTTCCAGTCCCAGCTTCCAGTTACGTCCTGAAGCTACTAGAACGATACATGTCAGTAGTCATTTAAGGCTGTATCTCTTCTCTATCCATAATCGTATCATTTCAACGCAATCTGGATTTAGACCACATCACTCAAATGAGTCTGTATTGATTAAAATGTTTGACGACTGGCTCGTGGCAATGGAACAAGACTTATCCACTGGCAAGAATTTCTTAGATCTGCGCAAGGCCTTTGATGTAGTAAATCACGACCTGTTAGTAGCCAAACTACAAATACTAGTTTTAAAGTAATATATTAAACACAAAAGATCGTGTTTGACCGCATTTTCAAACACCGAAAAGAGAATTACGACGGACAGCAGAGTATTTTTAAAGAACTTTGAGGTATTTGGAAATGCGGCCAAATTAGATATATCTTCTCAAAAGAAAACAAAAACTATGGCACAAATGGATAAATAAAATCGCGAACATCTGTGCTGAGTTATAAAGCGGGAAAATAGCCAAACATCGTCACGCACATAGCAACGATTTCCTGCGTTTCATCTTGAAAAATTATTATTGACTTGGAGAAGTTAAAATTTCAATCTCTGAATAGCCAAAAGAAATCTTCCTAAAAAAAAATTGCAAATGGAATTTACCTTGGTAAAAATGTGATCCTGCTGTACGAGAATCGCAACTCGTTTCCATTCGAACTTTTTCAGTAAGTTCACTGTAGCATAGTTATTTAGGGTCTCGGATGGACTGGTGCGAGAATATAGCGGAAATCGAGAGTCTTGTGAAAGTAAAGGCGACGTGTTACTGTAACCAACCTGAAAAAAACAAAAAGATTCTTTTAATCAAGAAAACAAAGAAGCCCTATAAGTAGTAACTAATACCCCATTCACACCAACTAGACTAGTTTAACTATGTATAGTTTAGGTTTTCCCAAACTAACTTGCTACCGTATTTAATCAAACAGGGTTTTACCAAGCTAAGTTGTGGGGTGTGCACGGCGTGAGCAACTCATTTTTAAATTTGTTTAGTTAAACCACTTTCAAGCATCGCATCTTGGGTTGTACCGTCACACAGTTAAAAAATAATTCGAAAACCATTCAGTGAGTAAACTCAAGAAATTATAATGCAACAGGAGATAAATAATTAAGACACTTCTCCAAGTTTTATTTCTGTACGTTTACCCGATCTTCAAATATTCGTCGAAATATTTTGTACAAATTTACAGAGCCCAGTAAGGAGCCGCCATGTTGGTGTTCCTCCAAGGGACACCAACATGGCGGCCGGGAAATAGTGTAAACATCTGGAACTTACTTTGGCTATCTAGGCCGCTGATTATCTGAACTGATCAAGCAAACGTTATAATAAGCATTTTTCTTAATACTTTAACTAATAAAAAGGCTAAAATTCCCGAGATAAGGATATGTTTTACGATAAACATGTTCGTAGCTATATGCCACGCACCGCCATAACTCTTAAATTTAAAATGTGCTTGTTTTTAGACTAAGCATGTTCTTGAACTGAAAAGATGGCCACAGATATAAATTTACCCCTTCTCATGCCTGATTAAGATAATAACTTTTGGATTTAAGAAAAATGATGACGTCACGTGCAACTCAAAAATAAGATTACATATTTTCTTGCAGATGAAAATTTTATCATGACACAATTCCCAACCGCATTGCTTAGGAAATCATGTTCATAGAAAAGTACGAGGCAACTATTTCTAGAAAAAAGGAACATGTAGAGTCATTTGCTACCTGCACTGCCCCCCAAAATGGAGCGGCTTCCGCGATCGGTTCTGCAGCTGGAGAGCAGCCTGGTGCCGTGAACATGATCTTCGTTGGTGGCCTGGACACTAGATCCAGCATTGCTCTGATAGAGGCACCACTGTCACACTAACGATATGTTAAAAAAACAAGCCTTTATAATTATTTGAAATCCAAGTTCTTCACATTCAAACTTGATTTAACTAAAAGAAACATTTTACTGCTGTAAAGTTATTATTTACACATTTCCTTCGATTTGAAAGTTCTCCTGTTTGTTAAGGTAACATACCATGTGACTTAAACTTCCTGAACTCACTATGTCTTCTGCTCACCTTGGAATCTCTCCAGTCCTCGTGTAACGTGTACCCCGGTAGAATGGACTGGTTTTTATTCACGTGATCTAACGCCATCTGGACTGCTGGCATGACTCCTTTGGAGCTCCAGCCTTTGGACGAGACACTGACAGCATAGAAGGTTCCAATGTACAAGTCTTCTGTACCAGACACCCACTGACTCATCAGCGAGTTGCAGAGCAGCAGCCACAGGAAAAGGTTTAACTTTCTCATATTCTTGACAGCTTCGCTGTTAGGGACTTGAATTGCATGAAGCGTGACAACTTACTTGGCTAGTCCTTCAGAGAAGAGAAAATAGAAAATTCTTAACCCAGTGAGAATGAATGTCGAGAACAATGACAGCCTAAGAATACAAATAAAGCTTCGGAAGACATTGAATTAGATCTAAAAGCTGATTGATAAGTTCATCACAGTAAAAGGAGGGAGGTGTGTAAGAAGGTGGGTTTACCTTGCTCCCAATTAATGATTTCCGTTCTAGTAGGACATTTCAAACTTATTTTGGAGCTAATATATAGTTCTCAGCTTGCCTTACAGGATATGATGATTTTGTTGATTATGACGCCCTATATTGTCACGAAATGTTAGTAAGATTGATATCATCTGATGTTTCCACCTCAAGATTCTAGATCTTGTACTAAAATAAAATAAAATAAAGTAATTTTTCTATTTTCTAAGAAGTCGGCCGGGAAATAACGTAATTTGATGGAAATAACAACCTAGATAATAATGGATGAAAAACGAATGTCTAAAGGTTTTAATTTACAAAAAAACAATTTTTTGCCAAAACAACTCATAATTTGACATATAAACCTGCACGTTAGAATCGGTGTCTATGGCTACAATATGTCAAAAAGCATTAAAATCACTGAACACATTAAAAGTGTCAGCATCACAAAGTGAAATCCGAGCCAATTTTGTTTCTTCTGCGGATGACGAGACTTAAAAGAGAAGCTTGAAACATTTAATCCAGTATGACAATTTCTCTGCACGTGCGTTGTACACCGTAGTGCGCTTCTTAGTCATCCTCTGAATAGACCGAAGTAACAATTTACCTATTTACCATATTTTGGACAGCCTTTAACACGAAAGTGAATCATTTGTCACTATTTAGGATTAGGCGTTGTTTTAGCATTTCCAGCTGGAAGGATGATCTGACATTGATGGACACATGGAAGACAGATAAACCGTGAGTTCTTTAATAAACATGAATAACATTTTTCGAACTCGACGTTTACTTCGTTATCACCTTCGTGGCTGCAAACCTCTTTAATTTTCAAAGAAGACTGAACTTTGTAACGCCCAGTCTTTCTCACAGAAAACGTTTAGTTGTTATTTAATGCACTCGTCTTCTTTAATGCATCTCGAGTTTATTCTAGCGTTTAGTGTTGCGATGAAGCAACGTGTGAGGCAAGTCAGAACGATCAATTTTCGAATTGCTCAACTTGTCAACAGCAATAATCAAAACAATATATCCATTAGTTAACTTCTAAAAAAGACAATTTATAGGAAACAAAATTTCAAAGCAATCAGGAAGCTCAAGTCTTCTCTGCTAAAATTACAAGGCAGATCAATTCAGCACTCTCTTTAAATGTCATACAGTTATCAACAAATCCAAAGGACCTGCAAGGTTCTCTTCCCGCATTGGTGAAGTTGTGAGGGACTGCTTATAGTCTTTTTAGTCCATATTCTGAATGTGAGTTATGTTCAAAATTAAGCTTTTTGACTTGTTTCGGAATAAATGTTATGGTTTCATGCGCTTTAAAACCATACACCCTTCGCCCAGACGAACGGTCATCCCTTCGCCCAGACGAACGGTCATCGGTTTTAGCTGCCACCAAGGCAAGATTCTTGATCTGGTCACAAAATTAAAAGAGAATAGGCATTGGCGATTACATTATATCTTCCGTTTCTTATTGTGTGATGACTTGTAGACTTTACAACATACTAAATTTTAAACTAGGTTTTAAATTGGTCGCTCGGAAAAGCAAATCATTTTGATTATTGGCCCACGTGCCAGTTGAATTTTATAGAAACCAAAGTTAACTAACTAACTTCAAGTTCAGGTGGCTTTTTACGTGCGTGTTTATTGTTGATATATTCGCAGTTAGATCTACTTTTTCGCTAATGCGCGTTGCGATATTCATTCGCGTGTACATTTTATAAGACTAAGTGCGACTTTTCTTCGAAACATGATCTGAAGACGATTGCAGTAAGGGCTCTGACAACATCTGAAAGCACTTAAGTTCGATGTGATGATTTGTAATGTATCTTATTGTAAGTTACACAGCCCGCCTCGATTAGCGATGCTATATGCGGGTTGTGTAAATTTAAAAATCTGTTGAATTTGAATTTTAATAAAATAATGCTAATGCTAAAAAAAAAAAAAAAAAAATGTGACATCCAGTCAAAATGGAATATTCAACAAGGAAAATCTAACATCTTTGACAAGGGCGTAGCCAGGGGGGTCCTGGGGTGCCCGTGACCCCCCCTTTGTAAGCCTTTTTGTAAGCAAACAACCTACAATATTTAGGTGACAATCTGGTGAGTACCCTCTGAATGACTCAGTGTGACCCCCCCCCCCCCTTTGAAAAATCCTGGCTACGCCCATGTTTGAGTATTCTGGGGTACATCTTTAAGTGCGTTGGTTTCCTGCGTTAGTTCGTATTTGCACCGTCTTATATATTTAATTTAGTTAATACTTAGTTCAACAATTCCTCGGTCGAATTCAGGACGAACCTTCCCTTAAGAAACACATCGCGTCTAAATACTGTTAATCTGTACACCTTTTATCGTTTTACCATTACATTACCAAGGTACCACCAAACAGTGGTGTTCAGAGTATTCTTTTAGCTTTTATTAAGTTAATACACAACTTCCAGATCATTGTCCGTGGCCAAAATAGTCAAGAACACAAGTTTGAAATTCGACTGTTAATCGTTACCGCACCTTTGGTTCGTGGCACCAAAGTGTTTTCTGGTTCTTTTTGTTTCAAGAGCGATGTATGAACGTGACTGGGTAAAGTTCTCCCTTTCTCGTAATAACTCTAGCTATCACTGAGTTATTATAGAATGTTACCTGAGCAATTTTTTCCGCTTGATTTTGTGCCTGTAGGCACAGCTGGCAACATTAACAAAACATGAGAAGAAATAGAATTGTAAGCTACTTCTTAGAGTGGTTGTCTTTTTAGAGCTAGGCGCTTAACAATACGGCAAGATTCAGTGACTTTTACCTTGCCATTGAGTAAAAATGTCTTAGTTTTCATGAAAACACCTGGAAAAAGGATCTATGTTTCCTGAATGGTCGAGCTCATGTTGATTTTTAATTTAAAGTCAAACTGTTATTCTAACACAGCCAAACGTCATTATGTCGAAACATTGTTTTGTCTTGGTAAGTAGGCGAGAAATTGTCAAGTAGCTTAAAAAAAAACCCTTTAAAAACGCTTAAATGGAAATAGCTTAGAAAACACGAAAACAAAAAGTTTATCACAGCTCGTGAAGTATATATGAAATAATTCATATTTGTACTGCGGTTGTAGATGAATGTGAAGAGTGATCATCGCAGTAAATTTTCCAATTTAAGCAACTGGAAAGAAGAAGCCTGAAAAAAATCAGGGCTTCAACGGGATTCGAAACCATGACCTCCGCGATACCGGTGCGATGCTCTACCAACTGAGCTATGAAGCCACACATTGGGAACGATGATCACTCTTCACATTTATCACAGCTCGTTCACAGAAGTAAAAGGTAAAATTTCCTTGTAAAGAATAATATAAAACCCCATCACGCAAATAAAATGTACAGCTCAATAGCACCGACAACAGAATCGCAACTGACTAAAGCAGTGCAGCTGGTGGCTGTCGTTTGTGAATGCAATTATTTCAGTCAGAATACAACGTTAAATTACTCGATGTTACCTTCAGTTTAGCTTAGCTCTTCGCTTTTGGCTCTTTGTCCAAAGAAAACCTACTTTTGGAACAAATTACAGCTAAGTTTGTGTTCGACTGAATAAGCTCACAGTGAACAATTTTGGAAGAAAGGTGTTGACTACTGACTAAGCGTTGATACAACTGCTGCCGTTTGCAATAGATGATGCCATGTTCGCAGTTCTATAATTATGATAACTGTGGGTGATTAGCATTTGTCGGAACAAACCGGTTAGAATTTACATTTGAATTCTTGCAAGGTCACTCATTGAATTCATGCATACAAGGTTAAATTCAAGCAAAGGTTGAATACACTCTTTTCTTTTCAGTTACAAGAACGTTTAATTGAGCATTCATCTTCTTTTTGCGATTTGAGCCTAAAAACGTTGTAACCGAAAGATGCTCCTAAGGTTACATAGTATTTCAATATAGCAAGTGTGGATGCGACCAGGAAAATCTATCTTCAGTGTTAATATCAAGCAGTAAGAAACACACATAGCTAATGTTAAAAAGTATGGTACTAAGTATTTGGGTTAATAATAAAACTATAAGCAAACCGTGAACTGGAAGAGATTCCGGGCGCGTGTCATTTGTAATTTGAGCCCCTGTCTTCAGATAAGCGGGAGTAGAAACTTGCGGAGAAACGAGCAAATTACATGTTAGATTGAATAGCTCTGACGAACGCTCCGAACGAAGAAAAAGGAATTGGTCTGGAGGATTATTATTATTATTATACATATCTGGGTCTTTTTGGATAAGTTACCGTGTTATATCACGGATATTTTTGGCGGAACAGCTGGTTGCGACATCGCAAAACTGAAATGGCTTCTCAAAAAAATTCAAAGCCCAATTACTTTCTTTTTTTCCACAGCAAAATGTTTTAACTTTTATGTTAGCAAACTTGTAAGTTTACCATTACATCAAGAAGTCACATTATTTTTTTTCTATTAATCAGCAATACATGTTACAGGAGGGACCGTTTATTTCCTCTTGATTGAAAGTTGTCAAAATCATCGAGAAGTGTAAACATAAACCAACCATTTAAAAAATAATTATTCGCGAGTGGTTGTCTGAAGACAAGATCCAATAGTGGCGCGATCAGCTAAGTATAATTCCGTCAGTGAAAAACTTTATTCAGATTAATTTTTTTATTATTTTATTAAAAACTGTAATGAGAGAAATGCCTTAAGTCCTCAGGTGTACAAGGTGGGAATTATGTGAATGCTACCTCCTCCCTAGAGTTGGTTTCGTCAATTTGAATGGGATATTTGCTCTTTGAGGCTAAAAGCTAAAACGTTCAGTAGCTGTACATTCATCATTCGCAGAAATTTTAGCTGTTACATGATGTGGTTTCCAAGTGTCTCCCGGAATCATTAGAGACGAACATTAAAAGTAATGGGCTTCGGTCCAGTCGTGTCATGAATGTCACTCGCTTCCTCGATGTATATATTTCAAACTAGTCAAACGAAATGCTGGCAAGATGTTACTTGTCTTCTAGTTCCCTTGTGCATCAGTGTACTTTCAATTATCATTTTGATTATAGTCTTTCATCGATTTACTCTATTTTTCGACTACTACTTCCTCGGGAAAGTCGTGAAACTAAAAATGCTGGAGCCTATAAAGTCACTACCGAAAAAAAAGACAGGTCGTCGTATCTTCTAGAGAAAGTTGAAGGCTTTCTATTAAATGCAAAATAAGTTAACAATTGTCTTATTAGAACTAGAACCTAGTCAGGGTGGGCACCATCAACCGTCTCCCTTGTAAAATGGTGGGTTACAAAAATTTGCTTGTAAGTCCAAGGGTTAAGACAAAGAAATACTAAAACTATTTCTCATAGTTAGCCGAGGAAATAAAACTAGTTTCCTCTCCATGTCTAACACAATTTATTTCTCTGGCCAAATTTGAGCCATGATGATGGTAGCTTCTATGCCAAAATTATTTTGGCTCGTTCAACCTCTGTTAGCTAGGAGGAGAGGTGCCCCCTTGTTGCTCATTTAAGAGCGGTCTTTATCATTAGCACTATCAATTTTTCTACGGAATATCTGAATGATGTGTAAAACTTAATGTAGTAATATTTGCTTAAGATCAAGGTGATAAGGTTTCGCCCCTAATGCGCCACAGTGTTTAAAATTAAACCATAGATATAATAATTATCTTTTTGTCAAAAAAATGCATTGAGATGTTAAATTTACTATTTCTTTCAGATCAGATACTTCAAAAAAGAAAATTTCCCAGAATCAAGATTTGTGACATGGAAACGCGGAACAAATCGCGAGACGATTTTGAAGGGCCATCATTTTCGTTACTGTTTCAGTTTCTTTGATGACAAGTTTTATTCAAAAACTACACGGCGTTCTATGTCTAAATTTAATATTTATAAACCGCGAAAACTGCACCAAAAAGCGGATATGGTAGTAGAGTTAGACTATTTTAGAGTTCGGCCTATGGGCGATTTTATGAATGTATTTTGGAAACAGGGATCTGCTTGGGTCCGCTAATAAAACTGAGAAAACTAAAATAACAAGAATAAATTCTCATAACGGAACAAAATTGGTTTTAGCAATTCATAAGCTAAGAGACTAATAATTAAACGGCAAAATGCCGGGCACTCGCTTTCGAATGGTCCAATCTTTGTGGTAAAACAGTGTAAACTCAGATTTCAACAACGTTTTGCATAACATCTCAACTAAAAACAAATAAAATGGCAATCTTACCGTTCTTTACCCATTCTGTTCTGCCAACATGGACAATACATCGAGAACACCGACCGTGGCTTTAAAACTGCTCCACTTTAGTTCATAATATTACATTGTTCCTCTCCACGACAGACTGGAGTTGCCACTTCGTAATTTAGTTTAATTTGTTTCTTATGCAAAGCGAACATGCGATTTATCCTTCAGGAATACAGCTATTTTCAAGAGCGAGATATTTAATGAACAGCAATATACTTCGCCACCCTTTTCGAAAGTTAAATTAATGAACCTTGCAACATGTTATCTTTCCAATAAATGAAGTTGGATTGTTGTCCGTGACGATTTGACACAAATGCATGTACAACGGCTATTTGTCACAAGCTGATTTTTCCACATCTGAAACTGAAATTTGTTGGCGGAAAGTAAAACTCATCGAGTGCTAACAATAACCACGGATTTTTTTTTTTTACCTGTGACCAATAGCTCTTGTTAGGTGTAAAAACACCTGCTAAATAATGGAGACAAAATATATATGCTGCTACGAGAAATAATATTGGCTTAACACAGAGGCTTTTTCTGTGTGCATATTGATTATTTGTTTTGCACCTGCGTGGTTTGAAAGTCAGTTTAATATGACAAGTACGTTTCACTTGCCAAGATGTTCTGATCGAGACCTTACTCCCCATTGTGTCACGATAAGTCAGTGTTGTCTTAAAGTTCTAAACTTGGCAGACAAAATGTACTACCGATGAATTAACCGAAGGTGTCAGTTGGGAAGCACTCCTAATAAACGATATGACTGTTAGCCGATCGAATCGAAGAGAGTTTTCAGATTGGAACTTATGAAAAAATACATACATCTCGGGGCTTAAATAAACATCATACAATAATTAACAACATGAAAGATTTAATAATTCCAACAACATGTTCATAAAGAATAGCATTTGCATTACAAAAAAGCCACACACAAATATTTAGTTGGAAAACATAGGAAATGTTCCAAACGAAATTTGAAGTACTCCTTGAAAAATATATAATAAAAAAAAATCTCTCAAAACTCAAGTTATAAGGCAAGAAGAATGTACTTAGTCATAACAAATAAATAAACCCTACCGTCCATTTTTCACAATGGCGTCCGTTTGCCAATAAATTTTGACTTACAGCTGTCATATTTTCACTTATGAAAGTGTTCCGTGCATTATTTAGCTTACTTCAAATTATCACAATATAAGTCTACTCATATTTTCTTAAGGTCATTCCCCACATTTGCACTGCGCATCCTTTCTGCGCATAATTTATGGCGTCATTTAGCGCGCCCTTGTGCACGCGCCTATTGAAAACATGGCGGATTTGCCTTGATATTGAGCTCTGTCAGTTGGGAAATGGCTATAGCTCACCAACGAGCATGGGCACCCCAACTTTTTTTCCAGTCATTGTAATCAAATTATCATAAACTTTTCTTGGGGAAAGACTAATATGATTTCTATTGCTGAAAATTGAATAAATGGCGAAAATAGCAGGTAAACTGTGGTCTTTTCTATTTTACCGTATGGTAACCATGTCAAGAAATTTGGTTGAAATTTTAATCAAGAATTCAGCTTTCTGTCTAAAATCAAACTTAAAAAGTTTATGTGTGTCCAACACAATGTATTGACTCCAGTTTAATGCTTGTTCTCATGAGTCTTGGTTTCAAAAATTTACAATTATTACTGGGAATGCGCTCTTGTAGTAAGCATCGAATAATGCCAAAATGGGTCATTTTCAATGCCTCAGTGCTCCTTAATGAGTATGGGCAGCCCCCATTTTTATTTCAAAATTGAAGTTCTCGTATGATAAATATTCAGTAGACAAAGTTTGAAGGAAAATCTATTGTCAGTTTCATTTCAGGGTAATTACCTTAAAATTGTTGTCGATCATAAAACGCCATTGCGGATGTCAAATTTGTTTTTAATTTGTGTTTGGGCAACAACGTTGACGACCAAAGAATTAAAAAACTTCGACTTTTGACATCAACTTCCTGTTGGTAGAGTGGATTCGCGTTCACAATCAATAACGCTGACTTTAAGTTAAAACAAGAAACATTTCTGTGGAAACATCGCGGAAACAAGGCCTTTCAAGACTGGAGGCCTGTCTTGGAGCAGATTTCATCCTCGGACATTTTCTAAACGGTGATTTAATTATATATCATTTTTTAAAACTCAACTAACACAAGTTTTGACTCCGAAGAAACATACGTTTCCGCAGTGCTAAACTAGAAAGCATCTTTTTGGCCCATCTGTTTCCTGGCATTGACAGTGAGCGATTGCAGTTTTCCAACATCTATGTGAGGCTGGGTAATTTTGTCAATTTTGTAGTTCTCTCGGAGATTGCCTCGCTTCCACGTTGAAATATACTGTAATGCAAATGAGATAAACTAACCGTGAGAAGGGCTTTACAACTTTCCGTGCACTGAAGAGACAAAAATAATAACGTTTCTGTTGTGTACAATACCACAACCAAAAAAAGTAACATCAAGATTAGGACTAACATGTTAACCATATTAAACCTGCTTGACGGCCCCGAAGGGGGGGGGGGGAGGGTAAGGTGGAATGCTGCCAAAGTGCCCAAGCTGATTTATGATTTTAAGCTTTCCTTACTCGAACGTCGTGAAAGGAATAGCGGTAAAAAGGGATCTCTTCTTCCCTGTATCCCTCCGCGTTTTTGTTCTTTCAGCAGAGAAAATGAACCAATAAGACATACCTTTCTTTCATAAATACGAGTAGAATTGTCGTTATTCAATAGTTGGGTGTTCGTTTAATTTTTCGTGGCCATTGAATAAAATGAGTTTGACAGTTTTCCCAGCTTAGAAAATTAATTACAAAAATTAGTACTAGCTGATATTTAATAAATTAATGTTAAGGGAAACGGATGTTAACAGCAACTGAAAGCTGTCGTTACGAAAAAACATCTACCTGTATATCATGTGTAGCTCCGATTCCAACACCGTTCTGTTTTGAAAAGTGACAGTTTATACACTAAATTCACGGAAAATTTGTGGCAGCAGATCGAGGAAATTTTAAAAAACGACACAAGGCATTTTTGTAAACAAAACGGACCAATGTAAGGTAATTTAAAGAAAACGTGTAATGTCAGAGACAGAAGCCGGGGAGTTACAGTCATGACGAGTAAATGTGTTGATAGACTCTACAAGATCAACAACACTTGGTTGGGTCAAGTTTCACGAGGGCATCACGAAACTTACCAATATCCTTCAAAAGAATAAATCTTTTTCCAGTCCATCTAGTAGAGAATATTATTAATCGTTACCTCGTATTTAGCCGTCATGACTGTAATTCCTCGGCTTCTGTGACAGTCTCTGACACTACATGTACCTTTTACTTTAAATTACCTTACACTGGTCCTTCTACTCATCACGTTCGCCACTTTGCTAAACGTTATTGTATTACTGTAACAGCATTGATAGTAAGTTTTTTCTTCTCATCCTTTAAAATGGGTAACACGTTTGGCATGAAAGATCCTATCCCTCGGGGTCTCCGTGCGGGTGCGGTATGCAAGTACAGTGCTATGTCGGCGAAACCATCCGCTATTTTTTCCACGCGCGTTCGTAAGCACATGTTCAGGGCCTCTCGCATTTTTAAACACTTGCAAAATTTTCAGCAATACCGCACTTAATGCTCTAATGACTGTTTCAGTATCCTAGATCACGCTTCCGCCATCTTCTAGCTTAATTTAAGATAAAAGAGGTTATTCATATTTAAGGGGAAAATCCACACTGAAAATCATCAACTTTGTCGTCTTTATTCAAAACTTTTTTGTATTATTTACACTATCGTGTTTCTTTTTGTTCTTATAGTCAACTGAATTAGCATTTTGCGCACACTATATATTCAGCTCTGTACTTTGTAATTTAAACTGAAGATGACAGAAGATTCTGTTGAAACATGTCTTTAAAAAAAGTCAATTGTGTTGTTTCTTAAAACTGTAACATGACCGCTACTTTTCAGACTTTTTGGCAAGATCAAGAAAAGCACCCAACAGGCTGAGTCAGAATTTAATGCATATTGATTTGATTTGAGTGTAGAAGTCCATTGAGTAAGCTCCACCTGTTCGCCCGAGTCCACTGTTCTTCCAGCCCTCGCGAGGCATGCTGGGTTCGTTTGGTAACCAGCTGTTTATCCACACGGAGCTAAAGAGAAAAGGGGAAAGAAAGACTCATTCTTCTGTGACACAGCTTACTGTAGTACAATAAAGCAGCATGCTGATTTTTTTTGACGCACGTCCTTCATGATAGAAAGCACAGGGATTGGTCACTACACCGCTTACACTATTAGGAAGAAACCTTATCGGACTTGCTTTTTACCACTGTCCTATACCATAGATAGGATTTGTTTGGTACTATGAATCTAGTTCGCAAGTCAAAGATTACTGATTTTTAACTACGTCTAATTTCAGTTCTTTTCTGCAGGGCTCTATTCTCCCAGAATGTATCATTCTACATTAAACTATGCGTTGAACAGAAAGAGCATAAAAATAGTGAATCCCTTAGTTTTGATTGCTGCATGCAGGATGAGTTCATCACTACTGAAATCATTAAGTGTTACTCCAGTTAGGTCGCTATGTGCTATTGGATGTTGCTCTATCCCCCTCTCTCCAACCCCAACCTCGTTCCCAGGGCCTTTTCCCTGATTATGGCACTTTTGATTACGCTAACCTCGACAATTTATTACACCCAGGATTTCAGGGTGTGAGATGGACACGTGACCAGCCGATGCCAGGGCCTTTTCCCGCCAGGGAAAAGGCCCTGGGAACGAGGCGTCACATATTCAAATTTGACTTTAAAACAAGTTACATAATGCGTTAAATTTAAACTGCCTCACCCTGCATTCAACTGGTCCGCTATGTTATTAGCCAAACTGACGTCCTTACACCAGATCGAGGCAGACAATCCGTACATTGTTCCATTGGCTCCTTCTATAGCTTCGTTTGCAGTGCGAAATGATATTATTCTTACCTAGGGAGGGGAGAGATTGATGGATACGTTTTACACAAGAATAGTGCTGATAAAAATATTGATTAAATAAGACAATGAAATGAGTTTATTTTTTTTAGTTCAGTTAGTTTAGCTTCTTTCATATTTATCCATAAATGTGTGCGAAAAAATAACTGTTTCTGGATACAGTAGCTTGACTTCATCTTATAACTCGCGTAATTAATAAAAGTTAGGACTGATATTTACCACTGGTCCTTGAACTTCCAGTGTGTTAATGGTGCTGACAGTAGAGCACTGAAAACCTAAACAATAGAAGGAAAGGCAAAATTAATGGGCAGCATTTTAAACATCTTTTGCATGTATGTAGTACGATATTGTGGAGTACTTTCTCGGCGTTGAGTAGATCATGATAATCTCAAAATAAGGCTTATTCTTAAGAAAAAACTGGTTTCCTGTATTCAGACCAAATGAATATTATTACAAACTAGTAGTAATCAAAGATTATGAGAGTGCGTTCGACGCCGTATAAACTTTTATACAGATACCTTAAATGATTTTCCTAGCTGACTTTCAACCTCTAAAACCCGACCTTTTTTCATCAACAACCGGGGTTTTACAGAAAGATATTTCAGTGACTAAGTCCATGCCATTCTTGTTGAAGAGGTCCCGGTACAAACTACGTTGCGTGACGGCCCCAGTTTCCGTAGACTCACAAGTTTAATAGGACTCAGTTTAATAAGATTCAGACCTGAATAGGACTAAAATATTTACATCAGCCTTCAGATTTCGTGCTAAATATTCTCACATTAACTTGTAATGTTTATTTGCAAAAGCTAATTTGTAAAAGTATATTTTTTACGAACACTGTTCTAGGCAGGAAGCTCAAATATATGTATTCGTTCGTCCTGAACAGACTCCGTGCCGACCGTGCGACTGATTCGAGTACTTCCCCTAGCCTGATTAACAAAGTACACAGTATTTACATTTCCCTGGTTCAGGTTCACTATTATGGATCTTGCCCTCAGAGTACTCTTCCACCTATTCCAAATAATATTCCACCGGATACGACTGACCTTTTCTGTCGTAAATTGGAACTAAATCAACAAATGCAATCAAATAGAGCCGTAGTCTTCTTCGCAGCCGTTTTTTGGGATGTCACGCAACGCTCCCGGGAATTACAGCTGTTTCCACGGTTAACATCTCAAAGCCTAGGCGATCGTGTTCGTGAACATATAAAATAAACAAGCTCTTCGTGAGCCCGAACGAACGTTTAAATAACATCATACTATTGAATATAATACTACTCAGCCTCAAAATTCCACGGAAAAAGAATCCAACGATACCTCTGGCTGCTATCGAGAGCACACGGGAAGAAAGTCCAAAGACTACATGGCCTACTCACGTGCTCACATGTTCGTCACATCATCGCGTGTCTCAGTTACGGTACCAGTTTACTGGCCGTGACCATCGTTAAATAATAATAACAAGCAGGCCGACACGTGAAAGAAAACGTGAGACAGACAAAGCACATGGTCGATTGCAATGACATCATTTGCATCTGAAGAATTTGCCCCTGAAGAATTTTTTTGGGGGGAGGGGGGGATGGGGGGGGGCAAATTTGTAACGATGAATACACGTCCAAAAATTCCAAAAATGTCGATTTCGACTGCATTATGGAAGCGTTCTTTGACGAACGCAACAATGATGCTGACCTCCAAGAACCGTAGGCTCCAGGAAGTAGCCTTTGTCCAACTTGCTGTCAAGTTTTGGAATTTTTCCGCCGCACAAAATTTCCGCTCCATCATTTACTGCGCCTTGGATAAAACCTACCATCTTCTGGCGGTGCTCCTTGCTTATTAGAGGACCAACCTAGGATTAGAAAAGAACCAAAGCCACAAGGTCCACTAAGATCTAGGAATTTTTCTTGATATTTATGTAGCTGGAAATTCTACTCGGAGATCAACCTTCGATAGCTTAATTTTGTTAATGCATTAAAACCAAATGACTTCAAATGAAATGAAATTCGCCCATGTTAGAGTTGAGTCACTCCTCAAGAGTCTCACGGCTCCCTTTAAGGGCCGTAGTCAGCCGCACCTTTTTTAAAGGCAAGAGTTAAGTTATTACATTTTATTCGGAGCCGTCGAAACCGAGGAGATCACAGTGCAAACAACATACTTTCAAGAACACAACATACAGTAAAGCAATAAGACTGTACCTCACGGTGCAATATCAATAATTATGATAGTATCGAAAATGCAGAGGCTGACCAAGGCCCTTTAAAGGCCCTTATGATATATGCACTTTATTTCCAGATTATTTCGCGCACTTGTTTGTTATGCGCACCTTGTTTTGATACGAGGAAAGCGTCTTTTTTGTATCAAAACAAGCTAACGTATATTTTGTTGACCGCCATCTTGAATATTGTCAGAGATGATAAGCGGACAACTGTGTTCCCTCGATGGAATTAAATTCAAGAGACATTTTCACTATTTCCTCCACCCTTCATCAATATTATCAAGATATTATAGCCATTGATCTCAGCTGAACTGCTTTCTACCTCTTTTGGGGCCATGGCAGACGTTTTCCTGATCGGTTGGTCTGGCAAAAGCAAACTTATCAGCTTACATGATGAGGTGGACAGCCCAGCCAAAAATGGCAGCACACTGTGATGGTCTCATTAAATTAAACTGGACATGCCCTTTGCTTACCTGTGTGTTGGTTTCGTGTGGACTGCCAATTTTTAATCTCTGTACCAGTCTGATGAATCTCTCTTTAAATGATTGAAGGATAGATACTTGGACGAAAATACGATTGATGGAGTGAACGTTTTGGCCCTCGTTATGAAGGAAACTGTAGGAATAGAAAAGCAAAAAAGAGAAACACTTACAGGCTTCTATAAATTCAAGTGATATATTCTTCCCTCTACCGAAGAAAAACGACTCTACTAGGGGTCTATCTGACATTCGGAGGGGAGTTTTACAAAAGATATTCCGTTCAAACTGTAAACGAAATTCTTACTATCTCAATTCGTAGCGTTCTATAAGAGGATGTCATTTTTTAATTTTATTCTTCCTCGTACGTGCAATGCCTGATAACTGACTGAAATTATTTTCTCGGTCGGGATCTTTATTACAGTCGAACCTTTAATAAGCAGGCCTCTCTTAAGCGGCCAACCTTTAATTGGCGGCCAAGGCCCAAAGTTACGGAAAGATTGTCAGGCTAAGTTTGCACTGCAATAAAATTTTCTATTCAACGACCTCCTCTAATATATATTAATAAGCGGTCGCGGCTAGCTTCGTGCCGTCCCATGGATGGTTTTGTCTTGTTTTTTACCTCCATTAAACCGCCAGGAAGATTTATTAAAGTTGAACCCTATGAGCCATATGAAGGCAAAGAATGACAATGAGGAAACGTAATTGTTTCTTAGGCTTTTGTTAAAGTGCCCCTGTGACAAAAAATATATTAATTTTTTTCCTTTGGATTTCAAAACTATGTTAACTAAACACTAAGTGACCCAAGTTTTAAACCTTGATTTAAAAAAGGCACCTGTTTATTTTAACTGGAACTTTCCTATTTAATGATCCGCCATTACTAAATTTGAGTTCTTGAGAGAGCTGGATCGAGAAGAAAATTACGTCAAAGGCTCACTAGTTTAAGAATGCGATGCGTGTGTACGCTGCAGTATTAATATGCAGCATGGGAGTTTTGGGCTTTCACACTTTTAAACTCGCACTTTGCATACATAATAAGCTGCGTTCACACGCTGAAATTTTAAGCTGGTGAGCCTTTGACATCACGTTTCCCGTATCCAACCCTCTGAGGTCAAATCGGTCAGGTTTGAACGTGAGTGATGGCGGATTGGGAAATCCAAAACTTACACTCAAAGTAAACGGCCTTTGAATAAAAATGAAAGGTCAGAATTTTGCCAGTCAAGTGTTAAGGAGACACACTTTCAGAATCTGAAGAAAAAAAGGAAGTGATTTTTTTTTTATCACAGGGGCACTTTAACGTCATAGACCGTAAGATAACCACCATTGTCATACTTTTTCTCCTCTTGCATTTGTTTGTGCTAATATTTGGTAAACTGAAAACTGGACCACGCCCATGCAACGTTGTTTTCTGGTGAGCCTCTATTAAACGGCCAGTTGTCTGGTCCCAGAGAGCGCCCGCTTAATACAGGTTAGAATGTATTTCTTTCTGTGACCCTAACGTCATGTATGCATCACTTATTAGTTTACCTTCCTTTGATTGCGACAGGCAGAACTTCGTCTAGGTTAGCATCATCGAAGACAATCATCGGGTGACAATTTGCCAGGCTAAACATGAACTTCTTTGTATAAAGTAGCTGACTCGCTCTCATTATGGCGCATACGGTCTTTTCACTCCCTGCCTAAAAGACATAATAAATTGACACATCATTTTTCGGTAAAGATATCACGAACCGTTCTACTCAAAGCCGGCGGTAAGCAAATGGTTTTCATAGCCGGCTTAAATTTGATGAAAATATGTAACTGTATATACTGAGCGTTTACTTAGGGAAATAATAATCATCATCATCATCATCATCATCATCATCATCACCATTATCATCATCTTATAGCAACAGTTTCAGGTTTATTATGATGGGAATCATTCCTTACGTTTGAGTGAGATTGTACCTCGGGTGAAATTGAACGTAGAATATACTTTAACATCATGATATATTTAACAATTACACTACGAGCCCAAGTTTTCTACGAGCAGATAGCCAACGAGGCGCAGCCGAGTTGACTATCGCTCGTAGAAAAAGAGGGCGAGTAGTCTAATTGTTTTAGTATAAGTTACCGTAGTCTCATTGCATAAAAAGAAAAAAAATGTCAAGTAACGCGTAGAAAAGAACTGTTTTATTACGTTACATCAGGTTTAAACGTGATGCGCGATGTGCGCTGAAGCGCAACTGTTGACTATCAGCAGATAGAAAACGGTAATTTAGCCAATCAAATTCACGGATCCATAATAGACTACGGTAAATTTATACTAATCAGTTTTATAAAATAGCCAGCAGAGCCACGCAATCAAATTCAGTATACGTAAGCGTGCTTCAAATCTCGACAGTGTTCGCTGATGGCATCAACAAATCGCTTCGCCAGAAATTTTTGTTTTCGCGCCAGCGGCCATTGTTAACGTGGGAGAGTATTATATTTCGCGACAATAATGGATATACAAACAGAGACTCGGTGCACTAGTCCCAAAACGAAGACAAATTTCCGACCTTTTCTCTTGGGCTAGAGTTCTTAAATAAGGCAGAAAAAGAGACAAAACAACGGAAAAGGAGACTCGGAATCAGCGCCGTCACGATTCGTTGTCCGAGGGTGAAATGCAACTGAATTTTTACAGGAAGACAGTGGTAAAACCAAACAAATGACAAACTGGTCTGTGTCAACCTTTAAAGGTAAGCTTAAACTTTTCCGTTTTAAAATTGTTAAGTATACAACTCAAGCTTTTAACAGAAAAATTGAAATAAAGCCAATTCCTATTTTTCTTATTTCGCTTACCGCGAACAATCACTTCTGATGTTGTTGTCCGTTTTTCGCATCGGATTTGATGCACAATTCCACCGGCTATGTTTTAAAACAATTGGTTCATGCTTTTAGCTGTGCACTATCAGTTATTGAGCACTTGGGAAGTTTGGAGAGCACTGAAGAAGCTAGAGTTGCCCTCGGCTATCGCCTCGGGCAACTCTTACACTTCTTTCGTGCTCTCCAAACTTCCCGTGTGCTCCATAACTCGATAGTGCACGCTAAAGCATGAACTGCGCTCACTCGTGACTTAAATAAAGGTTTTACTTACTTACTTACTTAACCAATTGTTAAGTAGTCAATTAGAAATAAAACATGTTTAAGCGCCCAAGTTGTCGCCATGTTGTAAAACTAGAATTGGTTCATGCTTTTAGCTGTGCATATATCGAGTTATGAATGCACTTAGGAAGTTTGGAGAGCACTCAAGAAGCTAGACTCTTACGCTTCTTTCATGCTCTCTAAACTTCCCGCATGCATCCATAACTCGATATACGCACGCTAAGCATGAAACAATTCTTAAATAATCATTTTTGAAGTATTATTTCAACTGCTGTGGAGTTGTTAGAATCAATCAGTCCGGGAGGAAATCGAGGCTCAAAGATCAAACTGAGCAGGAATGATACCAAATTCAAATCACAACAGAAAAAAGACAACTTTTTATTATATAAACACCAGTGAAATACCAAGTGAGCTTTCGCGCGAAAACTCCATTTCTTCAAACGTGAAAATAACATGTTATCTTCACACGCGAAGAGATCACCGTCGTTGTGGTTACATAATAAATCGCGCCTTGTTCACTGGTGTTTATATAGTAAACAGAATATTACATGCCCGCTTGTGGATATGAATTTTATCTTCTCGTGTTCAACTCGATATCCCACACGTTCACTGCGCTCACTCGTGAGATATCGAGTTCCACACTCGAAGATAAAATTCATATCCACGCGCGGGCATGTAATATCTTCTATTTATCCTTGCAACTGATTGGACGACATGCCAAAACGCGAATTATTGCCCAATACAGTAATATAGAGAGTGTATAAAGGTCGGCATACACGAGGGGACTAGTCCCTGCCACTGGTTCCTGCAACTAGTCTCCTGAAGAGTTTACACGAAGGGACTGGTCGCAGGGACTTGTCCCACGAACAGTTCACACGAAGCGTTTTGAAGGACAAGTCGCAGGGACTTGTCCCAAAAATTCAAACAGGTCTGAATTCATGGGACTAGTCGCAGGGACTAAAGTTGGTCCCTGCGACTAGATTTTGAAGCAAAAATGGCCAGTTCACACGATGCGACTAGTCGCAGGGACCAGTCGCAGGAATTAGTAGCAGGGACTAGTCCCATCGTGTGTTCCGACCTTAACGAACAAATATGTGCAGGCAACTAAAACAACCAGAAGTACATCTTAAGGTCAATATCTACCAATGCCACAGCTTTCACGGTTGGATGCTCAGCCATAGCTTTACCAATAACATCACCTTTACCGTACACCACATTCACCACGCCTTTTGGAATCCCTGAAATAGAAATGATTTGAAAAATAAAAATGCTGCTTTATTCTACTGCTATCATCGATTGTGGAAGGGTCTGGATGGGTTAAGGCGAAGATGGCTGAATGATGATGATAAGTGCCGTAAATCCTCGAATTAGCGCCCGGGGCGCTTATTTCAAAGGAGAAGATGGAGGCGCTTAATCGAGAGGGGCGCTTATTAAATGTTTCCCAAATCGTGGTCTCCCGTGATCATTTTAATTTAAATACATCATCTGTGTGTAAACAACAACATCAGCTGTTTGTCAACCGTTAGTAATTAATGTGTTAAACGTGTTCACGAAACGTGTTCAAAAACTGAAATCTTTTCCTTTGTTGGCTGTGTACTGTACTCGTCCACAAAATAGGGGAAGGGGAAGGGGTGCTTGTTTTAAATTTTGTCCGATAGGAGGGGGCATACTCGAAGGGGCGCTTATTCGTGGGCGGGGGTGGCACGAATTCGAATAGATACGGTACTCAGTTCCAGGTTCTCGGTAGTTAGGGAATTGAGACGATTTCTTCCTCAAACTCGGTCCTTTCCGGTCGTTTTTGCTCTCGCTCGCCTCTTTTTCGCTCGTCATCTACTGCCGAGAGAGCCTGGAACAGGCTAAATAATGGAAAAATGATACGGTTATAAGTGAGCCTGAGATACGACACATGAGATCGAAATCACCTAAGATTTGACTGATAACTGAGACTCGAGCAACCTGAGGAAACCTTCGTCATAAATGCGCACTAATGTGCTACTCATTGTGGAGAAAATGTTCCTGGTTTTCTATTTCAACTGATTCGTTAGGAGTTTATCAGAAAACAGTCCATTTTCCAGTTGTTATGGCCTGTTTTTTTCCGATCCGTGCTGTTTTTGGCTTCAAACCGTAACGTTTATTAATCAACTTGGATCCTATGAGATACCTTCTTTCTTTTTATTCCTTGTCAGAGAGGAGAGAGATGAGGGACTTGGGGTGCACTGAAGATTAAGATGAAGATTTGGCAGTCATTCATGACGTATTAAGTGCATTCTTGTAGAATCTTTATTATTACCTGCATCACTGAATGTTTTGACCAGTAAATGGACCTCAATGGGAGCCATACATGACGGTTTAATCACCACGCAGTTACCGCTGGCCATTGCTGGGATCGCGTGCCACAAAATGGAGTGAAGAGGTGAAGCCCATGGAGTAATTATTCCAACAACACCGAGCGGGTAACGGGACGTATAGCAGACGGAATCTGAAATGCGATGAACTGGATAAATTTCAAAGGTTTCATGACTACAGTAAAACTTGGGACGTGTTTGCGTTCCTTCATGACTTTCAGTTAATGAAAGGCGTGGCGAATGATATGGTTCTTCAAAAAGCATATGTCTCGCAGTCTCGTCTTAGTTTTTATCAGTAATGTGCGTCTCCACTCTGCGAGCTGAGCCTCTGCTTACAAAGCATATGTACCGTAAGAAAAGGCTCTGATTGCAGGGTGGTGCGTCTCGCAGTCTCCAGTTTTTGCGAGGTAGCTAAGAAAATTTCTAATTCTTTATATGTTTGTTTGTTTGTTTGTCCGAACGTCCCGCCATCGGAAAACCATTCATCCTCCTCAGAAGGTCTCGCATAAGTATTACATGTAAGAGTATTGATACAAATAAGCAGCTTGTTTTTAATTGAACTTGGCAAAGTCATTTCTGTGACTTGTTTCACTGAAAGGAGAAAGTATTATTTGTGACGTCTGGAGAATGTAAAGAAATGTGGCATGTGTCAATAACCTAAACAGAATTAATTATTTACCAACCCTTCTAAATACCACCTGACTAGTCTGAACTAATTCTCCCAAATTAACTCGGATTTTCAACTGAAACTCTGCCAAAGCAGCCAGTCTGTATTCTCAGTCTCTAAACGATAGCCTATTTTGTATTAAGAACAAGCTCTTGCCTTTAGTTCGTGTTGCTGATTCCATTGCAGCAATGGCCTGTGAAGTAAAATATTTTATATTGTGCTCTTCTCTTGTAATGTCACTGTCTACTTTACTAACGCCTTGAAGTGCTCGTCCTTGGTCCATGATCTCCGCACGAGTGAATCCTTCCGATCTCTTTGCCAGCAAATCCGCCACGTGATTTAACGCTTCCACTCTCTCCATCTGTCGTTTTGAATAAAGAGATAATGAAGTTGAAAACAATTTATAATTAGAGGAAGTGAAAAGAATAAGAATGAATATCGTATACTTATGTTTATCTACTTATTCATCGCAGGACCTTATACCCCTAAATTGTTGTCCAAATGGAGGCTTCCTAGTACTTTTGTGTCCAGTAAGACGTGTTTGGAGAAGCGAGCACATACATATTGGTTTAATTCCACTTCCTGCATTGCCAGGGCCACTTAATTTTCACCCACTCCAAACCCAGCTTATTATTTTCAGATCCAAGGCAGCAATCGCTCGCCAAAAATGCGCTGGTGTTGTATTATCGTCATTATCTAATTATCACCATTGCTGTATTGGTGCGCTTTCTTTTCCACCATAAAACCTTCTAGTCCTTCTAGGATTTATTTCCTTAGTTACCTTAGATACTTTTGACCAGAGTTTAAATGCAGAGCTTGCAGCCTCCACAGCCTTTTCTAAATCCATGACACCCGACAGCGGGTATTTGCATAATGCTTCTCCTGTGCTTGGATTCAATGTGTCAGCGAATCTTCCGTCCTCAGGTGGAACGAATTCACCATTAATAAAATTGTAGATTTGTTCAGAAATCTCACCACGCCTGCGCAAGAAACAGAAAAAAACTGAATAAACAAATGAAGCCAAAACAGTAAAAACAGTAGCGTCGTCGTTTCTGCCTTTGTTATTCCCTGCCGACACAAAGTATTCTTGATTTTCAGTCTCTGTCAATAAACAGGTGAAAAAGAAGTCATTTGTTAACGTCTTCGGAAGTAACTGAGCCTGTAAAAGTCGCGCCAATCACAATTTAGGAATTAATTGATCTTTCCTGCTCGAAGAGACGTAATTATGCAGACGCAAATACAAAGGTTATCATCGTGAGTGGTAGAATGAACTAGCTGCTGAATAACGAGGTGGCCGTTACAAAGTAGAATGTACGAATACACAAAAATTCAGCCCGGCACCAGAATGTCTGGCTACGTCGACAATTTCAAGTAAGGAAAATTGAAACATGCTACTAGACAAAACTGCTAATGGATTTTGTTGTCATATTTAGGTCGATAAAATAAGAAAAGAAAACACATCGTACAAGTGCAAGCACAGCTGTATAAAGCACGCGAATGACTTTACCTGGCTAGACCAAAAACGGTTTTGGCTTTGCCAAGGCAAATGATAAAAATTTAAAGAAGGCATTTTACAAAGAGAGCTAATTCGAGTAGCAAGTAAATTATAGTACTAAAATCCTTTTTTGTGGCTTGTGTTTGTAGCCGATATAACGTGCGCTCTGATTGGCCTTTTCAGAGCATCCTCTCCTAATGCCCATGGGCCGATTGCGGGACCGCGAAAACCAAGCAAAAGTCCAAATAATAAGTAACTTATTAAGCTCGAACGTTCGGTCTTTATGGGAAAATCTCAAACCTCGGTCTTATCGTATCAGACCTCGATATCGCTCAGTCAATACAGTATGGTCTAGGTTTGAGACTGTACTCTTGCTTACTACGTTTGATAATTAATAAGCCTCACATTCGATCCTCTTTGGCAAAGAAAAGCACGACTACATGCGCTGAACCTGGAAAGCAGCTGGCTGATTTATATATTTAATATTTTTTTTATTATTGTTATTGCACTGTCGTTGTTATTTTTTTTATTTACGGTTCAACATAACACCGCTATTTCGAATTCTCTGGGGAAACGAAAAATATTTCGATAATCGAAAGTAAATGACATACTACTTATTAACCGAGTGAGGTCATTACAGGGAAATCTCCGACCGAGGCCTTGATGTATTGACGGAGCGATAGCGAGGTCAATGCATAAAGGCCGAGGTCTGAGATTTCCCTGTAATGACTGAACGGACCAGGTTAATAAGTTATTAATTATATGGCCTTTTTAGCGGTATCTTAAAAAGAATACAATAGAAACACCAGAAGAAATTTTTCATATCCGCTTGCGCGCGCTATGACTTTCTTCGTCGCTGATACTAATGAAGTATGTTAGTTTTTCTTTCAGTTATTGAAACTTTTATAGTTGTACTTTGTCCATCGCTTTTAACGTTTTCGCCCACGAACTCGTGGCTTTTACTCACACCTCCTCAAAGGAGCCTTTGAGCCATTGTAGAAAAAATTTCATAATGCCCGGTCATTGCAAGAAAATAATGTCCGTTCAGCAGCCAATCAGAGCGCGCGTACTATTGTAGCCATATAATAATAAAGGTTAATCCAAAGGAAATGGTTTTGAGTTCGAATTAGCCAGTATTTATAAATTCAAGGGTCAAGAGAACCAATCATAAAAGCGAACAAAATACATTAATAAGTAATAATTTAGTCATCGTCTCCTAGGAAACAAGACGAGCTCGAAACAATCAGCTGCTGAAACAGCAATTAAATAATTATTCTAGAACAAGGAAGTTTTTTTTCTACTTGTGACCACCTCATGTATTAAACTTGAATATTTAATTCTCGCAGTAGTTTACATTTGACGGTCGGCCACTTTTGCTTTTGAAAATGACAAAACTAAAAGCAATTCACAAATAAAACGTTTTGAATGTAATTTCCGAACGTAACAGTCAAAGATATTTGTGAAACGTGGTCACGACTGATGATGGCTTTCAAACAAAACAAATTAAAAACTTCCGTTGGAACACCCTTTGCCGTGAGTTCAAACGAGAAGCGTAAAACGCGAAACGCGAAACGAGTGAACTGTTCACGAAACACATCGTGCTGTAGTGCAAGAAATAAATGCCGATAACTACAGAGTGTCCATCCATGATATGAACCACCGGAAAGATTCATTTATAATACATAAATATTTGTTAAAATCGACAAGAGACAAGTTCAGCTTTGGAATCCACCTTTATGACTCTGAGACACAAGCACGGTTTTTAAGGTTATCTCCTGGGCAGTGTATAACCCGTTGAAATTTGAATTCAGTTTATGCAGTGAGAAACCATGAGAAACCAGAGGCACCCAGAGAAAGGAATTCACGGATATGTGAGCGAGTATTTAAAGGTCTTCGCCGAGTTAAACTGGCAGCAGCTGATGACCAAAAATCATTTTATGACCATTTTAAACGGTCTGTTCGCGTGATAACTATTTTGTGAATGGCTACAAAATTTAAAGATCTTTGACTTGAAGGGGAAAATAAGAATTTTGTGATGCCATATTGCAAGCCTGCGGGTGATAATTTATCCTGCAACAAGAATTGAAAAAAGATAGCATGATTTTAAGCTGGAAATTAAATACGAGCAGGTTTCTAAATGACGGTGTCTGTCGTCAGTTCGGCGAACGAAACTGTTAGAAGGGTTCAAAGCTGAAAATCGTTGCTTCGAAGAAGATATATTATCTCGAAAGCGATGAAGGGATCTTAATTTATAATTGTATTTTAACTGCTATGAGCTATCGTAGCAAAACAAATGCTTTTTGATGCACTTGATACTTATCCCCGTTTCCGGGGCTGTTAGAGAGTGGGAACTTAAGGTGTGGAAAACAATTTAAGGCTGGACTGGTAATCGCTGAATCATCCTTCAATGATGCTTCGCCGGCGGAGCGTCGAATGTTGGCCATTTTCTCTCGCTTGCTGGCTTGTTTGCAAATTAATAAAATGTAATCGACTATAAACTTACCGGTCTGGGGCTAGGTAACGATATAGATATCGTTCTCTTACCTAAAAAGGTGGTTGATTTGAGCGAGGAAGTCCATTTGCGAGGTTCGATCTTGCTTTTTTATGGCTACAGTCTTTCGCAAGATCACATCAGAGGAGCTAATTCTACATTCGATGACAATCAGTTCTGGTTACCTGAGATCATGATGTTAATATTATGCATGAAAGCGTAATTCTACATTAATTAGCACGCTCTGCTCTGTTAGAGGGAAATCATAAATTAATGCTGGCTGAAAAAAAAATGGCATAATAAATTTACGGTTGGCTAAAAATATATAAATGTCTTTTGAAGTTTTAATGATTCCAGTTTTAATGCATTCCCTTAATGTACCTGATTAAAAAGTAAACAGTAGTTTTACTTGATCCTTGTTATTAGCTGCTTTTCACCTGTCTAGCTGTCCCATTGTCTGGGAAGGCTAACATATCTCGAGAAGCAGTCGCCTTATTCTGTTTATTGCACGAAGAGTGATTGAGGTTCATACTTAACTGGCTCTTTCCAGGCCTTATGTGGCATGCAGGCATTAAAGAAATAAGTAATTTTGCAGTTTTTAAGTGGCATGAACTCTTTTTTAACGGAAGGGATGCAATGCAGCGATAACAACATCGCCAAAGCCACGTCAAAATTCAGACTCTTAGTTTTAATAATTTATCCTAAAGACCGTTTTCGTCATTGTATTCATAATCACTTTAAAAAGTGGAGGCTTTCCTGAAATTCATCTTGGTGTCTAGGACATTATATGAACAAACCAGTTCTGAAAAAAAAGAAAAAAAAACACTCTCCTATTTTTTTGGTTAACTGTCCAAGTCACGTGACTTCCAGGCTCGTGTCAGCGGTAAATGACCCAATTTGTACCCAGGTTGTTCTCGGGCAAATAAATCCAATATGGCGACCACTGGCGAGGGTGCGAGTTGCCTAGTTCCTGTACGGCTTTCTCTCAGGCCTTCGTGGCGGTGACGTATCTCAGACGAACGGCTCGGAGTAGCCTAGACAATAGGGACCTTAAGATCCAGGAAGGGAGCGAGGACGACGGCCAACCGGAAGTTGTTTTCCCATACGAAGCATGCGTATTAGAGATCTGGGTTGTTTTTTCGTGGTTGCGTGACCCCGGTCGTGAATCCGTCGAGGACGGCAAAAACACCAGTTTGACGTTGTGCCCTTTGTGTACTTTATTTTCTTTGGTTTTCTTTGAGATTTAGTCACTGTAAACTCGTAATGAGCTCTGCTAAGTTTGTCACAGCCCCCTCCCCGTCATGTACATAGGAAAAAAGCAACAAAAAGCCAGCGTAAGTAAATACTTTTGTTGGCTCGTTTCATGTTTGTTGTTGGCTCGTTTCATGTTTGTTGTTGGCTTTCTGTCCTACCATGGATAGTAAAGGTCGTGCAGATGTTACGAGTTGTTTAGAAATGATTTGTCTTTTCCTGTTATTTTTCTACTTTCAATCATTGTTTAATGCTTATATAAATACCACTTGCAGACTCATTTTAATTGAGTTTCCTCTTGCGACTATCATACGGAGTTTACATTTTTCGTGTATTCCGCGTGGAAGAGAAAAACAACTCCAAGCGACAAACTTTCCAAGAGTGCGGTTTTCCCTCCATTTATAGAAATAAGACCATTTTTGTTGTGTTTCTGAGGAATTTTGACTTGAATTGCTGATTAACTGTCTCAACCCGGCATTTGTCAAACCTTTCGTTTTCCTCTCCAGTGGCGTGCGTTTATCAAACTCCGGAAAACATTTCGGGACTTTCTTGTCGGTTTTGTATCGAACAACTGCAGTTACTAGTGCCAATATTTTTAAATTAGATTTAGATATTTTCACAGCTCGATAGCTCTTTGTCTCTGCCCTTTTAACACCAAAGTTTTAAAATAGGCCTCATAGTTCCCCATGCGATCACATTTGAATATGCTATAATTAGACATAATGTAAGTATTTTTTAACTTCATACACAGTTCACTCAGCATTATATTTCTTTCTTATTACCAGCAGGGTTTACCTTTCATCGTAAGGCGTTTTTTTGTTTTCCTCTATTAATATGGTGGAGTTTATGTAGGTTGTGTTGTTTCTTTCACTACTCTCATCGATAGTTTATTTTCTATGCCACAATTCGTATGACAGGATGTTCTGGACAGAGGAACATGATGACAACCATGTTTTCGAAATTTTCGGAGAAGAATTGAACGAAAACTGCTTGAGCAGATTTCATATGAGTGTGCAAGTGCCTTCTTGTTGTTCTATTGATACTTACAGTGTATTTTAAATGTATTGAGCGTCAACTATTTTCTCAAATATTTATTTCAAACAGAGCATTTAGAATTGCTATACTTGAAAACATGTTGAAAAAAGTGTTCTAAAAAAAACAAGAGCATAGAATATTACACGATATATACCTTTCCATCTTGGATTCAAGTAAATAAATGATCTCTTCATTTTCATAGGTTTGTTCTTCAGTTCTAGCATATAGCATAGTATTGTGTGAATTCAGAAAATATCCATACCCCTATCACATAAAAGGATAAATAATCCTAGGGGGTTGGGAAAAAATACCTTGTTTCCATACAAATAACTGTTTGCATTTGGAAATTCCAGAGAGGTGGGGGTGACATACCACCCCCTTCCAAGGACAGAGTATGGATATTATTTTTTCTGGTGTCAAAATCATAGACACAAAAGCATTTTGGAAAGTAAAATCTGTGAAGCACTGCTCATCATACTAGGAAAGAGTCTGATGCAGACTTAACAATATCTGGGAGACAGCTGCCATTAAAAGTTTTCTCAAGAACCTTAGCTTTGGTTTCCTGTAATATTTCTTTTATGTATAATTCCTTGTGGAGATTTTGAGTTAAAACAAGCCTACAAACCAAAAACATTTAGCTATGTCCTCAAGTATGAATGGGACTTTAGCAAAGTAATCTTCCAGAGATGGAGGGCTGGGAAAACTCAGAGGTTGTGTTACCATAAAGGCAAGTAAGTACATTCCTTAGTAAGGCACAGACAATGTACATTTTCCCAATGGGGCTTAAATCCAGCTTCAAGTCTTTCTAGCTCGCTCTTAAAATCCTAAACTTTAAAATAGTTAATGATGTTCCCAAAAATCCACTTGACAGAGGAACAAATTTTACTCATGAACTCATTGAAACTTTGCATCTGATGTGTCAGTACTCCATACTGAAATGGTCTTTGCAGATGAACACGGTGGGGATATGCTGAATTACCATAAATACACATTGCCTGGCCAGTTGGAGAAAAGGCATCAAGCTCATTCAATAGACCAGACTTATCCAGCATGGATGAATCATGTTTTCTCCCTTCTGGAAAGGAGATATAGGGGAGTTTTGAAATATCCTTGATGTTGAGCTTACAATCTTTTTGGATTTAGTACTTCCTTCAAACCAGTTACAATCTGTAAAGCCAACACCCTTGTGACCTTGATAGATATGTGTACTTATTGGAGGCTCAACTCATTTATGTAGAAATACCTACTAATAAATTAACATGTAAGTTTTAAGTTGGCTCCCCGGTTATGTACATCTGTTCACAGGTATGGTAAGTTACAAAACAAATGTGTAGCCAAGGGATTTAAAGAAATCATATGCCTCATGTTTTAATATACCTTCCCACTGTCTTGGCATTAGCTGAGATGAATAATGCACTAACCTACAGGTCCAAAAAGATTCCCGATGAGTCCATTTGGTAGAGCAACTGACTGAAATTTTAGTCCATGTACACGTTTGTGTCCATCGCATACAGCTCTTTGTATTTCCCCAGGGCGACAAATGGGCCTGACCGTGCCATCTACAAAACCAAAATAATTATCCAGGGCGGCATCTTTTGCAAACACTGCATCTGCATAGAATTGAAGACCAGCAGAATCAAGAAGGTTGTGATTCTACTCGGTTTTCTATGACCATGGAGGTTGTAGACGAAGTCAATTACTGTGTTACATCTTCAAGATCAAATTTTCCATACTTTTCGTACGGAGACCCGGGATTTTCTGATCGATTTGCATCGTATAGCAAGCAAAATTCCTCGTCGTCTATCACTTAGCCTGTGAAAAGGCTCCCAGCGAGGTCGGAAAAAAATTCGGCAAGCAATAAGCGTTTTGACTCCGCGAGCGAAACGAGTGGGACGCGGGGGAGCCTGTAGACTTTGTTTTCAATGTACCGTTCCGCCCCTTGGTGATTAGCCTCTTACATATCTGTCAAGGAGGAAATTATTCTGTCAAAATTGATGGGCTTCCCGGCGCTGATAAATCGGCTTCTTATAACAATCTTTGCGGAACGGGGAAATGCAAGTCGAACGGGAGCGTATTTGCCGGTTCGGCAAAAAGTTGTTGAATCCGCCTCAAGTGAAAAGAGTGCCGGTGGTTTCAGTTTTTAACAGGTTGAAAAACAAAGAACTGATTACGGCTTCTGGTCAAGAGAGTGTGGTTTTGGCTGACGACGTTTTTGGCTGACGGAGTGAATTTCCTGAATTGTCTTGTCTTACTTGTGCCAGACAAGTCGTTCGTGTGGTTCATTCCTATACAGTTATAACAGGCCGTTGCAACGAACCTTTTGAGAAGCTGGTAGATTCACCCGATCAATGTGCAACATCAACTACCCCAAACGAAAATAAAAATACTGACAACTGATGAGATCCACATGGAGGATCGAAACCATGGTATTGCCTGAACTAAGCAGAACAATGGCATATACAACACGCAACACAGTCAACAGACTTAGGCGTAATAAGTTAAATTTAAATCCTGGTAATAGAACGATCAAAGGAGAAATAAACCTATTCATAGAGCTCCAGGAACATGAGCTCAATCAGATAGCTGCAAGAAACATTAGAATTTCTCTAGACGAAGTAAAGCTACAGAGGCTCCAGGAAAACGTAGGAGGACAAATATTATGCCTGTGATAAGAATCTACCTACTGTACATGCAAACAGTTCTAATCATAGCCGGTAAGCAACACGTTCACAATAAATGCCATATTTTGTCCCTTAAAAGAAAATACTTGGAGATTTGAAAACAAATCTTGCAATAGAAATGAGCCAAAACAATACACGAATACCTGGCAAATTATAGAGGTGTCAAACTCAACGAAGCAACACGCAGATAACAGCAGAAAACGTGCAGACCTATGACCTCTTAAAATTTGCCTAAGTACGATCTTACGGCTCTAGTTTTCTCCTAATAACACAATACGAAATTCTCTTCATAAACAAGAGTGAAGTGACAAAAAGGTCGAAAGACCGAAAAATAAACGGCAAATGTACAAATGGCACGAACCGTAGGAGCCGTGTTTGGCCTGTCTATTTTATTTACCATCATTCCATAGAGGAGATCCACATCGAATCCACCGGCGACCAGTTCTTTCTCTCCTTTTTCATCTCCTAAGCCGATGGTAAGCGCTCTCAGGCCTAAACGTATCAACTCTTAAACCTGGTCTTTCATTATGGAAACTAAAGGCATCACAACTAAAACACAAGCATGGTCTAGTTTCCACCAGTCTTTCAGTAGACGCAGCAGCAATTGAAAAATTAGGCTCTTCCCGAAACCAGTCGGTAGAATTCCGAAAACATCATGCTTCGGCGCCACAGTTTCTAGGCATAGCTTCTGAGATATGACGAAAATGTTGCAAAGAATTGTTCAAAGCTGCTTCAAATTCGTCGTCAGTGAACTGTGCATTGCACGCGAAGCCATTTTTGACGGTCTCGGCAAGAATTATATGTTAATTTACAAGTAGTGGTCAAGATCTGTCAATTATTTATCTCAGAGCTGTCAACAGTCATCGATTCAACCAATCAGATCTTGATACCAGGAGCTGGTATCATGGAACGGCGGCATCAATGGAACCTGCGCACTCCCCCCTCACCAGACCGCTCTCGGCTCATCCCGCTCGCCCTAGCCTACATTCGGCTATCTCGCCCTAGACTACACTCGGCTATCCCGCCCTAAACCCAACTGGGGGCCTGTTCGCAGGCTATCTACCACTCCGTTGATATGACATAGAACCAAGGCATCTCCTGCATGCTCATCAGTTTACAAGCCGAGTTGACTATCGCTCGTAGAAAACGAGGGCGAGTAGTCTAATTGTTTTAGTATAAATTTACCGTAGTCTCATTGCATAAAAAGAAAAAAATGTCAAGTAACGCGTAAAAAAGAACTGTTTTATTACGTTAGATCAGGTCCAAACGTGATGCGCGACGTGGGCTGATGCGTAACTGACGACTATCAGCAGATAGTCATCAGTAATTTAGCCAATCAAATTCACGGATTCACAATAGACTACGATAAATTTATACTAATCAGTAATATGAAATGTTTAACATGCTGTAGATCGTAGAATAAACCAAAATGGACAAAGTATTCTGGAAGCAAAATGGCGTCCCCGTCGACAATAATCTTAAGCTATTTATCCATCGCGTGAGACGGGGAAGTAGGCCCAGTCCTAACCGTCCTTTGGCCTGCCGTCGTCCTCATTCCCGTCCTGGATCTTAAGCATTCTCGTCCCCAGAGCCCACGATCCTTCTGGCCTGTGGCAGGGATCGAGAGCTCTGGCCGAACCCAATTTTCTGAGCATGCGCAGAGTATTCGTTTCGAATTCTCAACCAATCAGATTTGCTAGATTTGACAATAAGTCCGTGAATCGCGGACTTCTGGTGTTGGACCAAACCAGAGCCCACGATCCTTCTGGCCTGTGGCAGGGATCGAGAGCTCTGGTTTGGTCCAACACCAGAAGTCCGCGATTCACGGACTTATT
>CM042754.1:22009430-22024020 GCA_022496165.2 Catalaphyllia jardinei | reverse complement strand
CAGAGTGCGCATGCGTTTGGCCGAGCAGCGGAATGTTTGTTGATTTTGGCTGAACTGATTATATTCCTGCTCTTTCGTAAACTTTTACGTCCAGTGGGAAACCAAAGTAGCTCATTACCTGATCGACTTTCCTATCCGGACAACCTCAATCATTCTCACCAAATAACTCAGTCGGAGAAGATGTTGATAATTGCAACTCGTACGAACGGAGTCGGAAATTGCATCTTTTAGCAAGTTTGCCGCAGGTTGGTACCGAAGAGCAACTTCCTTAGAAATCACGGTTAGAAAATTATTATGCTCAATTGCCATACAGAATTTTTTATTTGACATGTACTTCCACTGGTAGCCTGAGCGACCAATTTTATCAAGTTTCGATTGCTAACAGCCTGTAATAAACTCTGTTCAATTGCAGAATCTTTTACATGTAATAGTTCCGACTCTTTTGAACCAAAAACTGGAAAAATATTTCGCTCCTGTACGAATTTGACATTACAAATCTGTTGAAATATCTGTGAGTGTCACGGAGTTCAGTGCTAGCCCTTGTCATGATGAAGTAATAATTTTGTCGCTGCCTTGTGATCTGAGAGCAAGGAGAACTTGACTTGTTGTTTTTCATCTCCTTACATGTATATTAAAGAAAATTCTAGAAACGGTTCCTGTTGTACTTCGTTGTTTAGTAAATAAGCCTGCGGTTAAGTGGTTTGTATAAAGACGTAAGTATAGAAATTACATGCAAGGTTAATAATAATAATAATAATAATGCTTTATTTATATAGTTTACAATAATTACAATTTGAATAATAAAAATGGCATTACAGTAAAAATATATTAAAAACTATTTAAAGATGTTGAAACTATATTCCAAAATTAAAACTATATAACATGCTAAATTAAGCTAAAACATTTTTTAAAATATATGTTTTAATATAGGTCTTGAAACTTGACAATGAGCTACTCTGTCTGATAAAATCGGGGAGGGAGTTCCATAAAGTGGGTGCTGCAAAAGAGAAACACCTATGGCCATAGCTTACTAGCTTGACGAGTGGTATTTTTAGGAGGTTTTTAGAGGAGGACCTCAGATTCCTAGCCGGTGTATAGGGCTCTAATAGTTCAGTAATGTAACTAGGGGCCTGGCCATTAAGCGCTTTGTAGGTGAGAAGAAGTATCTTATAGTTAATGCGCTGGTTAACTGGAAGCCAGTGGAGTTGCTTTAGGACAGGCTTAATGTGGTCATATTTCTTGGTGCGAGTGATAATACGGGCCGCAGCATTCTGGACATTTTGTAAACGGTCTATTAGAAAGGTGGGTAGCCCATACAATAGTGAGTTAGCACTATCAAGCTAAGTTTAATTTCGCAAGGTAATTGTCTACCGTAAAACTTGTTGGTTATGTACCTGTCAATTCCTAAACCGCCCATGCCCTCCCCGGGGCATTTGACTTTTTTGAAAAATTTTGGTGAAATTCCCCGCTATGTTGCCAGTTTAGACTGTCGAATGCCCCATCCGTTAGAGCTTCAAGAGGGTCAAATCCCCCGCCCACCAGGCATGTTAAAACAACTGTGGAAACAAGTTCTGCAAAATTTTCAGCCAATACGAATTTCTTGTTCAGCTTGTCGTCGATCCACACTTTAAACAAAGGCATATTCCACGATATAACTATATAAAACGACAACAGAGAAGTCTGCGTGGAATCGACAAGAGCAATGACCCGTGAACGCGAAATCCTTTTGCTTCCGACCGCTGACAGGTGTTTTGACACGAAAGTCAAATGCCCCACCGGGCGGGCCTCATTTTGGGTCAAATTCCCCTTAGTACGGAGCTTAACGCGAGTAAATACCCGGAGATTGCCCGGAGGGGGGATGGGCGGTTTTGGAATTGACTGGTACATTACAAAACAGCGCTGCTAGTGAATTCTTGATTGCATATCCTTAGCGGTCAATTTTCGGTTAAATAATTAATTTAGAAAGCTACTCTAGCTTACTCTTGAAACCGAAATTTGAGTAATTCGGTATATTTTTGTTTTTTTTCATCAATCGCTACGGTGCTTAAATGTTTCGAGTGATCATTATTTGCCTGTAGACTGTAGTTTGAAAGCGGCAATGCTTCTGTCTCGATAAATGCCCGTTTGGATCCAAATAGGCCTTTGAACTTGACCAATTAACATTAAACCAATAGCGAGGAGTTTTAAGGGCTTTACTCCTGCGGTCCCTCTACCAGAAATGCTCAGTGAATTCCCTCCTGCGAGACGAAATCGACTCGGTGAAAAAGTGAGACAAATTGTCTCACTTTTCAGATTTTTGTCCAGGCCACACTTTTCGCCCCGGACCACGTGACCCGAAACGAATGACCGAGGCCTAATATTGAGGCCTAGGAACTAGGCAAGGTGCGAGTAGACTATATCTGGGTCCCCCCTACACATGTATAAAAGGAGTAAACCAACGCTCCTTTCCCTCCAGAAGACAATCAAAGAATGAAACGAGTAGGACAAGAGAATGGAGCAGAAACTGAGAGTTTTCTTGCAGAAGACAAAATTGTATCTGGAGTAGGCAAGGAACTACCTGAAAATGTAAATTAAATCTTGAGCAGTGTGGAAACTTGAAAAGGATGTCATTAAGATGAAATCGCTAACCTCTCAAAACGTTACTGAGGAATTTAATATAGTTTGGTTTAGGCGGGGGGGGGGGGGCATAATGGACAATAATTAGAATTACCTGGTACACAGCTTGAAGTTTTGTTGTGAGTCAGACGCCATTCTTTTAATACCTCTTAATTCTAGAGACAACATCTAGTAAAAACTGAAATGGGCCAAAAATCAACAAACAAACAAAATAAAACCAAAACCCAAACAATATTTCTTCTTGCCAATGTCTTAACAGTAATTCAACATTTGTTCAATTCATGCACAACTGTCCCTTGATATCTGAGAGCTGACACCCCTCTCCTCCCAGTGGGTCACTGCCCAGACCCTCTGGCCTCAACATTTGTTCACAGAAACATCTCATCGCCTACATCTCTATATGTAGAGCATCCACATATAAGAATTAGCAGTGTTTCAAACTCGGTGTTGAAAGAGTGACAAGAGAATTTGAGTGCACAGATTAACGTGTAAAACCAGCAAGCTTTTATTAATGCAATCTATAGCACATCAGTAAAAGAAAGGACAATTAAATTTTATTAGCTTCAAGTCCAACCTCTTATATTTACAATGCAAAAATTAGTTAGATCATTTCATTCTGAAAGGCTGTAAGGTGTAATACATAGCTACAGCAGATTAAAGTAATGATTTTGATTATAAGTCTCCTGTCCATCAGAAATGTCAAGTCAAGTTCTAACTAAACGATCCTCAGATATGTGGTTTCACCCTTCTGTAAAAGAAATAAAACAAAATTTGTAAGTGCAGGATAATTAATTGTGGGTATATTCCATCACTGTACACCACATCGATTTAGCCCATGAATCTCCGGGCGGGTACTCCCTATAATGGCCTATACGGGGAGGCTCCGCCTGAAAGGGGTACCTTTTTCACGCTCCAGGTATATAAAAGGGTAGGGATTTCACAAGATGAGATATATAAAAGGGTAGGGATTTCACAAGATGAGGTATATAAAAGGGTAGGGAAATCAGTCATTTAGGTATTTACAAGGGCCTTTAATTATAAAATTTCCAGTAGACGCCACTTAAGGCTTACCTCTTACTAACCGAGTTCGAGGTCCGTACCGTAAGTTACGGACCGAGTTTTTTCCCTTCGATTTATGGCCCAAGCGCGAAGCGCGCGGGCCATAAATCGTAGTGGAAAAAACGAGGATCCGTAACTTACAGTACGGACCGAGAAGACGAGGTTAGTAAGATATTCATTATATCTCTATTGTGTGTCTGACGAGTTCAGCAACGATTTTTATCCATGAGGAACGGCTTCAAATTTCTGAAGCAGGTCGACGAACGAACGAATTAAATCGTTACCACGCCTTAGCAGACAATTTAGAGTAAAAGAAAGTTTTAAACCTTTTCTTGCTAAATAAGTTAAGAAATTTTGACGATAAATCACGCAACTGTTTGGCCACACAAACAACTTTACATTTTAGCGGGCCGTGCGGGAGAGTACGGCCCGCTAAATTGACCAATCACAGCGCGCGTACTAACTTAGAGATATAATAATTATATTTACTGTACATAAATGAGAACAAGACTTCCTAAAGTACGTATCTCAAAGGGGTAGCTTTTTTCAATAAAAGATATATAAAAGGGGCCTTTTCTGCCAAAATGGTATATAAAAGGGTAAGGGGTTGGACCTCGGGGTGGAGCCTCCCCGTATTAAACTTTGTCAAGTACCCTCCCCCCCCCCCCCCGGCCTATGAATGGGCCCTGCCAGTCAGATACAGCATGAAATACACAGGAATGGCAGCTTGCAGGCTTTTTTCTCTCACCCTCGCTGCAACTGGGAAAAGGCAAAAATATTATGTCTCTAATTTTAAGTTCTTGACTAAACCTTCGACTTTTCTTTACAAATGTTCAATGCTAAATGACCCTTAAATTTCACAACAAAGTAACAAACTCAATCATAAATTATTTAACAAGTGTACCTTTAGAAACTTGGGAGGCAATAAGGCACAGCCAGAGTCAAATGTCTAATGTGTTTGCCCCACCTCACCCTAACACCTCCACCACCCCCCCAAAAAAACAATGTAGAGATCTACATGTATAATATGAACCACCTGACTTTTGGTACTCACATGCAGTTGCTTCTTCCATTTCTACTAGAGCAGCTAAAAAGGTAGAGAAATGAAAAATCACGGTTACAAACCAGTAGATAGTGATAATGTTGTGATGTAATATGAGAAATGTAACAGTTTTTAAACTGCACGTTCCCAGTCTATCAACACAGGAGGGGATGTGATAAAGCCTGCATGAAAAATATCTCGAAGCAAAGAAATAAATATGTGTGGACAGACTACATGAATGTGCCCATACTGGTACACTGTTTCCACCAGAAGCAGCATGATCATATGTTCTGTAAGCTACTTACCATATTTCTTTCGGTTATAAGGCACACTCAGTGATAAGACACACCCCGAGTTTAGACCGGATTTCAATCGAACACTGGCACATTTTCTTAGAAAAAATGCTGCATCTTATAACCGGTAGTAGAGCTGTTTACTTCCAAGAATTATTCCCATAAGCAAAAACCCATGAAAATAGGATGGATTTATGCTTACAGGAGAGTTACATTAGCAGTACAGGTTTAATTGGGTAGTCAAAAATCCCAACTGAAACTCTTTCAAATGTTCAAAATCAGAAATAGAAAACAAAAATATAGAGCACACAATATACATTCAACAAAGTGGAACAGGGTTTACATGTATGTATTGCTGCCAATTTTTTATTCCAAGTGTCAATTATTATCCATGGGGTGTCTGCTTATGAGGGAGCAAACGAAAACTCCAAGTTTTCATTTTTAGAAGTGTGCACGTCTGGTGGAGAGAGAGTGCATGCTTACTGGAAAGCGTAAATACAGAGTTTGACTGGGAGGTAAAAAGGGGAATTGAAAACAGTGTCCGTAAGTAGTGCTGACAGTGCACTTACATGTCAATACATGTAATATCAATAACAGGCTAATGAACACTGAAAAGGAAACTTTTGAATCTACACATGTATACAGATCATGGAGATGAACCTTGAACAAAGGTAGCTTCTGCAAATTACCTTTGCAAGACCACTGCACAAAAGAAACTAGTTTGTTGTTGAAAAAAGCTAGATTATTGCCTGGTCTAATATTTTTCCTGTGAATCATTTCATAAGATGGGCTAAACAAAATAGTCTCTGTCATTTCTGCCTTTCAATGGTTAATAAAAAATAAATTTGGTGACTTTGATTCCAAACATGTATAACCCTTAAGCCCTGTTCAAACGGTCATGATAGTTGATGATAGTTTCAACTATCATTCACTATCAATCACTATCATGTTTGCAATCAAACAGTCCATGACTGTTCATGATAGTTTGTTGAAATTGCGCAATGGTTTAAGCGCGCATGCAGGGGTTGACATTGACGCAATCAACTGCGCCACCAGGTACACAACTAAAATTAATGTGGTTTACTACAGTTGCCTGTTTTTAGACCTTTTCAGGGTCACTGTCATCTGAATATTCGTCCAAATTATTGCTTTCTTGTTCTTCACAGGACGATGGCAATGCGGTAGCCATATTGCATTAAGCCCACCTTGGTAACCCCCTGCTGACCGAAAAACTATCGTGCACTATCATCCACTCGGTCAAACGGAAAAAAACTATCATGAACTATCATGTCGAATTTGAACATGTCCAAACTGCATGATAGTTGGTGATAGTTGATGATAGTGAATGATAGTTCGTGTTCAAACATGCGTGAAAGTTGAAACTATCATCAACTCTCATCAACTATCATGACTATTGCAGAGGCCTTTAGTAAAAAATCTTATAATGCAAGTGAAAGTCCATGAAGGTGAAATGAGACTGATGATGACATTTTACCTGTGTTTGCACAATTTCTCTGAAATTACAAATTAATTTATCTAGTTCCCATGGAAAATTGTTTTTGGTGTTAATTTCAGGCAACTGTTTATATCTTGAGCTTCAAGAAAATAGCTAAAACTATTCTAGTACAGCTTTTTGTCCACTTAAAACTAAATTGCTTGATTTCCTATCCGACTCTCTACTGGTTTTGAGATTTTATGCTTTTTTGACATCATGAGATCCATACGATCCAAAAAATGGGAGATGTTCAAATGTCATGAACAAAGTCTCACATTACATGACACAATCATCTTAGAATTACTCTTGAAACTATGAAGAGGGGAAAACAATTCCACCTTTAAGCCTATTTTCACATGCTCCCCACTCCCAGAATCAAAAAATACAAAAATCCTGTTTTAATCAGGCTTAATAATGATATCATACTGTACCTTCCTTCTCAGCTTTTAATCTCTCAGCTCTCTCTGCTAAAAGTTGAGCCCTTGGCCACCATGGGACATTTTTGTGCTTTTTAACCATCTCTTCATAATTTTCCTCGGCTCTTTCTTCATACTGATGTGCCTTATAACCAAGCCATAGAAAAGCACTTGTGTAGAATACATGCATCAAGGGTTCTGCAAATCTTTAAGTTAGTTTCATGTACACAAATTGTACGAAAAAGGGATGATTTTCCTGTCATAATCACACAATATTGTTAATTTCCGTCAAAAATAATGAGAAGACACAACCAGAATCACAGTTCATGAGAAATTAAATATTTCTTTCTCATTTCACATAGAATTATTTTGGAAAAACATGGTTCGTGGCTTCTAATATAATCACAATTCATGAGAAAAAAACAAGGCATTTTACTCTTCACAGGGAAAAAACAGGCTATTCTCGAATCATGAAAATACTATTTTCCCACCCTCCTCAAACTTTTCCAAAGAATCTTTCCTTGCTTGTTGGGCAAGTGATGGACAGAATCTACTAGCCCCGCGCTATCGGACACAGGTTTCTTTGCACAACAATAACATGACCTACCAAATGAGAATCTTTATGTGGTACTGTTTACATGTAATACTTTGACTTCAGCTGTCACTTGTGCATAAGGTTATTGTTGCAGCCCATGCTGACTTTCCCCAGATGACCAATAAAACAATGTCATATCTTTGGTTTACTTTGATTTACACCCTGAGAGCTCGTGTGAGACCAAGCATTATGTACAGTATAGCACGATAAAGGAATTTAGATATAAGTTGCATTTGTACATGTAGCTTAATTAGCTAAGCTTTAAAAAACTAATAATTTATGTCATTGAGTTAATTATCATCTTTACTTATTTCGTGGCCAGTTTGGAAGGTTAAGCTCTGGTTAATACACTCCGAAGTCTGCAGTTTACATCACAACCTGAGCTATATTTAAGCTTACATCGACCATGCACAATGATAAGCAAGCTTTAATACAACTTTGTTCACAAAGTGCGAGAAAAATAATTTCATTACTTACTTCTAAACGCTGGATAACCTCGCACCAGATTAGAGTAACACGATGCAAACAATCCGGCACCTCCAAACCATAGTATTGTTCTTATCATGTCCAACAGTTGAGGAGAAAGATGACCAGTGTACACAAAAATCCAATATGGCGTCTTGTGCTAGCCTTAGCAGCCAGGCAGCCAAGGTTCTCGATGTGAGTCGATGACTGCTTCATGTAAGACTTGTGACACGGGCCTCTCTTTTGCCACCCAGGGTGCATAACCTGAAACATCTTCTTCAACCTAAACTAGTTTGAAATATTTAGTTACTTATTTACAGTGTCCCCAATTAGCACTACAGTGCTAAATACATGCGACACTTAAATAAAGTTAATTTTAAAAAATGGGTAACGCGCCATCAGCATTCCAAACAAACGCACATCACTCGAACTAGCACCAGCAGGTCACCTGCCTTAGTTTTTTTTTAAAGCAGTTATTTTTTAAAATGGTTCACTTCTACAACCTACGACGTTTTCTTTTTCCTCTTTGTGGAATGATCTTACCATTCCTGAGCGTCAAAAGCTCATCTAACGATTCAAATAACTTTCCTATTGTGATCAATACGTGGGCTGGAAAATATAAAGGAGCTACAGACAAAGGTGATAGAACTGAATGATTTATTTACACGTAAAATAATAAGTTAGGTGTTTCGCTCATTGAGTTCAGCGAGTGAGTCTGACATCAGATATATTGGTCTAAATTAGTTGGTTAATTGGTTTTTTTGGTCATTAGTTTGTTTCAATGGTTGCGATTCTTGATATTCGGCTGAGTCAAATGACAACAGAAGAAATTATGATACGGCTAACGTTACATTTATTTCAAAACGGGTAAAATAAGTCGTCACAATCTGTCAAAAGCTCGGACTACTGGCAAGTTGTGACATTGCGTGTTGACAATAATTCTGATAGGTGCGCCATTACCCCAAATAAACGGGAAAACTTATTAAAGTGATGTTGTAAAAAAATTTGAAAGGCTGACCGGACGCTAAAAATGATAAATTTAATTTGCCCAATATTTCTGTTAGACACTGAGAACTAACCTTCCTCAGGGGGCTACACTGAAACTAAAATATTGTCAGATTATTTGATAGTACACAAAAGGAATAGATCCAATGAAATGGTATTATTCAGGTCACATGATCATGAATGTTCTAAAACCTCCAGTATAAAATATGCACTCTGTAATTTTATATAAAATGTTACAGGTAATTTTTGATGATACACGATGGCAATAGTTGATTGGATCAGTTTCTTTTGTGTTCACCGTCCCAACGTGAAGCTCGATACAATATTTGCGCCTGATCTTTATGAACGTTCCTAAAGGTGAGCCTGGTTTCAGCTTGCCACTGCCCGGTACATGGATGATTGGGCCTGCCGGTACTGTGTCAATTCTGTCGGTTAAAAGTTACTACAGGCATATATTACATTTTATGACAACTGTTATTGGATTACGAAGGGTAAAACAATACAAAAACAAAAAGTTATTGAAATTCATAGCAGTTCACATGTTAGGCTGATCGGTTATATCTTGCAAAAATGCTTCACTTTCGCAATTGAAAACAGTTCTTTCTTCTTTTGATTTCGTCGCTTCCACGGCACATCGTGAAAAGCTCTGGTAACTATTCTGATTTCTTTCCTCTTGTGATCAACTACACATAGGCTGGAAACCATGAAGAAGCCACAGACAAAGGCGATGAAGCAGCCGCCGTTTATTGGACTTTTTAGGCGCGAAATTATACATTGAGCTAGTGATAGTAGAAAATTAATATACCTGCTCTAATTAAGTTATCTATATTTAAGAGTGTTTAAGAAGTGGCTTGCAAATTGAAAGAACTGCAGGTCTCATTCGGCCAGTTCAAAGGACTCTTTATAAACCTTTCAGTGGCGTCCTATATTTATTACCATTTTATTTTCATTCATTTTGTATGTTATTTTATGTTGTATTGACGTAAGATATCAAAATATGGTTTCATTTTCAAGGAAAATATCAAAATAAACTTTTCTTCTTCAGGCTCCAACACGCCAATCATGTACTAGAACCTGTTTGTTATTCAATCGTGGCAGTCGTTTCTATCGAGTTATATATATTATTATTACACGACTCAGGCACTCAGAGGGCCAATAACTAAAATCAACCAATCAAAATGCTCTATTGCCGGTCCAATTGTTGGTTTTCAGTGTCACGCCATTCAAAATAGATCAAAGTAAAAAATCAAAACCGTTCATTAGATTACGTCCAAAATCATGGAAAAGAAAGAAGGTAGATATGCAAAGACTCACGCCAAGCTTCAGGTCACAGCAATTGTTCTTATGGAAGATATGCGGAGTAACGTTTTCCCCAAATTTATAGAGATTTGTATGGAGACGCCATGCTGGTGCCTATCTAGATGGACACCAACATGGCGGCCGGAAACCAGCAGAAACATCTGTCCCTGAGTTTTGCTACAAACGCGTAAATTTATCTCTCGAAGAACTCAAAAACGTAGCAATAATACTTTATTCTAATACAAGAACTGTTCAGATAGCCGAATTCCCCGAAATAAGTCACTTTTTACACAAACATCACAGCTCACTCGCCAGTCATGTAAATGCCGCGTCACGCAAAAGCTTAGAAATTCAAGCGTAGTTTATGGCTAAACCAAGAACCCATTCGGAGTGGAAATTTGTATCAATATTAGTTTTTAGCTGTTCTCACACGTCATGGAAGTCAAATCTCAGGAGGATTAATAGTTCTAGGGTTTGAATTTTAGTGACGTCATGTGAAAACCAGCAATATTCTCTAAGTATTGGACCGGGCATTGCCCGGAATGATGCCGCACTTTTGAAAAACCTTCAAAGCTTCTTCATGCAGTCGTGTACTAAATCTCTTATTAACCAAGCTCGGTCCGTACTGCCAAGACCTCGGGCCGATATTCTCCCAGTATGGCCCTCGCGCTTGGTTAATAAGATATATGTATACTTTTTATTACATTGTAACTGAATTTATACACAAAGTATGATATGCCCCAGCAAAAGTGTCTTCTCAGTCCATATAACGAATCCAGGTTTTTCAGTAAACGATTGAAAATTTCAGGTCGGGGTGAACTCTTTTCAAAGTGAGAAAACTAGTGTCCGGGTCAGCGCGGTCCCAAAGTTGACTGTGTCCCTTTAAGTAAGTGAACTTGATAGGACTTGCATAACGTTTTCCAAAGGTTCACCAATGCTTTGACCCGATATTTCTCATATATCTACCACTGGAAAGCTATAGAAACTCTTGTGATGTATTAGGCCGCCCTTCCGTGTATAAACTGTGTGACTCAAAATACCGATACATATCATTATATTGTAGCTTATATTATGGGTATTAACTGCTTTTTTTAAGAAATTAGAATCCATATCTTTCCTACCTGTCAATGTGTTGAACATTAGCATGGGAAGTACTTGCAAAGGGAGGACCATCTCTAGATGCCATTGAGGAAGGGATTACAGCATGTGAGTTAAACCATTGCGGTACTCGTAGAGTGACTGTGGGCTATGGTGGAAGGTATTTGTATACAGTAACTGTTTCATGCAACACCTCTACATAATTTTTCGCTATGAGTAGGTTGCCTTGTGACAAGAAAAAAACATATAAGTGCTCGATAATAAGAGTTAAATTACATTTTCATTAGAGCACATCCAAAGTCATTCAGTGTAACCGACATATTCTCGTTCACATAGTCTTTGAATCACAGTCTTCCTATTGTACGTCTTCATCCTAAAAACTCATTCATTCAATTTTTGGTTTCAGTCCCAATGAAGCTGGAGAGACAACATTAGATGCTTTAATAATTGATGGGTAAGGCAAACGCTTCTGGCACTTTTAAACATTACTTTTTTGTTCTTATCCAGATGTGATCGTGTTTTATCCGTTTAGAGCTGCTCAAGATAATTAACAGTTCCTACTCGTGAATAGATCGCTCGTCTAAATTAAATTGTCATAGTCATCGTAAAAAAATATATAATTGTCGATGCGTTTATGGAGTTTTAAAAGAGTGTGTGTAGTAGCCAAGGCACTAAGTCGTAATTTTAGAATCGTTTTGGCGGACAATAAAGCGATGTTTAAGAAAAAAAGCAGCGAATTATATGAAAGTACGTGGCATGGTAAGAGTTCAACAAACACAGGAGACGTACAGAGTACTTCGAAATGGATGAAGCACCATCTCGTATTTTGTTTTATTTCTATCTTTCAAAAGTCCAAACTAAGGCTACACTGTAGAAGTACGGCAGGTATTAATTTGTAATGGTAATAGGACTGAGTGGAGGCCAATTCGGTCTGTAATCATACGAGTGATAACAAAATCGGACGACCGCGAAGCGGGAGTCTGATTTGTTCATCACGAGTATGATTACAGACCGAATTGGACGACACGAAGTCTTGTTACCAATTAATCATAAAAATTGCAATTTTCGAGAAAAGAATAGCCAAGTTATGAAAGAAGAGGGAAATTCGCATTAAAATACCTACAAAGGGGATGAAAAATCTCCTACAGAAAAGGAAGGAAGCGCACGCACGTACGCACGCACACGCGTCATTACAACTTTGAATGTGATTGGTTGATTTAAACTACAACTTCAAATGTGATTGGCCTATTGAACTGTCCGATAACAAAGTGTCCAATAACAAAGTGTCCGATAACAACTTGGCAAGTGAATTAGTGGAAAATAGGAGTTTTTTCAAACCAATCACAATCGAGGAAATTGTAATTTTTATGATTAATTCTAATATCAGCCCGTGTACTGACTAGCCTCTGGCACGAACTGTTATAATTTTCTTGGGTATGTCATCATGCTGAATGGTTAACGAGTTTTAAACTTAAAATAAGTGAGTACGGGATTGTCTTCATTGTTCTAGTGTTGTAATTTTTGCAGTGCAACACACGCCGCTGGTGCAGTGGGCTGTTTGAAGCGCGTCAAGACGGCAATTTCTGTAGCTCGAGCTGTTATGGAAAACACCAGAGCTACTTTTCTTGTTGGTGAAGATGGTTAGTAGAATCTACTTATGTTTTAAAGCAATTTTTAGATTAACATTGAGATACAGTTATCTTAGTTTTTTTCTGCATCGGTCCTTCCTTCAAGCGACACAATTTGCCCTCCAGATGGGATTCAGAGAACAGGATCTTCATACTAACAAATCTGCGTAAGTAGTCATTGAATAATAACATCAGTGAAGGGAACGGTAACTCAATGAATATGCTTTATGTTCTGTAAGTCATATTGCAATTGACTGTACATTTGTCTACTTTTTTGTCATTCAAAGAAAGATGTGGAAAGAATGGAAGACAAACAAGTGCCAACCAAACTTTTGGAAAAAGGTTTGTTTACTTACATTGATGATCTTTGTTTTCACAACCAAGATTTTTCAGTTCTATAATTATGAAATACTTTTTTCTCGATTTATATTATCCCTAATAAGCGCAACAGTGCTGAATACTAAAACCAATAAAACAAAGCAACTTACTTTGAAGAACTGATTTTAGATTTCATGTCCTCATTTTGTATTCCCAGTGTACAATGCTATCCCAGCTCCCGGAGGGGTGGTACTCGCGAAACAAATGGGTGGGGCGTTCTGCTCTCTTTCCGGCAAACCCTTACCTTAGTTATGACCAAAATCTGCCATTTCCATGCCCTATTTATGACCTGAAAAATGAAAGTAGCTTCTTATAAAAAACATACCCAGTTCAAGACTTAAGTGCAAAAGCCTTACCCTATTTAAGGCCAAAATGACTGAAAGCCCTACTCTTTGGGACTGCACATACCTATATAGCCATATAAGGGTATACCGCTCAGGTTGCAGGAAAACAAATCATATCGTAATCGATGTTATCGACAACAGTTCAGCTATAGATGATTGGGAAGGAATGTCAGTTGCCTAACATCAAATTAGTCAAAATGGTGCAATTTTCTTTTTTGTTTCCCGAATGTATTATAATGTATTTTGCAGAATGTTCGTCCCGACCCTCGTTCCTCGTGTGGACCGTACAAACCCACTAAAGAAGAAAGGTTAGCCAGCTTGCAAATTTGTAAATACAAGCCAATCAACCAATCAACCGACCCTTTCATCAATTAATTGATTAATTCATTTTCTATGGTATATGTATACTACACTGGAACACGCCAAGTGAAACTTTGATGAATGCAAGCTTTAGCGAGTTTTTCCTTCCTTTTCGCAAACAAAAACGTCGGTAGCTAGTAAGCTTCAACAAATTAAAAATTGACTGAATGGGTATAAACGTAAATAATTGCATTTCAGTTACTAAGTTGGAAAGATTTAACAGCTCCCCTGTGTTTCATCCTACAGAAATGTCCAAGATACTGCTAAAAAAACTTTGTTGGATGACGTAGATGTCAAAAATCACGACACCATAGGTAATGGCAACCTGCAAGCAGGTTCACCTTTGCGTCACGCGCGCGAGGGGCAAAGAGCAACGCGAGCCGGCAGGAAGGAGTCTGGTGCAGAGGTGCCAGGGAAAGTGACTTTCTCGTCGCCGCTCGATTTCTCCAACGTTGCTCCAACGTTGCTCCAACGTTGCTCCAACGTTGCTCCAACGT
>CM042754.1:21982853-22000309 GCA_022496165.2 Catalaphyllia jardinei | reverse complement strand
TTACTGAAAGTGTTCCTTTCTAATTTCATTTCTGCTAAAATGCGCAACTTTTGAAGGCGAAGGGAAATGGATGGGCTCGATGGCCAAGAGGGCACAGCCTGTAAATCAAACAAATATTGTATTGCTACTTACGCTCACAAGTTGGCTGTGTACCGGTCCATTGACCATCTGCTTGGCAGGTCCTGGTGAGGTCGCCAACAAGTCTATACTGAGGATCACATTCCAACGCCACTCTGCTTTGATACGTAAAGGTATCTCCATTTCTGAAGCCATTATCCGGTATACCTGGGTCGCCACAGCTAACAACTAGAAACATTTTTTATACATATGTAAATAAGAAAATCATCGCCATCATAGTCCTACCTCACTTCTGGGAATAGGGCCATACTTAATGTGGCGAACACAGTTTTCCCGCGCGCTATTGATGATGCAATTCAGCGCGCGCATAAAGGATTCCAAAAGACAAACATGCCTGTCTTTGCATTACCAAACCTTTATTGATAGAGCGATTATTTTATTTACTCAATACCCGCACTATCTGTGTTAATTTTCTCTATCATTGAACGCAGTGTATAGTGTATGTATAGGCTGTGTATAGGCTTTAGTCTTTTATTACAAACATATGTTAGAAAAGGCAACGATACAAAGAACCCAGCTCAGCTTTTGTTTGTTACCGAAAGAACCCAGTTAAATGGAACGCATGCGCAGTTCCTCGAAAAATTGAGACCGATTGCTTTGCAGAAACTCGCCCATTTCTACCGATCCAGTCGTTAGAATTTCAAGAAATTTGGCAAAAAATAGTTCAGAAACCACCTTAAAAGTCCAACTAGTGTTAGCCAGGAAGTATTATCGGATTTCTTATCGGATGTCGTCTACGAAGAAAAACCTGTCGCAAAGGAAATGATTCGGTGAACTGTCGTTATTGTCCAACAAAATAACATAAAAAGAGTCTAACTTACTGGTGCATGTAGGTTGTGAACCAGTCCACTCGCCGTTAGTTTGACACGTGCGAACCTGGGATCCTTGCATGGTGTAACCAACATTACACGTGAATGAGATGGCGTTGCCATATTGGTAGGACGTCGAGTTTTTGTCTCCATTATCGGGTGTACCAGGATTCCCACAAGAGCGCTCTGTGCGTAGCATTGGTAAAGAGAGAATGATTGACAAAACATTCTATGTATCATATTGCCATATTATGAGAGTACATGGCTTGCTTACACTGATATCAAATCTTGGCATCATATCTACAAAGATTACCAAAGCAATTAATCGTTCTTATCGATGGAAACTGTGATTGGTCTTTCCTAAATACAGTGATGCTAGTACTCCCCAATATGCAGCTTTGAGTTTGTAATTTCTTTTTACTAACCTTTATCTGTTCTAGTGCTTAAAGTGGCCATAACATCAAAATTTCTTTTTTCCTATCTGATCCTATCTGATTCTATATCTCGTGCAATGAACGTCTGCGAAAGAATTTTTCGATTTGGGTAAAAGGCGATTTTTTTATGAATTTTTAAAAACCTAAAAATCCTATTTTCTTACGGTCGACCCTTGCCACTGATTACAAGATCGACATGCTCAGAGTTGGGACTTCAGGCTTGACTCATCTCGCTTGCTTTACCTCTGTAAATTTGGCTTCGTAGTCTATGCAAAATGTTCCTTTCTAGCATTTTGTATGAACTGCTAAGTTAAATCTACAGAGGTAAACACAAGCGACATGAGTCAAACCTGAAGTCACGCGTTCCTGAATCTACGTCACAACTCATTTCAAACCAAGGGAAGACTGGTGCGAAGAGTGGATCAAAATGGCGGCAAATTTGAACGTTTCAAACCTTCTAAAAGTTCAGAAGTTCATTGGGTGATATATAGAATCAGATGAGAAAAGAAAAAAATTGACATTATTGGCACTTTTCAGCAATGGGTTTTTTTAATCCAATTTTTATTTGCCAGCTAGTCTCCATTGGCCTCTAAAGTAAGAAGGAAGCTTTAATCTTACTTTACTTTAGTAGCATGTCACACTCCCGCGTCCATCCCAAGATCTGTCGATCTTTTTCCCGCTCCTCTCTCTCGCGGCTCTACAGAGCGGGGAAGAAGAGAGACCCTGGGAACGAGGTTGGTGACGCTTGCGCGAGAGCTGACTACATATAACAGTATGTTGTGTCACTAGGACGGAGAGTAAAATTCTTATTATTTCGTCCGTGCAGTGCTAACACGGCAGATTGAAAGGTGTTGCGGTATTTTTAGGAACGGCCTAAGGGGTTCCTAAAAGACAAATGTTAATCAAAGAACATCGACCACTTTAGCTGCTAATTTGTCTTCAAATGAAGCAAGTAACTTGTTCTATCCGTGTACATACCTAAACAGACAGGCTTCGAACCACTCCACAGTCCATCTCCTTGACAAACCTGACTATCATCTCCCTCCAGGTGATGGTCTGGCTTACATGTATACGTCACAGTGGATTCGTACTTAGTGTCGGTTGCTATATGACGGTATCCACCATAAGGGTTGCCAGGGTCACCGCAGTCTACCACTAAAATTTCAATAAAATAGGTTTTAGGAGTTACTCTCACGTATACGTTTGGAACCGTTTTTTTTTCTTTACCAGGAGTTAAATTACCTTACTAGTTCCATGTTATCTTGATCACAAATGCTCTCTATAGGCCCTTTACAAGAGTGCTATCCATGTTTATTAAAAACTGGATCACTGCAATGCATTGCGACTCTGTCCTTGCCCAAAGTTCCCTGTTGCTGATTTTCCGATTTGCTGATTACACTCGTTCTCGGTGGATCGTACAGCCAACTCATAATCCAACACGCGCTCGTGAAATAATTGTGAAATATAATGCATCAAATGTTTTTGCCCGTGCGCGATTGGTCTAAGCGCACCACGTGACTGAACAATGGAAAATATCCGAGTGATAATCAGCCCAATGTTCAAAAACGCGCGTGTTACGAAAAATAGCTAAAGGATAATAAAGACAATAGCCTCCATTCTTGGCGCGAAAATATGCTCCGATATTTGCTCATGGACATTATCTGTTCCCAGAAGCGAACAGATTTCCGAGAGCATAGCTCGAGGAAAACTGTTCGCTTCTCGGAGAAGATGATCTCCGCGGACGAGTGTCCGAGCGTATTTTCCCGTCAGATGGCATGGACTGAGGCTAGTATTTATATAAAGCTTCTCTACAATAAACATACGTTCGCAGACTGGATCCACTCCTGACCATTCTCCTCCTCCTTGGTTGTCGGAGACGCAAGTTCTAAATGAGGAACTTTCTGGAACCAAATTGTAACCAGTGTCACAGGAGATACGTAGTGTGGCGCCCAGTTCATACCGATAACCTTGAACCATTCCATGCGGAGGCACTGGAACTGGGCTGCAGAAGGCAGCTGCAATTACAGAAAAAGAGATCAAGATAATGTTTGAAATTTAGGCCTCAGGAGGAAAGGGCAAAGGAGCCAGGGCGTGTTTTTTTTTAGGCGAGATTAAGAGAGTTTCGCGGGGTACTGATCATTTTTATCATTTCTTTCTGATGTTGATATATGGGAGATATGATTAATTGACGTGTATTGACACGTGGTGTAGCCGAAAACATGTAAGAAGACAATCGTTTTCTTCAATACATTCAGCTACATGAACGTACCAGGAATATGTCTCTAGTTAGTGCTTTACAACGACGTCTTATGGGGATAGTATCAAGAATGTGTCCTCATGATACATATTGTGTGCCACTTGTGTTGAAGTGTACTGGTTACCCCCTTAACTTCTTTCTATCGTTTTTTGTACTCCAACGAGAACGGAGGGCTTTGCTTGAGCCTAGTCGGGATCGATTCCCACGCACGACTGGACAATTCTCCCCATTATAACTTGTATGCCAGCATTCAGTTATGAGCTATGCTAGGTCTATCATAACTTACCAATACATCTCGGCTGTGTGCCACTCCATGTTCCATCTTGTTGACACGTCCTTATTGAATCGCCTACCAAGGCGTAGCTCGCTTTACACGTGAAGGATGCCTGGGTTCCAAGAACATTCTTGTTGCCTTCTACTCCCGTTAAAACAACTGGCTCGGCGTTTTCCACTTCACCAATTTCCGCACAGTAAACACCTAAACGTTGAAGGAAGCACTTAATTTTTTTGTGTTCTGGATGTATTTTATTTCATTGACTCTGTTTAGCCTAAGAGGGTTGTGGACGTGAAGTGCCCACAACGATTTCAAACTTTCATAATTTAACCAACATTCCAGCTGTACTAGTCAAATCCCACCACTTTTCCTAGATTTTCTTATGGAGATTTTGGTGTTTGGTCTGCTTTGATAGCGGGGTAGATGTAACTATTTTCGGAACACGTGAGTTGACTTGTACGATAATCGTGATTCTTTTCGGTAATTGTCTCTTAATTTGAAGCTGTTTTGATTGCATAGTAATAAAAACAACAATAATAATGATAATAATAACAATAATAATTATAATTATAATTATAATTATAATTAAATATTAGTGAATAAATGATTATAATTATAATTATAATTAAATATTAGTGAATAAATAATTATAATTATAATTATTTTTATTTTTATTCGATACATTATATATTAAACGATACATAAATTTTGAGAAGGATGCAAACTAGAGTGAATAAATTAAGCAAACTACATTGAAAGTTAACTTAGTTGTTGTGCTATGTTAGTACTGAATTAGTACTGAGCAAACTATTCTGGTTAAGTGATCTTTCAAATGATTTTTTAGTTGGCCTGTTGCATATAGATAAAGGAATATCATGATGCCTAATTTGCATTCAGTATAATAGTTGAAAAAAAATCCTCTATATTTACTCCGAAATAACTTGGATTCGGTGTTGTAAGGATACATTTCGGGTAGCGGTCGTAATTACTTTGCTCAAATGCAAGGGAAAAGATGAAATTGGACGACTCTTAATCGATAATGTGATTCATACAGTGTTTCACAACTGCCTGTCGTGTACTGCGAAAATCAATCATGTTTTCGTATCTTTCACCGCAATTCAAATGTATGATACTTCATTTATTCACTAATATTCTTCGCCATCTAAGGGTATTCTCAGAACGAACTCGCACTGGTGTCGCAGAAGTCATGGGTTGGAATCGCGTTCAAGCCTGATATTTTTTTTTTCAGGCTAATGCTTAAGTTGTGCGTGTAGCTACGATGATCAATCGTGTCATTACAGTGTTGTTCTGTTGACGTTTTCTAGCCTTCTCTGTTTTTTTTTTCATATTATGTCATGAACGGAGAGACACTTACGTATGCAGGCAGGCTCTCCTCCTGACCACTGTGCATCTGCCTGGCAGTACCTTGTGGATGCATATGATACTCTGTAGCCACCGTCGCACGTGTATGTTGCTGTGCTTCCCACAGCGAGGCCAGAGTCCAGTGCCACGTTACCATTGGCTGGGCTGCTTAAGTTTGGACATGTCAATGCTACAAAGACACAAGTAAAAGAATCGACCCAGAATTAAGATCAAAGCAATATCTTGATGCCCGGGCATGGGTGTTTGTAGACGGCCGTTGCGACAGTTTATCGCTGCCGGTCATATTTATAGCTGGATTGTTCAAATGCAAGAGTTGCTGCTGCTAGCTGCAAATGAGAACTTGCAACAAGTTTGACAAGTCGATATTACTTTGCTGCCCTGACAAAGTTCAAATAAGCTTAGAGCTCAGTGCCATTTACTAACCTGACGTTAAATCTGGTCAATACTAGATACAGCCACGGTATTTTGAGCATTTTTTTGGCCTCGCACACAAAATGAACTCAATTAGGAATCCCGAAACACTAGTGCTTATTAAGATAGAAAAACACGGAAGAGAAAATGAGCCATAAAGGAACAAGGACAGTCAAGGATGGAGAACATTAACACGGATTAGAAACAAAGAGCTTGATAATTTTAGGCCAAGCCTTTAAAGATGCGCAGACAGTGACGTAGTTCCCCGCCCCCGCCGCATGACAGGACGGAAAACTCTTACACTTTAACTACCTAGCGTTGTCCCATACAAAGCCTTAGAAAACTTTTCTAAGGCTTTGTATGGGACAACGGAAGGTACTTACAGTGCAAACGTTTTCCGTCCTGTCATTTAAAAACATTTATAACATTCACCTTCACAATTTGCATTATCTCCTCTTAGAGAGAAGCCCTGCCTGCAAACGCAATAGAACGACTCGTACGTGTTGACGCATGTGTGTTCGCATCCACCATTTGAAGTTGCACACTCGTCGATATCTAGAAATGCAAGAAAGGATTGATCAAGTTTACCAGAAATCTCAGAGATGGAATTGTACATACCACTTTTCACACGTCACCAGTCTTCGTTATACATGGTACTTTTTCTAGTGAGCAACCTGCTTTAATGCGTCACAGACTCTACTAAGAGACGGATAATGGGTCTCTGCGTTTGTTATGCATCTGGATGTTTATGCGCGTTGGTACAATGGCGGGTACAAAAGGATTAATTTCATAAGACGCACTATCTGTCTTGAGGTATCTTGAAGGACAAACTTAGAGCTTGATTGCGCTTGACAAAGTTCCAATTTGACATTAGACCCATAAACAAGGTAGGGACGGATTCTACATCACAAGCATGACGGTTACGACTAACCATAGCTTTACTCTATCACTACCCTAGATTCTCTGATGCAGTTTATTTGACATTGCTAACAACTTTACCTTGACAACTCCGTTTCCCAAAACCCAACTCGAGACCACTTGGACAGGAACAAGAGAATGAACCAGCAGAGTTGTGGCAAGAGTGAGAACAGCCACCGTTAGAAATTGAACATTCGTTGATATCTGAAAGAAATGAAGCGATGCAGTCAGAACACCCGCCACCTCGCCTATCACCATTGCATTGTGTCCGAGGTTCTATTCCGGCCTGGCAATAGCGACTGTTATTTTAGATGAGAAATGGAATGAAACATAGACTGATAACGACCCCCTCCCTCCACCCCCCACCCCCCTCCCCCCACCACGGCTCAGCCACACCGGCTACAAATTGACAACATCTTCTTGAAGAAGTTCGTTTTGCACCAATTTAAAAGAATCGAAGAGACTAATTTCGATATATATTAAGACTCGGCCTAAAACAATAGACCTCTGTACTAGGCTCTGGGGATTACAGATTACATTACAGAGTTTGTGGGTTTTATTCCACAGAGCCTCTTTCTGGGGTCTATTGTGGGAGGCAGCGTGGCCGAGTGATTAGCCAATGGACCCGAGTACGAGGCTCTGGGGAATAAGTACGGAGTTTGTGGGGTTTATTCCACAGAGCCTCTTTCTGAGGTCTATTTTAGGAGGCCCCGTGGCCGAGTGATTAGAGTGCGGATTTAAAATCCGTAGGTCGTGGGTTCATATCCCGTTCTGACCGCTAACTGATGATGTTCTCGGTAGCCCCGAGTTTAACTCGTCTACGCTTGTGAATAGCCAACTAGTCTGCCTCCCGCCAGTGGGTATTCTTAGCCTGGTTATGTTTATTTGAATATTTATTTATCATTGGCTGTTTACACTGGTCCTGAAAAGCTCTAATGGGGAGTGGCCAATTACGTATACATTACGTATACATTGTGTTAGGCTGAATTTCAAGATATCGAAATTGGTTTATTCATACATGGGCGATTTACCTGGGTGTCTTTTCAATTTCATCCTTAAGTTAACCTACCCACACATGTGTTGGAGTCTTGAAGTTCATAGCCTTGGTCGCAGTGACAGACGTAGCTTCCATGGGTATTTTTGCACCATTGATTACAAGGATTATTGGCACACTCATCCGTATCTAAACGAGAATTAAATTGTAGAAATTGATGTTATACAAATGTTTTTCTTAAGCGGTTGATTAATGGACGTATTCGGCGAACATTTTTACAACTTGTTGCCACACAATATTCAGACAACGTGATGATTTATTTCCTGAGTGGGAGTTAGTCACCGGCCAAAAACGCAACTGACTGCATGGGAGTGTTTACAAACAGAACAATTGTATGAATCATCAGAGGCAGTTTTTAGGGCTAATCTTAAGACTTGTCTTTCTAAGCGTGCATTTGATTTGTAGTTTTTACCTGTAGTTTTCACTTTTATATAGCGTAGTTAATTCTTAGGATCTTAATTTTTAGGGTTTTAGAGTATTGTAAAGCACCATGGAAATTAATGGAAGATGGCGCTATATAAATGTATATTTATTTATTTATATGAATCATCACATAATCTGTCTCTAAAAACAGAGAGTCGTATACGCCTGAAACTTTTTGTATGAAGAGAACCTTCCCTCGTATTAAGAATAGTTACGTGAATAACACAGTTCAGTTAGATATCATAAGGTTTGAGATTTTGCTACGAAAACCTTTGAGGGACCTTCAAGTAACAGGCCCTGGATCAGAAACTGAGGGTAGCACTGAACAAGGATGTATATGCATATGTTAGCCGAATCTGTCTACTGATATGTACGTATATTGAATTCTAAAATTGGAGAAAGTTTATGATACCTGAACACTTAGGGTGGCTTCCAGTCCACGCTCCTCCCCGGCATGTTCTAGATGAGGATTTTATGAGAGTATATCCAGCATTGCAGGTGAATGTGATCGTACTTCCCTCGTTATAATTGGACGAAGACTTTGTGCCGTAGATTGGTGCACCGATCTCTTTGCAGTTGTTTGCTAGATCACAAGTAAATTAACAATATGATGTCTTACAAGGGTTAATGCTAGTTTTGGAACAACACGTGGCTCTCGTGTTATATTTGTTAACACCACCAGTGAGACAGATAGGTGGCACTGTGCATATACTACAGCAACATCTTTATTTTCGCAATACAAATACAAATATTGGTACATTTTTAGTGTACTTAATGTGTGTAGTATATTTCAAATAAGGTAACTGTTGTAATCTGGTTTGAATGTGACTGGTGACTGGAAGCTAAATGAACTGTAAGGATTTTGAGTTAGTCTCTAGCTTTCTTAATATGTCTCATCGTAGGATACAGAAGAGATGAAGGAACACGTTTACACTGAGTGTAGTGAAGGGAGAACAAAAACAAAAAAATGGCTTATTTATATTGGTCTGATTGTAAGCTATTGGTTTCAATATTGGTTTTGAAAAAGTAAAAATGCCAAGCTCTTTGAAATGGGTCGGAAGTTCGTTCCAAATATGCTTTAATTTAAATCGTCTGTTTTCCTATGTTTGTCCATGGGCGTGTTTTGTGAACAGTATGAGGGATGACCTGTGCAGATTTTATCTATTCTTACCTGTGTCACAAGTCTTTCCTGAATATCCGTTTGCACATAAACACAGGTGGTCGTTATATCTGTCAATACAACCTCCTCCGTTCTGACAAGGTGCAGTGCTGCATTCGTTCGTGTTATCGGCAGGTGCGACGATCGCTAGGGAGAACGTAGACAATTGAAACAGAAGCCTTCCTTCAAAACAATGATGCCGCTGTATTTGTGGAGTTGGGTGTCTGAGTACTGTGCTACTGTTAATTTCGATTGTAAAAATTAGCGATTTTCTACTCGATACATCGTTTTAGCTGCTTTGAATCTGGCATATCCCACACATTTCTCCCAAAAAAAACCTGTATTCTTTGCTTTTTTACCTCTGACCTTAACCTCTGACCTTTGTTGCTGCCCTGACAATTGTTATTGTCCTAGGTGCCGGCAGGTATAAGGGAAGTAACTAAGTGGTCCCGTAACCAGAAAACCACTAATGGGACTCAATGTTCGGTCCTTTAAGAAAAACAGTTCTCGCTTTGTTTGTGTCGACCAGTTACAAACTAAGTTACTTACTCTGTGGACAGCCATATACTTCTACTCTCATTGAAATGTGTGCATTCCATTCCTGTGGTCTAAACCTCAGATACATGGCTTCAAACACTCTGACTTCATTGCGCACTATTGTGTCCTGATCAGTGTTACCAGTGAGAATCTGTTTAAGATTAAAATAACAACGTTATGTTGGGCGAGCGAAATGCCACATTTAATGCTGATAACAGTAATCATATCCCCATTTTTACTTGGACAAGACACTGGTGCTCCGTGCGTCCGCTTTTTAACGCCTTCAGTAATACTAATATATGTTTAAGTTAACGTTAGAGCGGTGTTCACATGACCCGGAGGAGCTCCCTTATATGGGCTATATAGTTATGTGTGGCCCTAAAGGGTATGGTTTTTCAGCCGTTTTGGTCATAAATAGGGTATCAATTTTAGCTGATTTTGGCCATTTTTGACATAAATAAGGTATGGTTTTTGTACTTTAGCCTTGACAAAACTCCTTCACAAATTATAGTAACGATAATTTAACATTGGTATGAACTAGGGAACTAATCATAACGCAGGTCTGAAACAGGACTTTGAAGTAATGGTCAGGTCATAAATACGGTAGGGAATATCGTAGATCTTGGTCATAAATAGGGTAAGGGTTTTTGGGAAGTGGGTCCCACACCCCCACCCAATTTTTTTGGTGTGCCCGCCCCCCCCCCCCCCGTCACATGAATGTCGAAAATTAATTGGTTTTGCATTACTACACTACACGATTGGAGTAAAAAACTCGCGCGATTTTTCATCCAATCAGAAGTAAAGTCAAAACTATCAATGACTCACACGCACAGGTTTTCCCACGCTTTGCGTTTACTTTGCGTTTTGATTGGTTTACTGGGTTGTCTGTGTTTTTGGTTTTTACTTTATTTTTGGTTTTACGACACACAATTGAAAACCGCTCCGTCCAGATGAAAATGACCTAACCTAGCACAGCAAATTAAATGCAGTTTCAAATTGTCTTTTACCCTTTAGAAATCATCATTAAAAGAACCTTGAAAGTATATCTTACGTCTGGATAGTAAATCCAAGTTGATCCATCGGTGCTGTATTCCAGTTTGTAGCTCTTTACCCATTGGGCAGCGTCTTGTCTGCCTTGAGTGGCCACTCCAGTAATCTGGAAAATCTGGCCAAACGTGATTTGGAGATATTGGTTCTGGTCGTTAGTCAAGGCAGCCCAACCTCCGATCTGAGTGGTGACCCCCTGAGAAGTTATCTGAGCCTGAAAATTCAGGCGACCTCCCAATGGCGCGTGCTGGGAGTTGTATTGACTTGATGCTGTCATATCGGCGTCAGGAATACTTTTGCTTGTCGAGACTCCGAGGCTTTTAAGACAATCTACAAGGATATAACCATAAGGAAGGTGAAGAGAAAACAAGTAATAAAAACTCTTCTTGACCTATTGCTTGTCGTTTCACCATTCAGTTACTATTCCATGAATATGTATAATAATCCATATTTCATCCATTCAGGTCTATTTAGGAAGTACTTTTAATTAATTGCCTTTGAACGACGGGCTATCATTGCGTTTTATCAGGCCAGCCCTACTTGGCTAGCATCAAAAGCTTAAGATTTAGTCGATCGATCAATCAATCAGTCAGTCAACCAATCATGAACCAATGTCAAAAAGCAAGATGCACCCTGAGATGATTGTCTTCCATATCAGAGCCAGAGGCTAATGCATAAAAAGTTGGACAATAAATAACAAAAAATTAAAGGAGGCATCAGTTACAGAGCTATGTTTCAATCGCCAATCGTTAGACCCTTAACAGCATAATGAACACCTGTCATGAACATAATATATTAATTAATTAGCTATGCATGTTTTACTCACTCAATTCGTAATAGCTGTAGCTTGATGAACTTGTCAGATTACTGTCAATCGTTGATTTGCTGCTCAAGTAGCAAGTGTTGGTCGAGTTATCAAAGTCAAAAGACCTGCAGATGAAGGAAGCTTCCGACCAGCAAGATGACGCACACGATTCTGGGGACGAGTTACCCACCGTTTTTTCGTCGTTTCCAGATATGTAAGACTTGTAAGTCGGAAAGTATTTCCTTTGCGCGGCGGCAACTGAAAGAGATTGAAAAGATTAGTTTTGCGTTATCATTCTCTTGAAGCTTGCCGTTGGCTTTGGTTAGGTATTTGGGTAAAACCACAGGGTGTCTCTCTATTTAGGTATATACAACTGAATCGACACCTGTGAATTTTTGTCGATAGTGAAAAGAGTGTCATTCCATAAGGGAATAGGGATACTCCTTACTTTGTCAGTTCTATTCTATAACTTATCAAGTGAACCTAAACAAATTCAGATAATCTATCCCATGACTCACGCTCGCCAAAGAAGGCGTTTTTCACGCAGTTGCCTAAATACTGTAATCTCACACCTTATTATGAACTGCATCAGCAAAAATTGAACACTCACAGTCACAGACGTACGACTTGTCAGTTAAGTAGTATATTCCAAAGAGCCTCTCTCTGAAGTCGCTCCAGGCTGCAACATTTCCCTTTACATGATCGCAACTGTAAACCAAATTATAAATGTCGTTAGCAGACAGGGCGTAGTCAAAGATGTTCAGCTGACTAACATCGCCGACAAAGTTCTCTTCAGTATTGAATCCACCGCCAAGTTCATCTTGCTCTTGTCCAAGGATCATAACGCCATCACCAGCGATAACTTCACCTTGTTGAAAAGCCTGAGATGTCTGAGACGAGCTTTTTATTTTAACGCCATCTTTGTAGGAATACCATGTTCCTTTCTCGCTCTCCCACGTGACAGCCACGTGATGCCACTGGCCATCATTCACTTTCAGTCCTGTGTATACAGTTCTGTTGTTTACGAATAGATTGAAGCCGGAATAGTCTTGCAAAGCTAATGCGTTGTCCTGCACAATATCACCCACTTTTGTTGCGTAGGATATCACTGTTCCGGGGTTGCGGTCGCTGGTACGCATCCAAAACGCAATGGTTACTGCGCTAAGGTCCGAAACGGGTTTCTTCAACTTCGAATATGACTTGGCCGCTCTGACTTGAAACGACAAATCGTAGTCAGATGAAAGCTCTGTAAGAGAAGTAATGAAAATGGTCAATTGTTGGGCAGTCATACAATGAAGCGACGTGTTGTAGATGGAGCATTTTTGTCACGTGTGTGAAAACAGAAACTAAATGGTAAAGGAATCAGTTTTGTGTTATTCCCGAGCGTGAATAGCCCGCCTGATATTATAAAATTGTAGTAAGGTAAGCTTGAATTAGTATTCTCAAAGTCGTTAATAATTTACAAGTTTAAACATAGGAAATCACGAGCGTATGGAGCTGATCTTAACTAACAAGAACTTTTACCATTTTTTTCTCAGTTTTTTCCTTAGTTTTATTTTTGATTGAGAAGAAACATAAAAAATTAAGGATAGTGTTTGACTTCATTGCCAAACATCTTGATGTTCCTCAAAAATACTCCGCTATGCGTCGTATTTTCAACTACTCTCTTCTCGGTTTTTTAAAATGTGGTCAAACACGATCTGTTACATTTGATATGTTACGCAATCTGTTGAGTCAGTAATGATTAGTGATGGCTAGTTACTGGTTGAGATTGAACGTCAGTCATACCTCCGCTGCAGAGACATTTGGTGTAGGATGGCATGCACTGGCACTTGAAACCAGTCAGTGTATTCACACATGTGCCACCATTGTGACATGGCTGCCCTACGCAGTGATCAATAGCATGCTCACAATTGACACCAGTGTAACCAACTGGGCATGAACAACTGTAGGACTGTACATCGTCCACACAGGTACCGCCATTCTGACAGGGTTTGGCAGCGCAGTCATCGATATTGATCTGGCAATTAACACCACTGTATCCCGCCTGGCACTTGCAAGAGTAGTTGTCGACGCCACTGGTGCATACCCCGTTATTTTGGCAAGGGCTTGAGGCACATTCGTCAGTGTTAATCTCACAGAATGTCCCACTATACCCCTGGGGACACTGACAGGAAAATGTTCCTGCTTTATCAATGCAGGTTCCTCCATTTACACAAGGCGTTCGTTTGTTGCAAAGGCTGTACGGAAGTTCGCACTCGTTACCAGTATACTCATCAGTACAAAGGCATTTGTAAGCATTTACCTGTAAAAGGTAAGACAGATAAAGCGATCCTAGTAAGTTGTAACAGATGCATTCCTTGAAAACATGGATAGAAGATAACTTAACTTGATACATGTAGTCGAACCATAATGAAATGGTCACTAATTGGTTACTCTCTCAGGAAATTACTCGTGATTGCCTGGTGCAGGTGTCTCTAAGACACCTTTTATACAGAGAAGAGAAGAGATCTTATGTTGTATATGATGTTCAAAAAAAGCAATATAAAGAGTTTGTTGAACCTTAATAAAGAGAGGCTGTATTTGCTCATAACAAAAAGACGTTTGACCGTTATATAACCAGGTTTGTGGCACCGAGCAAAGTGTGATACGAGAACTGTAAACTTCTTCGCTAAACCATCTGTTCTGACGACGATGCCGGCTACTGCAGTTCTATTCTACTAGCAATAGCATTAAAGCCACAGAATCGAGTATCCAATAATTTAAAGGTACCTTGTTGACACAAGTGGAGTCCAAATAACATGGTAACGCGAGACACTCGTTAATCTCTATCTCGCAATTCGTTCCTTTGTATCCCGGCGGGCAGTTGCATCGGTAGGATTCTTTCGTGTTCACACACGTTCCGCCGTTTAAGCAAGGACTCGAAACACACGTGTCGACCTCTGCAATGGCAATTTGACATTCTATCATTAGTTGAAGGGAGTTTCAAGTGTAGCTAAGATTGTATGCTTTTGTTTTGTAGGCTTTAGTAATGCCACGATCTACCACAATGTTTTACATTACGAAAATAAAGAGAAATAAATATCATAAGAACACGTACAGCTTTAAGGAACACACGTTTCTGCGCATACGAAAGATTTTGATCTTCGGATGGGCTGTGGCGAATTCAAAGATGCCAGAATTAATACAGAGCTTTCATAAACCCCTTTGCATCGTCCTCAATCAGTCTTGGCTTTGCCCTAAAACTTCCCAGAATCAAAGATTCTGGTTCTGGTTAAGTGCCAATTTGTGTGTAATCGATACATTTCTGTGTTAATTTCAGTGTAATTTCAATGTTGTTTAACGGAGCTTCGAGTACGTGGAGGGAAGCGTTATCTCGCCGGACAAAGTCGCCCTTCTCCCGGCATCTTTTAGAAAGGTTCAGAAAATCGGGAAAGGACTGAAAAGTAATGGAACCAGCAATATAGCTGCATTTTTATAAAGAATTCGATTCACGAGACTCGGTAAGTTCTCCTGGAATATTATACCCAAAGAGCCAAAACTTTCACCAATTGCTCAGTTTCACAAGCTTTTTAAATTGTTCAGGAAGGTTCGCGCGCATGAGCGTTTCTTTGTTTACATTTTACACCCGTGAGGGGACCTTTACTCGTTGGTTTTCTTTCTCGATCTTCAGACGCTCTACCAGGTTCTCTTCGCTCAGGTATACTCTGTGAGAATCACTCCGATATGTTTTTTGTTTAGCTATCAGGATAGTTTCGTGAATATGATAACGACTCGTGTATAAAGTCAATAAAATGTCCGCTATAACATTGCACATCAGAATATTTTTATTACTGAAGAGAATATTCATGTACGGACTTACCGTGGCCTTGTTCTTGAATTACTCATGCGGATTTTGGCGTGTTGCGCCACAATATTGGTCAAAACAGATTTCATTTGCCGTTAACGAAAAACCGAGTCGCTTTTCATGACTAGTTGAGCGCGTTCACTTGTATCGACATTACCTTTCTTCCTGTAAAAGTGCGACCGGCAAAATCATACAGCCATAGACAAATTGATCGAAAGGTACCCGCTTATAGCATGCAATGAAATTGAAATATTTTTTCCTGACCTTTTCGATAAGCTCGTGTTGTCGACATTACATTTTATTATTATTATTTCAAGTTATTTCAAACTACTTTCTTGCAAGAACGCGAAAGGCGGATCGGATATAAATAGCGCTTATCGCATGGAAAACGTATCGGCATGACGCGACAAACTGACATTTCTATTGTTTTCCGATGAAAGAAGACAGATCAAGTTCGCGCGTGCGCTACATCGTGACAGTGTCCCCTTAACTTCGTTTCCTTCAAACTTTTAACTCGCGCTGTTCAGAAGCGACGTAAAAACAAATGGAATTGACAACATCACTCGCGTCCTTGTCGGTTATAGGCTACCTTGCGCGAAAGCCGGCGATACAGTTAGTTGAATGTGCCGTTCTTTAATTATCTTTAACTCTTTGAATAGGTTGTTCACGCAACTGAGTATTAACGTGTATAGTCGAGTACAAGCAAATCACAGGTTAACCTGACAGGTTAGCTATTCATTAAAGACTTCAAAAGTGGTTGCATGGACCTTTGAATTCAGAATCCTACAGTTTAGTGTTCCGGACCAAACTACTGGAAAAAAGTCGCACCTGTACAGTAATCTAAAGAACTCGCCCCAGTGCCGTGTGTAGATTCTTGTCCCGGACAAGGTAGGCAAGATGTTTGCCCAAGCTCGGTCTGATACGTTCCAGCAGGACAAGGTAAGCATGGTTCCACTCCATTGTCAGAGTAGGTTCCTGGAGCACATTGCACTAACATATACAGACATTGTTAATGAACATCATCTAAAAACTAGCCACCATGACAAAAATAATGCATTTTGATGACTTTACGAGGAATACGAGTTACATGTTCGAAGTAAAGTATCAATGGTGTAGGGTGTGAAAATAACTGATTTAGTTTGTATTGGTCCAGCTTGAGCTCGACTCTCTCGTTAGGGAGCTGACCTTTTGCTATTCACCGAAAAAAACAGCAACAATATCAGCATGAACAACAGAAAGAAAATTAATTTGGGGTGTGACGCTTCTCAGTCGCGAACCCGCACAACGGGGTTCAGTGTACGTACTATCCGTAAAAGCACGGCACCTATTTTAGTTTAGTTAAACTTTATTATCCAGTTTAAGTTTGATAAAAATTGAGCCATTATATTACAATCGGCAAAATGTCAAATTAATAAGATGCGTGCATGTGAGGTAGATTCGTCAAGACCAGTAACATTATTACCAAAGTCAGTCTATAAATCATATAATCCTGACATTCAGGGGAAAGCAAAATGGCTAAATGAAGAATGAAATGCAAGCCTTTCCAAACATGAAACGTGAAATCGCTTTAAAATCTCACAGGAAATTTTCAAATTTGTTTCTAAATATCTGGGAAAAAAGCCATGAACACCTAGCTCTTACAGTGGCGGCTCCAGACCTTGAGCTAAGGGAGGAGGGGGGTTGGAGGGTGGGTCAGTTTTCATTTACTTGCCCTACTGGCTTTTCTCCCTTCGGTCATTTCTTCCTTTTATACCCACGCGGCCCCCGGGCCGCTCCCCTAGATCCGCCACTGTCTTATTCTTGTTTAAATAATATAATAAGGCTGAATTAAATTGTTTCTAGCGTGGAAAAGATGGAAAACACTAGGCTCGCCTCCAACTGAAAAGCTACAAATATTGCTAGTTGTCCCTTAATTTTCACATTATCTTCTAAACATTTAAAAACATATCAGATATTTGTG
>CM042754.1:21976142-21982843 GCA_022496165.2 Catalaphyllia jardinei | reverse complement strand
TGTGAAAACGGCCTGTAATTTTTGTTAAACAGAAACTTTCATTGAAAGCGAATGTACTTACTTCCGCATTCCTCGAATCCTTTGGCTCCACTGATAACAGTAAGAGTGCCCTGTGGACAACTAAGACACTTTTTGTTTCGTTGTTCTGACGAGTAGGTTCCAGTGGGACAGGTAAAGCATTTAGCTATGCCAGTTGAAGAATACAATCCTGGGCCGCATTCATCTGAAATGGTTAAAACGATAGGTAGTTTATGTTAATCACTTCGGTATATGTAATTTGGCTTATTGTACTAGCTGAGAGCAGGCCAATTTATCGTTGATATTTAATTTACACTGCACTGCAAATTAATGCGCGTGCTTTCGTGATCTTCCTAGTCATACAAGAAATGAGTTATCGGATGAAGGTTGGAGCAATTACAGTCGAACGAAGCAGTGAAGCGTACCCCTTAAGATTACATTAAAGAATTGATTAATTGAACATTATACCCTGAGTCGTTTCAAGAATGCAATAATGAATTGATTATTGGAAATTTAAACCCACTAGTCGTTCCACAAATGCGGCTAATAGTTTTAATATTTAATAGCGGAGCTCCGGCGACCCGAAGGGCCGCCAAGCGGAGCCCCATAACCCTATAGGAAAAAGAAACCCATGGGCAGCGGTATTGCTCGTGGGCGCGTACGCACGACGGCGACGACCACGACGACGGTGGAGTCGCGCAACATGGCGGCCATACTACAAATAATAGGTTGATAGAGACATGCAGGCTTGGTTTACCGTGTACTTCTTTGATATTGGACATCCATGTTATGAGCAATTGACACCTGTTAAAACAAGGTATCTGCTGACCAGTGTCAAGTGACCATATCGCGGGCTCAGGTCGACAACCCATCGAGGTCACGTGTTTTTTGACCAAATGCTGGTTTTTAGATTGGATCGCGGGCTCATGTCAGTTGAACTTGTTGTTGAAAACCGTTCAGGATTGTTTGGAAACCGGCTGAAGTTAGCCTAGGCTTAAAATTTATCCGAATTATAACATTTTCTTCTATACAAATGTTTTTTCCTGCTTTGTTTTGTGTTTATAAAACTCAAAACAGAAAACCTCACCGCAAAGTTATAGAACTCAAATTAAAATTGTACCTTTCCACAAACATAACTGCTTACGGCCTTATTAAACCGGCTTTTAATGTCTAAAGCAATTAACAAAGAAAAGTGTGTTCCATTTACTGCAACCGATGTAGTATAACCTTAAAATTCTACCTTGAATTTTGTTTTCCTCCTCTGGCTGTTCTCGCGACAAACACATTCTATTTGCGTTGGCATCATTTTACATCGCTCACAAGAACACCAAAATGTGCCTTCTAACCGATCGTTTACTTCTTGGTTTTCGCTTTAGCTATCCTCAGGATTAGGAACACGTTCTGGCTCAAAACGGTCAGGTTGAAGATCAGCCATGACCTCGAGTAACGTAAACTAATACGCTTTTCAAGACAAATGGCAACGATGACGTCACGCTTAGCGACCTAGCCCGACCTGGCCGCTGAGTATTTGTTTCAAAATGGCGGCTGTCGGTGCCGGCTTCTTTAGAGACAAATTTCTTGGGATAGAATGCACTTTAGAAGCTGAAACTTCGGTGAGTAACTTAACTCAATATAATAACTTTTTATTGGTGATGACAAATAAAGTACGCTTTTTGGAGTGACCTTTTCCTTTAAGTCGACTGTATCGCCCTCATAAGTTATTAGGCAGCTTAGGAATCGACGACTTTTGCACGACGCCGCCGTTAGATTGCGTGACATGCTCACTGCGCATGCCTTTCTGAACACTTGCCAGCTTCGCACCAAAGTCGACGACGTTAGTGAGAGCGATTTGCCTGCGTCTTGGAAACAGGAGGACGTGAGCTTAGTTTTCAAAGTTTTCTCTCGATACTTCGAGTATTTTTGCCAGCTAATTCAAGTATCACACTAGGGGCATGTCCTTGACGTTTGATTTTCATATCTTTTGCCTGTTTTCGTTCAAGAAACGACCTTCTACATTCCCATGCATGGCGAACGCTATGAGTTCAACCAACATTGACAGCGGTTAAGGCACGACACGGTATGAATGAAACGGTAAATTGCTGTATGAAAAATCTTTCATTTTAATGACACTTCACTAAAATACAAGACATTTTCTAGTGTGTAATTGAATTTGAAAGGATTGAAAAGTTGCATTTTAACATTCGTGTCCACAGTTAGCAACAAGGACAAGACAGCTCAACTACAGAGCTAGGCGATTTTTCCTCCGCTGTTTTGAGTGGTCTTATAGCCAGCCCAATGTTTTAGAGCACTGCAATTTTCTCGATTTCAGCTGCGCTTTCTTTTCTGCCATGCTAACACATTTTGTTAGTCTGTATTGTGTAAAAGAATTGCCGGTCGCGCATAAGCATCGTCGTCTTTACTGCGAATCGAAAATTGAAATTTCTACAGGACGACGATGCGGGACTAAAAGGTGACCCAACGGCACCGTCGTGCGAAAGTCGTCGATTCGTAAGCTCCTATTTATCAAACAGTGGCGACAAGTATAGACTGCAAGCAGTCTCTTTCTTTTCCTAACGTATTCCTTGCGTTTATTAGAGCTATCAAGATCAAGCGGCGAGTGGCGAAGCCGCGAACCGCGAAAAGCGCGGGCAGGGAGAAAAGGGAAAAAGAAAGATACTGCGGTGGTATTTTGATCTTTTCGATTTGCCGCCTTTGACAGCTGTTTGATCAATGGTTCTGCCCAGTTTGCAATCTGAGAGTATTTCGCGGCAAAGTTATTGCTGAAAGTGTGAAATGGGGTTGACTAGCCTACACGACTTCTGCGGTCGTGACATTTATACATTTGCCGTTCTCTGTTGGGTCACTCGACATTTTGTTCGCTTCACTCGTGTTTATGAAGGGCACTTCATGTTCATGTGGTGTTATATAAGAAGAGTAGAGCAGTTAGATCGTGCTATGGCAAAAATGTTTTGAGGTCATAGGTCTGCATGATTTCCGCTGTAATCTGCATGTCGCTTCGTCAAGTGCGACTCCTCTGTAATTTGCCATGTGTTATTGCATTGTTTTGGCTCATTTCTATTGCAATATATGTTTTCAGGTCTCCAAGTATTTGCTCTTGAGGGACAAAATATGACGTTGAATGCGAACGTGCTGCTTGCAAACTTCCTTTGTAATCCGCCTTTTTCAACTGAAACGTTTTCCCGCGAGAGCTTTGACACTAAATACAGACAAGCGAATTTGACAGATTTGTTAACAGATTGACAGGCAGTTATCCAATCGGTATTTTCCGTTTCTCAGGAACGGGAATTTAAATAACAAAGAAACCTCCGTGTCGATTTTTTCCTGCCTCTCACCATTCCCTCCTCGTTTCTTTCCCTAATTTGCATAATATTATCTGAGTTCCACGCGCGAAGGAGTTTCAGGAACAAGTCTACGACAAGAACAGCCAGATTATAAATACCTGTACAAGCTGTAAAATTGTGTTTCCTTGTTCCTAGAGTCCATGTCCCTTCTGGGCACTGCTGACAGGCCAGAGCACCTTCGTTGGGACTGTACGAGCCTTCTGGACACAGTAGACAGTCATCTGCGCTCCTGTCGTAATACGTTCCCACAGGACAGCGAGCTGAAAAGAAAACTCCCTCGTTGTTTACGACTTTAGCATACTACCGATCTATACATTTTTAATGATGAGTTATAGTAATAGAACTGCGCTCAAGCAGGTATTTTACGGTGGTAAATAAGCAAATGGCCGAAAAAATCGTGGGATCATGACGAGATGATAGGCTTAAGAAAGATACCGTAAATGATCTAATAAACGTCCGGTGCGTCTATTCAATTTTAGGGGTTCTAGGGGGGGGGGGGCGTTTAATAGATATGAGGCGTTTATTAGAGAGGGGCGTTTATTTCAATTTAACTGACATATTGAGTCAAGAAATCAAGAAGATAAAGAAGATAAAAGAAGAAGATAAAAGAGCGCTATCCGTACTTTGAACTAGACATCGAACAAGATGCTGTTCGCAAGCCATTGTTGGTCAAACACGAAGAAAGCTAAATAAATTGCGTGATTTTCTAAGAGTTTTCTTTATTTTTGATGCGATTCTTGGGGGATGGGGTGGGGGAAGAGGTGTTTATTAGAGAGGGGCGTCTATTAGATACGGGGCACTTATTTGAGAGTGAGCGTTTATTAGATCATTTACGGTAATCACCAGAGTGCCAAAAACTGGCTGGTTCCAGCATGATGTTTGCAAGATAACTCTTATCTACTTATCAGTAACTTAACTGTCACTGAATATCTGTTTTTAAATGGTCTGGATAAAATATAAAAGCCGACAAACTAGTACCGATGGCCTCTGTAAAATTGCAATATTGATATAAATTCAAATTCGCAATGTAACGAACACTTGCAACTGAAGGTGGTCGATGATCGGTCGAAATGTGTCTTGCAAATTCAGTTGTTGTCAATTTTTTACGAATGTCTGTTTTTCCTTTCTCCCTGAAATACACTGGTGGCTTTGATAAAGAGGGGTGTTAAATGTCATTTGTGTTAATTTGTGTCTAATTGTCGATACCATACAAGTCAGCTAATCGTTTATTTAGGAGGCCACGTCGATAGCTATGGCAGTCTATAGAAAGCTTGTCATCTAGTCTTTTTTACCTTACTGTAGTAGCTGTACGTACACTGCATTACGTAATATTTTTAGCTTGAAGCTTTTTACTTGAATTTAATTTTATCCTTGTAATATGAATTAAAATTACTAACGAAAGCAAATGCGATTGTGTGCTTACTGCATTTTGTTATTGATCCCGTGTCTTTGTTGCAACTGGTATCACTCGATTCACATTTCCTTACCACAGCACCGTTTTCTGAACAATAAGCTTCCACTGGTCCGATGTTTAAGTTTTCAACGTTGTAGTCTTTTAATTCCAGTCCTGAGGATGCCTGATATTCAGACCAGTTAACTGTTTCGAAGCCTTGATAAATTTCTGTTCTCGACTGCTCGTTATTCGCCTTCTCTTGATTGAAGGCATCTTGTCCTGCTTGGTCATTGGTTCCTTGGGTGAGGCCAGTATCTCTCTTGATGTAAGTATACCGGAAAGTCACCTTGAAATCAGACGTAAATCGAACGTTTGTTTGATCAATAACTTCAACCAAGATTAGAACGACGCGCAGTTGTGCAGCAGCTACACAACAGAACATCACTTGATTGGATAAATAAAATACGGAAAAATATTAACCTCTTGCTAACCGAGCGCGAGGGCCGTTCTGGGGAATATTGGCTCGAGGTCGTGCCAGTATGGACCGAGCGAAGCGAGATCCGTACAAAAAAAGACCGAGGGCCAATATGCTTATGACCATTTCCATGGAAACTGTCCGTATGACGAGATCCCGACCAAGAAAGAACCAATCAAACGCTCAGATAAGACTTCGTTGCTATATAATGACTAGAAATCAGATGGATCCCACAAAAAGTAGAGTTCAAGTAGGACGCTTTTTATGGGTTTGTTTCATACTTCATGATAAAGTAAACAGCTGAACCAACTAAACTAGTGGTCGGCTACCTTTCGCGATGCATTATTTATTAACGAGTTGTGCATTAAAATTATGGGATGTAGTATGTAGGCATGGGAAATATTAATAATTAAGTACTCCAGTTGACGTATCGGGTAAATGCCTGATATATAAATGACCAGAAATTAATTAATCCCACAATAACTAGACTGGAAGTAGGACGCTTTGTGAGGGGTTTGTTTCATACTTCATGTAAACAAAACCAGCGGTATGTAAACTTAAACTAGTGGCCTTTGCCATAGTGAGCTCCTCATTAAAATTATGGTATGTAGTATGTGGGCATGGGAAATATCAATAATGAAGTACCCCAGTTGACGAATTGGCCCTAGTTTCAGTTCAAGCCTGGGATGTCAAACCTCGTCAGGCAAATTTTAAGAATTACACGCACGTAGAAAAGCCTCGTACCTCTCTTACAGTACTTCTTCTTCGTCGCCTTTCTGGGACTGTGAGCTCTCCACAGGATACTTCCACAGTTTCCTCGCTGCAGTTTTCGGCTTGAAATAAGCAGAAAAATGGAGGGACAGCGGGACTAGTCATAAGGTTGAGGAAATTCCCCGTTATATTCGCTTTTACGTTTGGGTCATTGCAATCTCCATCGTAGTAGAAGTTTGGACTCATGTTGATCATTATCCAACTCGGATTCTCGGTTACTATTTTTGTAGAAAGAAAAGCAAGGAATTGATCAACTTGAGCAAGAAATACAAAACAAAAACCGTTGTCTGTCCACACTGGCTCGAACAATAGGCCCTCTGCAGCTGGGGTCACGTGACCACATTTTTCCTTAAAATATCATATATTATGGGTTATAACTTAAAGAATGCCAGAAATGGAAAAAGCATATCAAAAATACCAAAATGGCCAAGTTTGAGGTCCCTAGCATTAAAGAGTACGTTGATACGCCAGTTTAAATTTTTGGAAAATTTAGAGTAGATCTACGGAAATAGTTGCTGGAGAGCAAGGCCTTGCTCTCCAGCAACTATATTGCCATACAAATCTTCATAGTTTTTTGAACTTCAAACCGTCATAAAATCCTATTCTTTAATGCCATTTTTGGCCATTTTTAAGTTTTCGAAATCATGTACTTTTTCCATTTCTGGCATTCTTTAAGTTAAAT
>CM042754.1:21966142-21971142 GCA_022496165.2 Catalaphyllia jardinei | reverse complement strand
GATGATGTATTTTTCCCTGCATCGTTGCTTATAAGATCATCCTCTGGGCAGGTTAATGTCGGAGGTTGATGATCTAACAAGAGATACAAACAGATGTTATTAGCGGAGTTTGTTTGTTTTCTTTTCATTACATGTTTGCTTTTTAGGTTTGTTGACGGATAGGTCAAAATCGGTATTCCGCTGGCAACATTCAAAATTTCAAGTAACAAAGAAACAATCAAAGAATTCTCTACAACCCATTGAAACACGCTCGCGCTGGATTCCAGATATATACGTCCAGAAATGCAGGTTAATGAGATGCATGCTCGTTATGATAAGTCACAAAACACACACAATTCTGTCAAATATGAAGAAATATGAAAATGACACTTTGTGATGCTTATTCATAAACAGCATTGAATCTCATTAACCTGCATTTCTGGACATAAGTGCTGGATTCACCGGCCAAGGTTTAAGCATCGAACGCACGACAATTCATTATAGTTTAGTGGACGTTTAAGTTGCTGTAACTTTGCGGGTATTTAATTCGCTGTCGCCTGTTGTTGCCGTTGTTGTATTTTCTGATAGATCACCATTTCCACCACCTTTCTACGTTTTGTGTGAAAAAAAATTAAACTGAAAAGCATAAGCTTTGCAATTCCTCGCCCCTATCCTCTTTCCGTGCACGTGGCCTTTCAAGGCTCTCCGTAGTTGGGGACGAGCGAGGAAAATAGGGCGGGCAAGAGAAACAGCTAGGGAGACTAAGGAAAAAGTCTTCCATCATTTTCTCTCTCGTTCACCTTGCTTTAGAGTTTTAGTATAAATCTACTATCGCTCTATCACGAATACTGTTCTCTCATTGGCTACGTTACTCATTAACTATTCTGTTGGAAATAGTGAGTAGCGTGGCAGTGTGTCTTTGTTAACGGAATGTCGGCGTTTTCGAAGTGTCCGTGAAGAGTATTTAAATCATGATAAAGTTTTGAACGACTAAGTAGATCTATAATGGTAATTGAACTGAAGGAAGTACAATTTGGCCTGAAATCATACGTGTGATTTCAAAATCGAACGAGCACGCAGCGCGAGTTCGATTTGAAATCACAAGTATGATTTCAGACCAAAACAGCACGACCCAAGGTTCAATTGCCACTTTATTAGATCCATTTTGAAATCGCACGATTTAATAGCCAAATTTGCCAAACAATGGCTTTTTTGTCTTTCATTTTCCTGCAATGTGATTGGTTAATTTAAAAAAGCCTTAAAATCTGATTGGTTGCTTTGTTCTACTGTCTCATTCTCATTGGCTGAGAAAAAGATCCAATTTAGAGCAAATTAAGATAGTGCGATCCGTGAATAAGTAGCACCCCTGAGAGCCAATCACATTGCAAGGATAACCAGTGATTTCAAAATGGATTTAATAAACACCGAAACAATTAGATTATGAGCTCGAGATTTCTATGCGTGAAAGTTGACTCTGGCTGCGCCCCGTCATATCACACGATAGAAATTGTCGATGCCAATAATTTCTTTGCGCTATTTACGAAATAAATTATCCTTTTACAACGTTTACCTCTACAAGCTGGAGTAGTGTCCCTGTATTCCCAGCTGCCATTGGACTGGCACGATCTTGCGTCAGACAATACATCTACTGTGAGGTAACCGATGTGATATCCACTAGGGCAACTCAGCGTACAAAGGGTGGGATACGGCTGGGTGCCGTTGTTGCACGAGTCAGGATAGAAAGTACCGACGGCGTCTACGGGTAGCTTTGGACAATGTACCCCTGGGATATTAAATGAGAATCGTATTCAAATGTTTGGTCTATGGAACGGTATACTTCTAACACATACATACTTTATTTCATTAATTAAACACGCAAAATAGAGGAATTTCAATTATAAGTACCGATTGTTTTACAAGAATGCAGTGTGGGAGCCTGACTGACAATTGTTGTGAAGTCGACCAATTTCCCTTTTAATAAGAGAGTCTAATTTTCTTTAAATAGACGGGCAGGTTGTTCTATAATAGCTCGTGCGTGGCTTTAGCAAGTCCAGTTTGATATCAGAAGCTCTTAGATTATACGGTGTACTGTGGATGCTAAATAGGTTTTTCAGGTACACCGACTAAAGCCCTTTAATTTCTTTAAACATGGCATCACCTTAAGCTTTTTGCGGAGGGTAGAAAGATTGTCCCAGTGAAGTCTATTTTAGAGGAAAGAGGCACTTGTGTCATAACTGGACTTAGTAATGGCCCTGGCAGCCCTGTTTTTGAGGTTTATCGTTCAAGGTAACGTTTTGATTTTATCCCAAACAGAGAAGACAAAGTGGGGCTAAATCAACGCCAGGTAGATTTGGAGAGCAGCGCTTTCAGAGATGAATGGTCTTACACGTTTAGGTCGCCTATGGCTGAGGATATCTCTTTGCTCATTTCGTCTCTGTCTTGTCCATGAAAGATGTATGCAATTACCATGCCCCGTGATTTTACTTCTTTGACTTTTTTGATCGATTTACCGTCGATCTCGTAGAACAAACATAAAAACGTGCTTTATTTATTCCAGAAGCAAACTATATATACAGTTAAAAACAAGGACGTGGAAAGAGTCTGCATGATGCCTCCAGAAAAGGAAGTTGAGAGGTTATCCGGAAAACTTCCTTAAACTGAAATAAATCAAAATGAAAATTGAAATTAAGATCCTTGTGGATTACATTCAAATATTCTAGTACAGGTTGAGCTTAGATTTAAAATGCTGAAGGTTATCAGCTTCCACTATGTCTCTTGATAATTCATTCCATAATTTAACAATCCTAATGAAAAATGAATGTTTATAACAATGAAGCCTTGCTGGTTTGACATAAAGTTTGTACTGATGATTAGCTCTCGTAGACCGAGTTGTAGCGAAATCAAAAAACGTCTTCAAACTATCATACTATCCACTGCCACAGACTGGAATGTCGTTCAAGGATGTAAGGTTTATGACTCCACTTCCTCCTGATGAGCTTTCTAAAGGGGAGGAGCAGACTATGAAAGATTGGCTGGAGAACTACCGTCCTGTGCGTCAGAGAATCGTGAGGAGCGAGACTACTAAGGCCGTGATAAGGCAGGAACTCTTCCTCCGACAGTGTATTCAAATGCAAATCCTAATCCCACTGCAAGGGGATTCTTTCCAGCTGACCAAGTTGAGCAAATGCCCACTGGCTTCTCTGAGATGCGCTTTGTTGTTTGCGATGTGTCCGTGTTCAGTTTCGTAAGCGATGCCACAGTTCCACAGAATTGTTGTCATTTACAAACAAACAAACAAACACGTACAATTAAATGTGCTTGTGACACAGGTTAAAAGTACATGGATCTGTCGTTCCTAGTTTATTTTCCTTTAAGTAATTTAAAACTCTATCTTATTTTGATATTCGTTATGTTTTTCTACTACAGTAAAAGCATAAAAATTAAATAGTTCACTGAGAATGTGCACACACAAAAATACTTTTTAATTCATCTCAAATTTGCCTAAAGACTTTCAGTATGTTTTACAACAATGGAATTTAATATTTAACCTCTTAGAACAATAGCAATTAATTTTTAACAACTCCTGTTAAGCATAATGGAAAAAAAATAACCGTTAGCCGTAAAAAATGCAAAAAACAAAATTGCCGTTAGCCGTAAAAAAGCCAAACTATTAACCTTTAACCAAAAAAGCCATTACCTCATTGAGACCCTCCTTCCGCCTTGCTTCCCGCAGCTTCAAAATTAAAGGTCCAAACAATTCTACGATTTTCAATCGCCGGATCGAAGCCAGTGTTTTGGAAGTCATCACGTCTCGAAAACTGCAACACGTACTTCGCTCTTATAAACATGAAGTATTCCAGAAAGTAAAATACAAGCTGGATTTAGTAAAACAACCATACCTTGACAAAGTGCATTCTCGCGAACGACAACTGTAAACGGGCTTTAAACACGCGTGGGAACCTGTTTAGGTAATGAATTTACTATCCAAAGCAGTCCTTGAGTTTTCTTTCCTGCTTTTCGTTTACCTGCTCCTCCACTTTGTATCTAGCTTTCTATTCCTAATATACAAGCAGCTTGTCCACAAAGAGGTCTTCCCTCCCCCTGAAAGGTCATCAAAATGATGGCAAATAGTATTTGTCTCCGATGAACCTTCCCATGTTCCTAGTCAAAATCCCATCCGAACTCGTATCACGGTAGTAGTCTCCAGTCGCTAAGGACGTCCAGCGAATATATGTCGTGACAGATACTAGATTCCCGCTGTTTGCAAGTGCAGTTTCTTTGCCCTTAGAGTTTGGACCTCACGAACGTGTCTGAGCGATTTTCCTCTTTTGTACGAGACACCTCATTGTATCTTGTGCGAAATAATGAGAGGCTCTTTATTGTAGTCAAGAGAGATTTATTTATCTTTATTTATCTCTCCCGCCGAAGGCCGATATTTTTTTAGTTAAATCTTAAATCCTCGTTTAAAAAGGTTTTGCTTTAAAGAAATATGGGTTTATCGTCTTCGTGTTATACTTAAGCAATAGAGCACTTTCTCCGTGTTTACATAGCCTCATCTAAACACGAGGAGGGTTGGGAGAATTCGAGACAGTTATGCAAACCCGAGACGTAGTCGAAGGTTTGCATTACTTTCGAGAATTCTCCCAAACTTCCGAGTGTCTAGATGAGGCTCTGTAAACACGGAAAAAGTGCTCTATTGCTTCTATAAAATAATTCTTAAAAATACGCCCAAATCTGAAACGTCACAACCGTGTTTACATACTATCATCTAAACATGCCTATCGACCAATGAGAGCGTACGTAGTGGCTCAGTTATTGTATAAACAGTGCTAAAGTATATACATAAGCAAGCAAAAACTAAAGATAAAGGGGGTAAGTTTCTAAAGAAACTGTGGTGCTGCGTCGGTGGGAGTATTACAAGATAATTTGGTTTTATCAACTGAGTTGATAATGTGAATTAGCCACCGTAAAGAGATTCAGAAGCTGACGTTTCGAGCGCTAGCCCTTCGTCGGAGCGAATC
>CM042754.1:21960109-21961142 GCA_022496165.2 Catalaphyllia jardinei | reverse complement strand
ATTCAGTTCCTCGTTTGACATTTCTTCTATCGGTTTCGAAAATTTGATGCCACCAGGACTAGCAAGCCATTCAGTGACATTCAGGTAAAAATTGTTTTTGTTACGTAATCTTCATGAATGCGTAAAATCTCGATGTTCATGTTTGAAATTTTACAGCTTTTACGGGAAACGTAACGAGTACGTGCCATTGAATATTCTCATTCCTAACTTTATGGCTTTTTTGTTGTTACTTGGATGGGATTGTCCTTTAATTTCTTGTATTTCTTCTGTAGACAGCTCACCGAATTTGTTTTATTTCATCCAATTTTTTGTCGACGGAACTTGGCTTCCCACATAAAATGTTATGCCAAGCCACATTTGCCGCATTAATTTCCATATAGGGTCAAACGTAGGTATAATCGCTGGTACCTGAGATACAGTGAACCAATCAGAAAGCTAGAATTGCATTATCCGAGGTTTAGAATTTAATAATAAGAGATATTACTACCTCGAAGAAATCCGCGACAAGTGAAACTAAACTTTTGGCCTCATAGTGAAATCACCGTGGGACTGAAAGTAGCATAACAAGGTCTCAAGAACGTGTTCCATCGCATTTCCAAACACCGGGAAGAGATGAACGAATCGAACCTCGAGATTTTTGTAAATTTGCTCAAAACTGACATTCTTGAGGTCTGATGTATTTTCCCAATCGAAGTTAAAACAAGGGCCATGATGTCCACATTTCTAAATACCGAGAAGGAAGGAACGAACTCCGAGGTGTTTAGTCAATGTGTTCAAACTCTTTTTTGAGTATTTGATATATATTCAGTGTGAAGGATCCTGTCCCTCGTGGGCTCCGTACGGGTGTGGTATACAAGTTTTTGTGTGCGGGCTGTAGTGCCTGCTATGTCGGCGAAACTATCCGGCATTTTTCCACGCGCGTACGCATTTTCAGTGATAGGACCTCGTACATTTTTAAACATTTACAAAATTCTGAACATTGCCGCAATGACTGTTTTAGCATCCTAGATCACGCTTCCACCACCTTCCAACT
>CM042754.1:21940109-21955109 GCA_022496165.2 Catalaphyllia jardinei | reverse complement strand
TATTAGTATATATCAAAACAGTGGATAGCGTTGAAGGCGCGCTCTAATTGGCTAGTCAAACTCCGAATATCTTTTGCAATTTGTCTCCGAGCAACTCGGGAAAAAATGGCGTCCCGGTTTGCACATGCATCCGTGACAAGTGAAAAAATCGTCCAATTTAATTTTTTTTGTGGTGTATATTATCCCCTTAATTTAGTATATACTAAAACAATTATTCACCTCGCGGTTCGGTTCACCTACCGCTAGCCACCTCCACTTCGGTGAATAGTTGTTTATAAATAATATCATGAACGTGATATTCCAGAAGTAATGTTAATGTAGAGGATCATGATGTATACAAAGAAAAATCAAGTCTGTAGTAGGTTGTTCATGGTACTTGTATGCCACGAGAAACCAGTACAGTATATAATTCAGTTTCACGCCTTCTTAAGCCTATAAGAAGTTCTAGACAGAGAACATAGAAATGAAATATTACTTCTACACGTTACAACAAGGAAACGTAGACATAGAGTTACGAGGCGTAAAAGCATCCAGAAAGACGTACCGTGATGGAGAACAACATGAGTTGGTGCGAAGCCAAAAGAGTGGCTCAAGACCGTCAGAGGTGGGAAGTATCAGAGAACGCCCTATGCTCCCAATGGAACAAAGTGGAGTAGACCAGCTTTTATAGCCTCTAACTTTGGCAACACGAAGCTTATCATGTGTTAACTTACTTGTGCATTCTTGTCCGTTCTCTGGTGATCCTTGCCATCCTGTGTTACACCGGCAGTCAGAGATATCTGAGCTGCCTTTTAACACGTGACCAGAGTTAACAGGGCAAGCTGTGCACGCGTCTGCATAGCCGAGGAAATCCTTGTAAGTTGATTGCGGACATTCTTTGAAACAAACGCAAACAAATTTATTCGCTAATATTACTGAGAAATTCAAAAGTATTTTGTTCATATATGAAATACATCATGATATCAAATATATTTTGAATTCAGGAGACAGTTTCACTTCTAGTTAGAAGTTTCAAAAAATTTACATACAAGAAAATCAGACAAACGCATCGACAAGCGCTTACATCGACCTACTACCTGATATTAACAATACTGAGTTTTTAAAAAGGCAACTCTTAGGATAGTAACTACAGATAAAAACAACGTTTTGATCTCGCTGAGATCATTCAGTTTCAAGTTTAAAAATTAATGTATATGAGTAAAATTAATAAATGAGAATTTGCAAGCGATAAAAATATGTAAATATGCACTGAGCGTTAGAGAATGTAAGTGATAAAAGCTAAAATAAGTCAATATCTGACTATGCCAAGAAGATATAATAAGTGTGAAATACAAAATACTGTTCGCTATAAAGACAAACATCAAGCCAAGGCATGATGTTATTTGTTATGTGACGCCAAAGTGGACAAAAATGCCGTTTGGCAATTTTTCTTTCCAATTTCACTGAATATTCTAAACTCAAGATTTTTGTCCTGAAGTTACATATTAGATGCCAACTAAGTAAAAAAATCATGCTATTTTTCGTATTTATTTTCTAAACTCTACAGTTGCCTTCTAAATGCAAAGAAAATGCCGTTACGAGTACAAAAAAAATTATCGAAAAGTGTTTTAATGTTAAGACGTTTTAGTGTTCTTATTACATTCTATTTCAAAAAAAGTATTCTAATAATTTCTTTACCATGCCAAGTTGAAAAAAAAACTCTGCTCATAAGAATAAAAAAATTATCCTATTCTTAGTCAAAAAATACATTGTAATTGCAAAAATACGTTCTAATTAGTATGCAACTTTTCTCTCTAAAGTTTTTCATGCTGAGCGAAAAAAAATCGTGCCAATTGAGAAAATATCTTTTAATTAACATGCAAATTTATGCTCCAAACAGTTGTGCTGGCCAAAAGCTTCGTGGGCGTTGGAGGTTAATGTCACTCCAAATGTTCGCCTCTGCAAATCTGTGTTCGCCATTTTATGTCGATTAATTAATGGCAAAAAACGGGAACTTAACGTCCGATCTCAATTGGCACGATTTTTTTTCGCTCAGCATGAAAAACTTTAGAGAGAAACGTTGCATACTAATTAGAACGTATTTTTGCAATTACAATGTATTTTTTGACTAAGAATAGGATAATTTTTTATTCTTATGAGCAGAGTTTTTTCAACTTGGCATGGTAAAGAAATTATTAGAATACTTTTTTTAAAATAGAAGGTAACAAGAACATTAAAACGTCTAAAACACTTTTCGACATTTTTTTGTACCCGTAACGCATTTTCTTTGCAATTAGAAGGCAACTGTAGAGTTTAGAAAATAAATACGAAAAATAGCATGATTTTTTTACTTAGTTGGCATCTAATATGTAACTTCAGGACAAAAATCTTGAGTTTAGAACATATTCAGTAATTGGAAAGAAAAATTGCCAAACAGCATTTTTGCCCACTTTGGCCTCATAATTTATGTCGATAAATTGACCTATTGTATTCGAGGCACATATTTGTTGATTCGATGGTGGTCTGTCATGTGGCATAACAGCTAATCATGTTAAAGAGTGTCATCTGGCCGTCAGCATAAAAGACTGGTCACATTCTGAAATGTTCCCTCTTGCTTTCACCATCACAGCGAGTATATCTCTTGGCGAAAACATTTTTCAGGCAAGTTGCAGAGATATTTTGTATTACATTAGAATGGGTCTCCCTCTAATTTTTATTCTGGGGCATTCATTCATTAGACTTTTAGACAACTTCGTTGCCGCAAACCCTAACTTTAACCACCAGTTCTTGTTAAATAATGTTGCCACATTTAAATGGCATGGTGTTTGCGCGGATGAAGGCAGAATGCTTAGTCAAAGATGACTTTTTTATATAAAAAAAACATCTCATAAATTAAGCAGTCAAATTTGTTCTTGCACGTCCACGGTAAGGTCTTAAATCAAAGACCTGTTGAGGGCTCCCACCTTGCTTTGTTATTGAAACATGTTTTGCAACAGTATGGACTCTACAAGAAAGTAAGCAAAGTAAATTCTTTCTTACCATAACATTCACCCACATATCCAGATCCTGAGTATCCCTTCGGACATGCGCACTTGTAATCTCCGTATACCAATCCGCAGGCACAAGTGGCGTTGCCGTCGCAGTTGTTGTTGCATTTATCAGGAGTTACAGAGTCTATTTGCCACAACTCTTCATAAGGATCTTAAAAAGAACGGAAAAGACTTGCAGACTTGTAGACTTATACCTGTGACGTGTTACTTTTATTCTTTCCTACTTGTCTTGAAACTTTGCCAGTTTTTTATGTTTAAGATGGTATCGAAATTAAAACGGAGTAGCCGGTCTTTCAGCATGAAAAACAGGAGAGAATATCACTGTGTAACCTTTGAAAGTCGTGTTCATGGCCAGGTGGCAGTTCAAGGTTAGTGTGGAAAATAACCTGATAGATTGATCGATCGTTTGAGGCTAGCTTAATGGAGTGCAATCTTTGTATATTGTCAAACGCGGCGATTTGCGGTTTATCGGTCGTGCTGTCAAATATCTAAGTCGAGAGTTGACAATGGAGACCACAAATGTGGCGTATGAAAGTAATAAGCATTTTATGGCAACAAAATTGTTCCACGAGCTCGAATGGCCTGTTTCTAACTTTCAGCTGTCATGCAGAGATCACGTGTCAGGGTAAAATATTTTGTTGACGATGCTTTTTCACCAATAATTTAACGAAGGTGCATGCTGCCAACTAAGGAGAGCTGTTGCAATACATAATGACCTGTACGTCCTCCCAGCTGCACCAATAACGGTCTAAAAAACAAATCCGTTCTGGTAGGAATTTCCTTTGCAACCGGCTAAATACTGTTAAATGCATTGTTCTTTTCCCAAAGATGGTTCCAGGAGACGCGTCAATCATTTGCAATTGCTGCTCACTTTTTTCCTTTGGAGTGATCTACTTTTTACTGCCTCTTGTTATTCATTTTTTAAAATAATTTTAAAGTATTCTTAGCACTTTTTATTGTTTCGCACGAAGCTAAACGCAGACCAGAGAGTGACTGATATTTCGATAATAGACATGGAGACGCCAAAGCCAAACAAACATTACCATATGTCGCTACAGTGTACAAAAAAAAAAACAATTCTAGCGTTTCAGCAACTCAGCTGATAGTTGCGCTTGATACGGCTAAGAAACATTAAAGTCAGTTTTGTTTCAAAGATTTGGAATCTTTAGGGCTGACTGAGACATAAAATTAACTGCTACTTGTTTATTACAGGAGCTCTCCGGCTGTTTATTGCAGGAGCTCCCCGGCTTTAGTAAGGGTGACATCTCTAATAGATGGTTTAATATGGACTAATCTAGGAGAGTCCGGCTAAGACTTGTGTGGTGTCCCGCAAGGGAGTTTGCTATGGCCTTTGCTCTTTCTCATTTATGTGAATGATATATATAAAGCATCAAACAAATTGGAATTCTTTTTATTCGCAGATGACACCAACCTTTTGTATGCAAATAAAAATCCGAGATCCCTTGAAACTGTAATGAATGATGAGTTACCTAAAATTGTCGATTGGCTAACTGCAAATAAACTATCACTTAATGTCAAGAAAACTAACTATATAATTTTTCATCCTTACGAGAAGCGCTTAAATTACGACGTCAATATTAAAATTCTTGATAGCCGTGTAAATAAATATTTTAACCTTGAACTTAAAGAATATGTCAAATATCTAGGGGTCATGACTGACAACCATCCTTCGTAGAAACATCATATTAACTATGTTGCGCTAAAAATTAGTAGAAACATCGGGATATCATCTAAATTAAGACATTTTGTTCCTCCTAAGACACTTTTCGGGATTTACAATTCTTTAATCTTCCCTTATCTTTCTTATGGCCTCGTTGCCTGGGGCTAGGCTGCAAAAACTCATTTGGAGAAACTCCTTACATTACAAAAGAGAGCTGTGCGCCTAATTAACTTCGCACCTTTCCGCTCCCATGCCGTCCCTTACTTTCTTCACTCTAATATTATGCCTATTACAATGCTCTATTTTAAGCTTTCTTCGATGTTAATGTTTGATGTTTACAAAAACACTGCCCCTCATAATATTTCACGTCTCTTTATTCCTGCTCAACAAATCCACTCTTACTGCACTCGCTCCTCCTCTTCTGGAAATTATTACATTAGCCACTCCAGACTAAATCAGAAAAATGATTCGTTTTCTATTATGGGAGCCAAAATTTGGAATAGTATACCTGAAAATTTACGAAATTCTTCAAAATCTCTCTTTAAGGAAAAAGTTCATACAATTCTGTTGAAAATATTTGAAGTTCAGGATAGATATGCTGACCTAAACACGATAATCTCTGATTTTAAAAAAATATTAGCCCCCGCTTATCTGCCTCGATTTTCTTTCTCAATTTCTCTCGCGACTGACCTTTTTTATTTTTTGTTATAAATATGGTACATTTTCACTTTAACTATTCGTAATAGATCTTAAGCCGTCCACACACCACCTGCCTCGATTAGCCTTGCTATTTGCAGGTGGTGTGATATTTGTATATTTAAATGTAAGAAATAAAGATGTTGTTGTTGTTGTTGTTGTTGTAGTCCTCAATTACCGAAGGCAGAAAATTTATATTTTATCTTGTCCAAAGCAGCTATAGTTTATTAAAGTTTTCATTTCCTGTGTTTTGTTGAGTTAAAAATATTCAATTAAGGATTGTTTTAATGCCATGTACTAGTGGTAACAAGAAAACATAAGTATATGAGAATCAGCACATATATAAGTACATAGAAAATAGAACGGGGATAATTAAAATCCTTGATAAATGCCTTTATGCTTTTTCTATGTCCTGAGAAGCCAAGAGAGTCTTCAATCACCGACAGAATTTTGATGTTTTTCCGAAACAGTGTTAATCTCCAGTGGTGTAGGTTTAAAAACAGTAAGTAAGTGAGGTTTGTTTTGATACATATCGCAAAAAGAGCCACGTAAACCAAATTTTATTCCTATCAAATCAAATAGTGGGAGCTCAAAAATATAAATATTTCTTAAGATCACTTTAAAAGCTATTATATATACACTTTTCTTTTTTTCTCAAGCATCTGAGCGGGCCGGATGCCCCCATCCTGAAATTTGATTGGCTAATCATACGCACGTGACCGGTCCAGCTTTTTACGATACGGCCTACGGGCCGGATTTTTTCCAGCTCAATGCTGTACGTAAATTTCGCTCCTAAAAGTTAGCGGTAGTCGTCAATCTTTTGCCTTTTTTACACATTCATCGACGATTAGTCACCGCAAGTTTATCTCTGTTCTCTTTAAAATGGCAAGGAATGTCACTAAGTAAATTCAGTTGAGTGTTTTGAAGTTGTGAGAGTTTGCTTGGTTGTTTGTAGCTTGGCGCTGTGATGGCGCTCAATCCTGTTTCCCTCGCCGTAGAAGTTTACCTTTGTGATCGTTGCTGTATTTAGGAGAATTTCTGTAGAATACACTTAACAAATTTCCTCGCTTTCTGCTATTCAATTCACGGTAGAAAAGTCTGATTTCAAGAGTTTTTAAAAGTGACGAACTTCAAACTTCGTACGAACTTTCACACCGAAAAAACAATTTTGGAGAACTTAACTGGTTAAATAAATGCAACTAGCATAAAGTAGTTCGAAAACTATATGTTCTTTAATACATCTTTCTTTGTCTACTATCTGAATTATTCGCTCGTTGCCAAGATTTTTTACAAATCGTTAGTAGACGGCGCGCTAGCTGATTCAAGACATTCAATGACAGGAGTTGCGTAAACTAACCCATTAGTAATCTGTAAAACCAATTTACTGCAGGAAAAAAATAAACATGTTATTTACCGGGCTAGGTCGGTCCGTATGGGAAAAAACTGTGCCCGAGGGCTTGAGTACGGCCCGCGGCCGAACCTCCCGCCCGGTAAATAACATAAGTGTATGTAATTAAAATCGGAGCCGAGTTCGGAGACCTCGTACGCGTACCTCTAAGTGCCGGGACTTTTCCGAATCCAAATAAATTATAAACTTCTATCAACAAACAAGCCCACAGCTCGGTTAATACCCAGTTTATGACAACTCTCATTTTACTTTTCGAAAATGGTAAAGTTTTGGGTTGTAGGGAATTTTTTTTAGACAATTTACTAGACTCTCTTACCAAACTAGTGGCTGCACCGAAACTACAAAATCATGTAAGAAAAACTATATTACTTTCACAACCAACAGACGCGCCAAGCAGATAATGAATGGGTATTGATAATCGCTACTGAAAAAATTATTCCACATTATAAAAGGGTTAATGTAAAAAGTCAATTTTCCCATTTCAATTCCCCATTCCCCATTCTCAGCCGCCGATTCCTCCTCGAAGAAAACAACTGACTCACACGCATACAACGCAGGAACGCTCAAACAGAAATTTAAATCTAATAATTGTTTCCTACTGAAAGAGATTATTTGCTACGCAAATAGGAGTTTTATGTTTTTCCCCCCGGCCAATTGTAATTTATTATTACAGCATTTCGTGATCACGTGTAGAAGGCAGTTATGGAACAATGATTGTTTCGTAATAATTGGTGCACGCGGCATATATTGTACCCCCTTGTACTGTCGTAGTTAAGACCTGCCCTAGTGACAAGGCCGCTATTCATGCTTACTCTCTCTGATGGGTGACACGCTGATTTTTCGCACCCCTCTTCCTCCCCTTTTTCCAGCCACTGTTTTTTCTGTGGTTGGTTTTAGGTCTTCACCTTTACCAGTCTCGCCGTGCCCTAACCTTTTCTGGGCTCGACACGATTTTCTTTATATACAGAATTTCAAAAACAAATATATATATAAAAAATATTTCTTCTTTAAATCGACTTTGGACCTTTGCCTTCCATCTCGCGGTGTTTGTTTTTGTTAGTGCCCAGTAAACGAGCTTGGGTAATGCAGGAGAAAGGCGTAAAACGACTTCCGAAGATTTTGTCATTATTTTCGTCTATTTTATGGATTTTAAACTAACCAGACGACAATTGTTCAAAAGAAATATTCTTTTCGTACCTTCACGACTTAAACAGAAAACCAAAACTGATGCCGGAGCCTGAAGAAAACCGTCTGAACTGTTCAGAAATATCAATTAATACGTAATGAAATTAGAAACAGTTTCTGATTCCGTTGGGTGCTCTTGCAAAATAAAAAAATGTCTTAAAATTACTTTGTTTAACCCTGCGTCTGTTATCAGTTTCCTTTGTAATTAAAAACGGAAAAAGCTCATTAAAGGAAAATTTTTGCCACATACCTCCTCTGAGATAGGTTGCAAGTTCAGAAAACTGGTCGAAGTCTTCCAAAAGAAACGCGTGCTTGTCTGGATCATCAACAAGGGATTGCAGATTTGCGTAGTTAATGTTACCGACACCTATAGCAAAAATCTCCACATTACCCGTCAAGAGGCTCTGTGCTCGTGAAACGGGGCTGGAGTCGCCGTAAGGTGTGTTCCATTTGCCATCAGTAAGAAGGAAAACGACAGTCTTATAACTAGTCAGTGGCACTCTTTTCAATCCGTTATTTAGACAAGTCTCCCAGGCCAACTGAAAAGCGTCCCTCATGTTCGTCAGCCAACCGTTGATGCTGTGGCTCATCTTCTTAATTTCTTCGTTAAAGGTACACTTGTTCTTGGATGCATCGGGACTGGAAATTTGAGTGATGAATTGGCTCGCTGTGCTTCCAAACGGTATCACTTCGACACGGGTTGCTTGCATGTTCACGCTGATCTCATTTAGCAAGTTCGTGACGAAAGTTATTTCTTCATTGTAATCGCTAGTCGATAAACTGCCAGAGGTGTCCACTAAAAACACAAGATCGGAGACGGAATTTTCGAAAGAAAGTACTTCATTTCTCAGCGCCAGGAGTTCTGTTTTTGAGATGTCAAGCCAATCTTGCCCTGTGGTGAATTGAACATTTACCAGAATAAAAACCACAATGGGGAGGGAACTTTTTATCGCCTCCATAGTTTAAGCAGTGACTCGCACAACTGAGGAAGACTTATCTTCAATTGTGAGAGATAGTTCTTCAAGAACAGCTGTGTATAATTATCACAGCGATCCTTCAGGCAGCTGAGTAATCATTTCTGTTCCGAGTGACTGTAAATCAAAACTATGCGCTTTCCTGATTGACAGGGAATATTAGAATAAACTGTTTGAGAAATATGTGGAAAGCCACTTGGAACCCACTTGAAAATTAAACTCCGTCAGAAAACTTTGTTTGCCAAAAAGAAACAAAATGAGAATACTATGTCCCTTAGCTCGTTCTTCAAAATTAGGCTTTTAATAAAATTCGTAACAATCAAACTTTGATATTTCAACCGACAGCAGCAAAACTCTCGATTACTATTACCGTGTTAACAGCATATATTTCTTTTTCTAATTGAAATTAACTAAACATGACCTATTAATTTGCTTCTTCATTTCTAAGTCGAATTCACATGTCACGGAAGCAAAAAGAAAACTAAAATAAGTCATATAGGAAATAAAAGAGTAAAAATTGGCTTTTCATTAACGAAAATTGAGTGATTGAGTGAGCGATTTTAAATTTGGGAACGGTTAATGAGCTAGTACTTGGTTCCTTGAATGTAATTAAGTTAGTTTCAAGTCAGTGAAAAGCTCAAGTCGCACTTAAGAAAACTTTGCTTCACACTTGAAACATTTTCGCTGCAAAATCAGTACATATCACAAACGCGATTTTTTGACAGTAAAAAATGAAGAAATGCATATAGTTGCTTGTTGGCGGCGAGCAACATAGCAATAGCAACAACAGAAAGGAACAAGTGAGCTCTTCTTTATTTCTCTAGAATGGCTCAACACTAGACGCGGTTCTCGGCAAAGAAATTGCTGTAGGGCTTTGGCTAACCAAGAAAATGCATATCTGTGTGACTCGTCCAATGTTCAACAGAGTAGTTCGGGTACAAAGAGATGACCTGGTTGAAACTTGAAACCTCAGCAGCTGGTTATTTGCAGGAGAGCATTTGGTGTCTGATGATATGAAATGCGATGGCTTAGGCCGTCTACGAAAATGAAAGTAAGTTGTTTTCTAGATGATCGGCCCGATCATCTAGAAAACGATCATCATCATCATCATCGGAGTCCGATCATCAGAATTGTAGCAATGCTGCACGTTGCTTTCAGTTGGTTTCCATTTCCTATTGGTCAAGTGCGTTCTTAAGTGTGGTTTAGACCATACCTTGCGGCGTACTTCGGCTTCTATGATCTACGAACGTTTCCATGGTCACTAAGTTAAGTCCAAGTAAATAGAATTTTACCCCTGCGCACTCAAAGGAGGTTCCATGTGCACTAAATACAAGCCTAAATGTGAAGCCAAGAGCCAAGTAATGTTGATTTCTCTTTTTCTAATGGATCATTTATTTACAGTTAGTGGCATAATATCTCCCTTTTTCCGTTAACGTTTATCCATAAAAGTGAGTAATGTTTTAGTTCATCGCAGACGTTTTGAATTGTAGTGCGAGAGTGGTCTTAATACAAAAGGTGAAAAGAATTGATGTTAACCTCAACTTTTTTTTTTATTTTCTCCTAGAACGTCAAAGTTGACTGACTGATGCCTCAGTGTTAATTATTTTGTCAGCACTAACATTAAATGAAAGCTGTTGAAATGCTTAGCTTTCAAGAACGTGCTAAGCAGTTTCTAGCTAGATCTGTTTTTAGCATCGATAGATTCAAATACTTTCCTCAAACACATAGCATTCCATGGCTACTAAATACCTTGAGCAACAAGTGTTTTAATTCGTTTCTCCTGTAGACTGAGAGGTTTGCAATATGAGTGTAACACTGGCAAGCTGACATTTCTTCCTCTAGCTCTCTGAAAGTTTCAGCCTCCAAATTTTCACTAATTCGTCAATTTGGTGCAGGGATGCATCTGAAAAGTTTTTTACCATGGCAACTGAATTGCTTACTTCTTACGTAAAGGGAGGTTGATTTCAAATGAGTATAGGCCGATTTAACGTAACGCATAGGCAAATATTGGACGGCTTAGCAAACAAGGAAAATTTATTCCCATACGTAACGTTTGCTGCACACGAGTAAGTATTTTTTCAGTTTCACAGGATAATAATAGTTTGCTAGCGTGACAGGAAATATGCATCACAGCCAGTTCCTTGACAAGAGTCTGTTAACTGGGAAACTGGCATGCCATTTCTTTTAGGGAGACTTATTAAGGGAATTCTTCTCACATAGCAACTCATTCATTTTAAGCCGGAAAATCTCGCGGAATTCCCAAATCTACGACATTTTGGAATAATTCGCCTTTAATAGTTTTTTGGTCTAGCGTTATTTTTTTTACAAGTGTATATTTTACACGAATGTAAATTTAAAAAGACAAGCCCAATATTAGTACACACATTTTAATCTGAATTCTGAATGATTTTTCTGTGTAACTGGCTTTACTATTTTTTAAAGTATAATTTTTCGACATCTTTTCAATAATTAAAAGTCGGTGAGACAGAAAATATCGAGAATCGCTGGCCGGACTCGAAAAGTCAAAACTCTCATATTTTGTCTGAAGAACACTTTGAAGGATACCATTGAAACTTTCCAATAGTTTATAGCTTTCGAGAAATTCACAAAAGGAAAGAAAAGTCGATTTTCCGTCATTAATTGCATGTATTAATATATTAATTTCTCAAAATAATTCATCAAGTTAAAACAAAGAAAATCACAACCGTAAAAAAGTTTTTCGATACCTGGTATTAATTATCATAGGTTTTAACGATTTCATTTCTCCGTTTACTCCTTAGTTTTTGTTTCGATTGAGGAGATTTATCAAACGCTCGATAAAATGTTTCATCGGCTGCGCGTCGTATTTTCAACTCTCTTCTCGGTGTTTGGATATTCCAATGAGACACTGTCTCTCGTGTTGGATATACAGTCGAAACCCACTATTTCAAACTCGGTTAATTCGGAGTCCACGATATTTCGAACGAAGATCGAATTCCCTTGGATTTACTCTTATGTTTTTAGTCATTTACTATTAGCTATTTCGAACTCGGGTTATTTCGAATTCACCGCTATTTCGAACTCATCGTTCTTCCCTACACCTTAAACCAACCCCGTTATTTCGAAATTGTCAAAAAACAGACTACAAGAAGAAACTTCCAAGCGACCAATGTAGAATGAGGTCCGTCAAGCAATCGAGACTCTCTCAACTGGCAAACAAACCAGTTGTCATTCACGATTGACAAAGTTATTAGAAAAAACAAAAACAACAGAACATTCAAAGATTTTTCAGTGCAACAGCATCTGCTGATTTATCCGACATATAATTACTGTATTTTTATTTCATCAGTGTTTTTCTTCATACTGCATTTTACGAATTTTACGCTTCCCCGGTTATTTCGAACGTTTTTACATTTCCCTTGGGACTTCGAAAAACTGTATTACATGAAAAATGGCCAAAATGTACTCGCTTGTATTCAAACACTAGGTAGAGATAACAAAAACATGAGAGAAATTATGAAAAAGAGTGCAACTTTTCATTTTTTTTTCGCATTGATGCTGTTCACTGTTCTACAATTAAGTTATTTAAGTGTTTTAGCGTCCTTTTAAGTTTAAAACTTCACTATTTCAGAAGCTTTAAATGCATCTTGGTATTACAATGTGACTTTAAAAAAATCAGGGCGCTTGATTCTTGCAATAGCGAAAACAAAAGTTTCCGACGTGCTGCTGCCAACTTTGAGTAATTCTATTCATTTTTTGGGCAAGTTATTTTGCATTGTGATCCGTATGGGTGAGTTCGGTTTGGAGGCTGGAGGTTGCCAAAGAGATAGGAAAACTAGCAAAAAATGTGATATTCCGCGGCTGTTCATACATCAATTTTGTTCAGTCTAACTATCTGGTTGAATAAAAATGAAATCTCAGTGACAGGTTAAGGTGGCTGCATAACGCGCTGAGTAATACAACGTTAACAGAACCTCCTGGCAACTATTTTATTTAACTTCTTTAGAAATTTATGCAATTAATTTATGTTGCCTTTTGATATCCTCCAAATGACCTTAAGGACGTTCGCGCCCATTGCTACTGCGCATCTCTAGTGCGCATGCTATTCATTGGGCACGCGCGTGCCACGTCATTTTCAAGCTCGCGCACCAAATCGAAAACTCAACAAAATATAGACCTTTGCGTTAACTTGGTGTGCGAATATTTTTGTTGGATGCTCGGTGACCCCCACTTTTTTTCGGCAAATCACTTCCTTTTCTGATTCTTTCCATTATACTAAAAAACTAAAAATATCTGTACGCGGGAAGTTTTAGTTATTTCTCATATACCATTCAAATAGGGTCGAATTGGTATATGGATACAGTGTGGGTGACTTAAAAGATGTAGTTTTTTAAGGCTAATCTTGTCATTTTCCACCTGCAGTCAAAGTTTAAAAAAAATCTGTACGTGGGAAGTTTTTGGGCGCGAACGTCCTTAAGGTAAGGTGACTCGAAACAGCTTACGGCAGTTAGATTTTGATGGGTCGTTTATAATAACCACTATTTACCACTTGATGCATGCTACGATCGTGGTTTCAAAAAACTACCCAATCATAAGTGAAGTATCATTTTGCAGACACAATAGGTTACTATAGCAACAGTATGACCTGCTAAAAATTCCCTTAATTATAGCTTTAATGGACATGGATAATTGCGCATGGCATGGTAACGATCTCAGATGAAACTCAAATCCAAATGTCAACTTCTTATGCAAAACGCTTGACAGTGAACAACCGGCAAAAAAGAGAATTTCAGTGATAGCCGATAGAAAAACCCCGTAGTAAAAACGGAACTCAATAGCAAAATCATCGTGCTGGAGAATGTTGCTTTTTGGTTGCGCCTTGCCCGAATAAAACTCACGGTCAGAAAAGTTAACACACTTTGGGGGTGACGGGTAGAAACATTTTCGTTCTCTAAGAGAACACATCCGGGTGTCGATCAAAACTTGCCTTGTGGAAAAGGGAACATTTAACCCTATTCAGACTGCGGGGGGTTGCTCTTAGAACCCCCCTCCGGCAAAATCGTGATAACTCCTACACCATAAAAGCTATGACGTTCAAATTTTCTGATTTTTCCTAAAATTTATCTAGGAACATTTTGGTATAATTACCATGTCCATTTGATTAATCATGTTGCCATGACATCCAGTTTCTGACACAGGTTTTTTGTTCTAAGATTGCGTTTTTACACTTACACTGCTTTTTGTTGTTAAAATGGTCTTTGCTTGGGACTAGTTTTTGAATTACATTAAAATGTTACAACACCGAATATTTGGGGGGGAGGGGTGGGGTAAAATTTGTCACTTTTTTGCTTTGCCAAATATGCTGCTCTATTTTCCAAATAACACTTCCAAAGTCATTTGTTCGGGTAATAAACATTAGTTTGATACTTTTTTTATACATTCTGAGTTTTTTCCCCTTTGAAAGTTACTTTAAATTATAATTTTAGCAAAAAAAACGGAAATCCAAGATGGCGGACAACGGTTGTCCGCCATCTTGGATTTCCGTTTTAAATTTTATTGCTTCCTATTGCTTTTTCTCGCTGTACAATTGTTTGCTTGTTACTAGTTCAAAGGAAAGGATAACAAAAAAGTTGACTTTACCAATATTATTAATATGTTACGTATCTAAGTGGAAAAATAATAAGAAACATTGAAAAATCGGAATATGACGTCACTGTGACGACATAATTAGGCGTGGCAAGACATAACTGGGTGTGGGGCTTCTTTGTATGGAGATGATCATTGTGTGTAAATTCCATGACCCTAGCATTATTGGTTCCAGAGATACAGAGGGGGGGGTCCGAGGAGCCCCCCCTCCCAGTCACAGATTGACCAAAAAAGCCCAGTCTGAATGGACCTTTATCACGCAATGCTGAAACAAAAGGTTTTGCACGTCTAACCTCTCATTCAGTACGAGGCTACACGTGCAAACAAAGCTTTTTGTTCTCCTGGGACTCAAAATGGCCGCCGTGTGATGAAGGTCCATAGCGATAAAAAACAACAATAAAA